>JACSVZ010000008.1:32242365-32694865 GCA_014706295.1 Lycocorax pyrrhopterus obiensis
GATTACAAGGTCTGGGTGCATAAACCCCTAGCACAAAAATTTCTCTTATTTTGCTAACTGCTTGAACGCAAAGCTGTAACAGAAAGAAATTGTCCCTGTGACTCGTATTTTTCATCATTTGGTCATTAAATAGTGATGGATATAAACCTATAAAGTATCTAAACCGAACCTTTTAACAATCCATGAGCAATACTATCATTTCTTTAATAGAACTCGCTGACCGTGCCTTTCTCAGATGCCATTTGTCATTTTCAGCGTGCAATAATCAATAACTTGGCTTTGAAATAAATAATATAACAGTCACAATATATTATCTTTCGGGCTGGCCTTATACTAACCATAAAACAAGACTTGGAGAGATGAAAACTTTAGGAAAATGCCAAAAATGAAATACCTGAGAGTAAGAGCTAAACGAACAAGAAGCTTTACATAGTTTCCCTTCCAAATTTGTTTGTGCTTACCTTCCTTTTAGGAAACTATATCTACTTTTAAAATAAAAAGAAGAATTTGGGTTCATCTAATTTCAGGTTTGGGACAAATGCCATCTTGCTGTGAGGCTGGCGCCACATTTCTCTCCCAGCACTGGGTCAGCAAGGTGTGTGAGCACCAGATCCTGCTGCTGTTATTCAGTGCAGCAATTAAGCACAAAATAAACACATGCTAAGTTTTAAACATATGATTGTTGCATTAAAATCAATAGGGCCCAAGAGCGCGCCTAAACTAAACGTGCTTCTAAAAACCCAGCTGGAGTTTAGGAAAGCAGCTCCACGGTGAGGTGGCTGAATCCTGCTGAAGTTTTGGGGACTTTCCTCAGGTCCTGTGAGAGCAGGAGGTGACATGGGTGTGCTGGCAGTGCTGGGTGTGGTGGCATGGGCCAGCTGTCCCTGCAGGACCTGAGCTGTCACCTGAGGAAATCCCTGTGCCTGCTGTGTGCTGAACTCCATTTCATGGATGCTTTGGACAGAGTCTAGTGGAAAATCTAGACACCAACATAAACATAAATTCCATCTGCTTCCTCTTGCACCTCAGAAGTCCCCTCAAAGGTGTAGAAAGGACAGGCTGGAGAACTGTAAGACGGTACACACAGGGTGCAAGAGCAAGCTTAGCTCTGCATTTCCTCCTTTGACCAAGTCTTGCTCAAATCTTTAGCTGTCCCACCTATTTATTTTCCTTGGTTGAATTTGATCCATAGCCAAAAGTCCTTCCAGAGCTCCTGCTTGGCCTGGGCTGGTGGCTGATCATTTCTACCCCAAAGCGAGTCTGCAGTTTCAGTGAAGCTTTTTCGGGTTCAGGAGAGCAGTCCTGAGAGCAGAAGATTCCCTAAGAGAGTGAAAGCTCAGAAGAGAGTTTGCATCAGAGTAAAAACTCCTGGTTCAAACCTTTGTCACAGCTGAAACACACCAGCTCTAGCACTGCTGCCCATACCCTGCCCGTGTCCTTCACCCAGGAAGGGAGCACCGGGCCTTGGAGGTGACAGAGAGGGACATTTGTACAGCCCTGGGCTTCCTCCTGCCCACCTTGAGGTGTGCAGGGCAGGGCTGGGCAGCCAGGGCCGCTGTGGTCCCCATCTCGCTCCTTGGGGCTGGATATTTTCTGATTAAGGAGAGAGGCACAGGCTCCTGCCTGGAAAACTGCCTTAAAGTGCTGCTCCAGGGCTCCCTGCTGAGCTTCTCGAAGGTTTGCCGAGTCCGAAAGAGCAAGGGAAAAGGGGAAGGCCTTGTGTAAATAAATTCTGGCAGTTCAGCTCTGAGGCAATGTTTCCTCAGCCATCAGTGTAACAGCTTTGGCTGTTCTTTCCCACTGAAAGTTCTTTTTGGATGCTGTCCCAGGCCACGGTGATGCCCCACGGTAGGGCCATGCCCAGCCCTTGAGGAATGCGCTCACTGGCAGAGAGGAGATCCAGCAGATTCCCAGCAGATCATCCCCCCTCATCCCTGGGTGCTGCTTTATCACTCAGATTTATCTACAAACAGCAGAGGTTCCTGTCCTCAGGTCTGGGCAGCCCTTGTCACTCCTGTGGTTTGAACTAATGGCAACAATTAAAACCTCACGAGCTCCGTGCTAAAGCTCTTCCATCCCCTGCCGCAGGTGGAATCGATACAGCCCCAGCACTCGCCACCAGGATGAGTGATCCTCTCCACCACTTTGTCTTCACCACCTTTTGGAAGCCACTTAATCACCCCTCGCCTCCTGCCCCGTGCCAGGTCTGCAGGGCAGGAGTGGCTGGAATTACAGTGGCTCAGGGCTTCACACCATGAAGTCCCAGCCCCAGCTCGACTCCTCAGCAACTCTGGCAAGCACAAATCATTAATTTTACATTGTCTTTTTTAAGAGCAGGAAAGAGGGAACTTGAAGGAAGTGATTTGATTTGATTTTCTCCTCTACTTTTGAGCGGAATTGAAGACTACAATTAGGGAGACAAACTGAGAGAGGACAGACAAGAAGGGCTCTGTAAGATCTCTGAGGGAAGATAACTGGGGTCTGTAGAGCATTTATTATAAGTAACACCAGCACGTGAATCTAAAAATAGTGTCTCTGATGCTGTGTGTATATGACTGATATTAAAAATGACTGATTTAAAAGAAAGTGCTTCACCTCTGTTGCCAACCAGGAAGGCAGGTCTCTAGTATTCTCACACTTAAATGCTGCCAGTATTTCACGTTAGGATAGTCATAAAGTTAAAGGTTAATAGGCTGTACAAATGACAGAGTTTAAAGGGAAAAATGAAGATGGGAAGATTTCTAGCACTTAGGGAACATTTTAAAAATGAAGCTCCTCTGCCTAATGTAATTTTTCCTATATTCTTTCTCATGCTGTTGATCATTATTGAAAATATTTCTATTTGCATAAGTGATTTCTCCTTCACTGCCCACCTCCGTTTGCTTTTTGGATCATCATTACTTCCCACAGTACGTGAGTCATAATCCTGCTGCCTGCCCTAGGAGTCTGCTGCTGTGAGAAGGGTGAAATTAAAGCCACAGCCTCGCAGGGAGGATGGGCAGGGAGACCCAGAGCATGAGGAAGGTTTTTATTTAATTGCAAGTCATTAGGACTGGCAGGTTGAGGAGCAAGGCAAAGCACGTGCGTTGCTGGAAATGGGATTTGGTTGTGGTGTTTCAGATGAGCTCAACAGATGTGAGTGGCAAAAGGGTGTTGCTGGGTCAGCCTTGATGCTGTGGGTGGGGTGCACTGTGTTCTCTAATGCTGGAGCTGGAGGTTAGGGTCTAATGATGAGATTAACGTGACTTAGGTGAAGACTTTACACAGAGTCCACAAGTTGTCACATCTCCTTTTGCACTGAGGGAGAAAAATTCTCCCTTGTTGTCTCTCTTGGCCTTCCAGAGCAACTGGAAAAGGTTGTGCTGGAAAAGGGGTGAAACGTGGCTGTTTAAAATGAACTTTTTATTGGGTAACCCTGATGCTCTGCCCTCTGCCTGACCAGATCACAGGAGGATTTAGGGTGGAGGACTTTGCTCAAGGCAATTCTTTCTCATCTTGTCCCAAGTACATTTCACACATCACAATCAGCCGTGGGCAGCAAGCGGGAGCACCTTCCAGCCAGCATTTATTCTGGCTGCTTTTGCCACTCTTACTGCTTTCTTTACTCGTGTAGGTACCTGACAGTCCTCTCCAGGTATTGCTGAAGTCTGGATGTGCAGAGGCTCTGCCTGGGAGGCAAATAAAAAATCTGATCTCTGCCTGGCTTTGACACCTAGTGCCTCCACAGGTACCTCTGGCTATGGCTTTTCTTCCTCTGTTTTTCAGCAAGTTTCTGCTTTTCTGGAAGATGTCCTTAAAACCCTTCTGGGCCTCAGAGATGCTGAAGAAGTCAGATACTCCTGATTTACTGTAGCCTGAGCAACAAATATATCTGGAATAAATGCAGCTGCTGAGCAAAGCCTTCTGCTCTGTGCAGCTGGAATGGAGAAAGGACCATGCCTTGGTGTTTCCTCTGGTAATGAATTTTGTGCCTTTGCCACAGGGCCTGACCTTTGATTCCGCACAGAAACTTCCTGGAGTTGTAGGAGATGATCCATGAAGAGCTGCTTTGAAAACCAGGACATCAAGCTTCACATTCTTGTGCACAGATCAAGGGAAATCCCTGCGAGTGCCTATCCTTAAGGATAACTGCTGCCCTTGGCATCCTGCAAAAGGGACTCAAGACTGCAGTGGGGCCATTTCATGCTGTGAGAAAAAAAACATGCACAGCACATTTTCATGAATTTCTACAGAATTTCCAGAAATATTGAATGGCATTTTCTTCCTTCTTTCCTCTCTTGATTTCCAGCCCTCAGTTAGTTGCTGCTATGCTACATATCTTCCAAAACTGTAATATTAATATAGCAGAACACGACAGCACTGAAACTCTTGTTTAAAGATGTGCCAGGGTTGTATTTCTTTGGCATGTGACACTGCATAGAACATGATTAAAACTTTTTTTAAATGAAAGCAGAGGCAAACCCCCCACACACTACCAGGTAAACCCACCATCACCTACCTCCTTGTCCCTTCCTGCAGGGACTGAAAGGCTGAAAAAAGGAAATAAAAGGAGTGCAAGGAGTAAAATACTTGCAGTGCAAATGTTTTTTTCAGGAGTCTCTTTTACCATTGCTTGGGTTAAAAGCTTTTGCAAGAACTCCAGTAATTAATTTGAAGAGCGTTTTCCTTGTCTGAAACTATCAGTCATGTGCTGCCTTTGGGATTGGTTGCAGCTCCTCTTTCCACTCTCAGGACTTGTTCTGTGACAAACTTCTTGGATCCAAATAAGAACACTGAAGAAAAGAGGTGTTTTTTTTTTTGATACTGAGCCTTTTTCTCGGAGGCAGCTTTGCCTCAGAGACCCCCAAACTGCTGGGCTGGCTGGTGGAGCCCTTCATCCCTCTGTCTCAGCAGGTACTTGTGTAGGCATGGAATTGCTCATGGTGGAGTCTATGGAATTGTTTGTGTGAAGAAGTGCTCACCTAAAAGCAAAGGGTCCTTTCTATTTGGTCCTTTGTAATTTCTGGTTCTTCATACATTTTTACAGACAGGTGGAATGGTTATAATGTTCCAAAATAAAAGACGGTTTTCTTTTGAAAAAGGGGCCATGCCTAAAAGTTGAGAGTGGAAAAGGCTGCCTGTAACCTTTTATTGGCTTCATTCTCTCTAATATATCTGCCTTGTATGCCAAGAAAAGTATAAACAAATGGCAGGGTATTGGTTTTTCACTAACAGGGTTTAAACCAAGGGTATAAAAAGCATATCCTATCTGACGCTATTTATGAAACAATTAATATTGTCAATGCCTTTTCCATCTCCCCCGAGTTACACATACTGCATAAACTTTGATATATCCCTGAGAAGTACAAAAAATACCAGCTGGGGAATAACCAGGGCAATGCATCAACACTATTGGAAAGGGAAACAATTCCCACGTCTTCTTATGGAACGCTTTAATATTAAAATAACCTGAGATGTAATTCTCTTGAATTTACCCGGGAAGGTTCAAGGCACAATAGACAAAGGGTCCTGGATTGAACTTGTAATCTCAAGGTTTAGATGCATTTAATTATTTCGTTGTTTGGAGCTTTTACAATAGCAGGAAACCTCTATATATATTTTTTTTCTCCTTTAGAATACAGCCATTAAGTCCCCTCGTTCTCTCTCGCACAACCCCACGAGCACAGATGCGCTCTGGCCCTTCATCCTGCTCAGAGCAGCGTTATCCCGGGATGTCCGGAGGACGGGGCGAGCGGGGTGGGATCCAGCGCTCCTAAACCCGCGGGGGGGATGCTCCCGGCTCTGGCCGTGGTGCTGAAGGGCGGCCGCGCCTCCTGGACGAGCGGGGAGGCGTCCAGTGGTCCATCCATCCACTGCTGGATTTGTCTTTATTGGCATTAGTATAACGATATCAGAAATTAGTCTCCGCAGATTCAGATGGAAATCTGTTCCCAGACAAAAAGCAGGAACCTTTTGGTGGGCAGTATCACTCAGAGCCCGAGTTTCCCGGCTGGAGATTCCCGTGGCAGCTTTGCATTCCTGTTTTAATCGCCTCCCCCACCCTTGTTTGCCACCTGAAAATATCAGCGGTGCTTATCAATAACCCTGCGTGTGTCACGCTGCTGCCAAGCATTCCGATCAATATATTATCATTTCAGAGTCTGGTTGTGAAGGTGAAGGGCATTTTCAAGGACATCTGGAAATCCTGATAGGTGCTCTGCAATTTCTGATCAGCTTCAGTGCTTTACAAGCATCGTGGCTGGAACAGAATCCGATCAGGATCTCTGACTGGAGAGACAGCACCTCATCCTCTCCCTCTGAGCAGCCCTTGCTGCAAACAAACAAACAAACAAACAAACAAACAAAAAGCAGAGGGGTCATTCACATGTTTGCCCTCGAGTCTTTTAGCATTTCCTCTATTCTTCACTCCACTGCAGCTCTCAAGCGCAGCAATACAAAACAAACTTCTCATGGCAGCATGTACAGGATTTTCCTGGCTGTAGTATTTGAAGCAGCAGTGATCTGGGTGGGTTTGGTTATGTGGTGAGGAGTTTTTTTTCATGGCAGCATTACACAAATAACTTAGATGTCACACTCTGGGAATGACAACTCATGGCAAGAGTACACACCAGCCTGCTGAGGAGAAACAGCTAATGTTTGCTTCTATGTTAAAATTATTATTTTGACAATTCTATTGCTCCGTAGATACCCAACATTATTTAAATATGTTGCATTTCATGTGTATACCCAGCTGGAATTCTTTCACTTTCTGTCGTACATAATATTTTATTCTTATTTTCCCTACCTGCCACCTTGAAGAAGGTGTTCAACTGCATGCAGTCCCTTTTAATTGGTTTTTTTTTCTGATATTTTTTACTGATCCTTAGTGACAAGCCAAAAATCTCTTAATGTAAAGTGATGCGGAAAAGTCACCCTTAGTTGTGCTTTGTTAGTTCTTCATGGCTGCTTTTCATATCTTCATATGAAGAAGGAGTTTCAAGCCACCACTCTGGACTGGTTGGATCCCTGTGGCTTAATTCCAAAGGGGATTTCCCTTGTCCAAAAAACATGTAATGGCTGTGGTGGTGGTGAAGCTGAGCATCAGAAGTTTTACACAACCTGCATTTAATCTTTCTACTGCTCTCCACCAGCATTGCTTCCATCAGGTTTATTGCTGATGAATTTCTGGTGTATATTGCTAATGTTTAACCAAAATGCATTAAAAATATTTTCTGTATCATGCTCATCTTTCTAACAGATCTCCACATTTTCAATGGTATAATAAAAAAAAAAGCAGCAATGAAAAAAAAAAAAAGCAAAACCCAAAACCAACAACAAACAAAGAAAAACTTAAATGTGAAGCTGTGGCTCAAAGAAGGATGATTTTGAATTTCTCTAGTCATTTCTTGGCCTCTGATACTTTTTTATAATGTGGATTTGTGCATTTATATTAATATATATAGAAAAAAGCAACTTTGTTGTCTAGGATAAAGTTTTCCCCGGAATTTACAGAAATGTTGTGCAGAAAGAAGCCCCAAAACCATTCTTTTTCCTGCTCTGTTTTGCAGAACTGATAGAACAGAGTCTGTGCACCATGGGAGGGACATGAGCACTCACACTGTCTGAATATCTGAAGACAAGAAGTCTGGGAGACGCCCCAGCCAAAAGAGGGAGAAGGAGCCTCCTGTGGTGTGTGCATCACTTTGGCTTCCTGGGATTCCTGAAACACGGAGCTTCCCTGAGGAGCAGCCTTCCCTGGGGACTGGCAGGCGAGGCAGAGTCATTAATAAGTGCAAAGCACACTGAGGTTTTGACAAAGAAGCTCTTGTGGAAGCACGAAATGACCCCATCATTCATTTGTTTTGCTGTTTTGGGGATCTGCTGACTCGGAACAAGCTGGTTCAGACTGGCATGCCCACTACAGCAAACCTTCTTGGGGAAATTATGGTGATCTCGGGATCTCTCCATGAAATTCAAAATACAGCCTATGTTCACCATGTACATCCAGCATAACTCTTGTACAATTGCCAAGGATCAGTGATGTGAACACGAGAGGCTTTATAAGCAGCTGATTTTTGAGTCAATGGGCTGTAACACTTTTGAAATCAATGATTATTTAAGAACTCCTAAAACTGCCCATTATCCAGCTGCCCTGCACACCAACATTGGATGTGCTCTGCTCCCTGTTGGCTCTCTGCAAATCGACAGCTTGGATCTGAGACCTGAAGGCTGAGTGTGGGTTAGAGCACCTCTTTTCTAGCCACATTCACAACAGAGCTGTGCAGCAATTTTCTGTTTTAGCAGGAGCTGGAAATATTCAGCACTTTTCAGGTGTGGTGACAGGATTTTTTGTGGATTTTAATAAATGACCTATTTATGGCCACAAAGAAATCTACTTATTTCGGATTTCACTGATCCTGATGTTTACATTGTCCTGGTTTAGATTTTTGGGTGTTTTTATTTTTTTACATGATACTTCGGAGTTTACAACTGGCTATAAAAGCACTGGTCTTCAGATATAGGAGCTGCAAAGCCACCCTCATTCATTTTTCTATGGGTGACTCTGTCCTGACACATTTTGAAAGATGAGCCGAAGTTTATGTTTGGGTAAGACGTTAAAGAACAGCACATGCTCTGCCTTCCAATCCTCCAGTGATGCTTCTCACAAAGGATTTCCTCCGGTGTATTTAGCTGACCTCCATCCGGTGAGTTCCCTTGTGGAAGTGATGAATTTTGCACACATGACTAATACCAGGATGATGAAACCTTCTAGAAATTAGACTGGTGGGCAAGTCCAAACGACAAAAGCAGAGGATATGTTGTACGAGTTTGTGATGACATCAGAGCATCTTATCACATTCTACAGAGTACGTGTGTAGTGCTCTGTGAGACAAAGACTGTGCTTAGATCACCTCACCTGCACCTCATCAGTTCTGTCCCCGTGGATGTACTCCAAATTACACGCAATTTGCAGCAGGACTTGTTTCACAAAAACATCACAACCTAGAAATTCTTCCTCTTTTCTGAAAAAAATGATATCTCTGTGAGTCAGACACAGGACTGTGACATGCCTCAGAAATAAAAGTCTCATAAAGTGAACAATCTGCTTTCTTGAAGTGCGATGAGACTCTAATATTTGTCAGGGAAGGCTCTCAGCTTGCCAGGAAGCCACTGGAAAACAGACACTAACAAAGCCTTCCATTTAAAGGTACAAAAATGCCATTGTAAGGCATAGCACAGGAACAACCTTAACTGTTCCAAAATACCTCTCAACCCACACACATCTCATGCACCCTGATCCACTCAGCCTGGGGAAACCTGAGACAGGCTTCGAAGCATAACTCCCTTGTAGTTTTTCCAGTCTTGAATAAAACATCCTTATCAAATACATCCCACAAGAGACATTCCTTTTGATGAGAAAGTAGCATCCCTTTTCTGGGTAACCTCTGTTTGTCTCCAGCCATGCATTTCAGAAGAAGCACTTAAAAGACTGACAGAGAAATGCCATGATTCCAAAGAACTCGGATTTTAAGAAGGCCCTGATCATATGAAAGGGTTTGCAATAGGAAGGGGAGAGCCACTGAGAATGGCTCATGCCGTTAATCTCTGGCATTCACAAAATTGTGTTTTTGTGCCTGGACAGCATGACAGGAGCTCTAAAATCTGATGGTGGAAAGATTCATTTTGGTTGCTCGGGGAGGGAGTGTTTCTGTGTGGGGCAAGCCGTTAAATGCCTTCTCATCCTTTCTTTCTTCTTCTGGACATCTAAACCCTGATGCAAGGAGGTGCCTCAGCATTTTCCTGTGGAAGTATGTTTAATGTCAGCCACGGAATCAAGCAGTGTCTGGGAGGAATTCTGCTTCCCTACAACTGCTGGAAGGCCAGATGCTGCAAATGTCTTCAGGAGAGCTCCCACTTGGACAAATAAAGGAACAAGGAAACTCAGCAGTACCCTTTCCTCAGGATGGCAAAGAGAAAGCTGAACCCAAGGTGACCCAAAGTTTGTCACCTGTGATCACAGTGGGGACGCTCAGGGGTGGCAGATAAAGATGGCGCAAGAAGCTGGGTGAAATACAGGCTGCAGTGGGTGATTCCTGCCAGGGAAACAGGGCTGCTGCGCTCTGCACATCCTCAGCAGCAGGCTGCAAGGCAGGGCTTTTTGGAGCTCAGAGCGGTGGGGCACCACAGAATCACAGCACACAGGTTCACGCTCCAGCCTAGCAAGAGTGTAGCTCTTTAGAAAAATAATGAAAAAGAAGAGGCAGTGCTGAGACAGGATAAATAAGGAGATAAATCACTTTGCAATACAATAGAGCCAAAACCCGAAAATAAACAATTACTTTAAATCATATCAAGCACCTATCACAAACATCACATTTATACAATTGATCCATGTGTAAATTAGCCAATTAATTCTGAATTGCAACACTAATGAAATAATAATTATCTGCTTACAATGGAATGCTACGAGTGAAAGTCTAGAAACAGAAATAAAGACTGCAGCAAAATCCACTCAGCTCCATCACCAGTGGGCAAGGGGGGAATGGTCAATACCAGTCTTTAACATCCAGATATTGCTGGGGAGGGGGAATAAATAAAATACATAAATAAATGAGAAATCTATGGACCTTAAATAATAGAGACAGAGAAATGCTCTTTTAGAACACTGCAGGGTTTTGTTTGTTTGTTTGTTTTGTAGTAAAGAATTGCAAAGTGGGAATTTCTTTTAACATTTCCAGAGGCTGGTTTGATTTTTTTGTCCTTGCTTGGCTTTCTACCGTGAGTTGTTTGCCCTGAGGGACTCCAAAGGGATTAGGACCTCATAATTACCAAAGCAGTGAAAGATGGATGGAAAAGGATGGGAGTTTCAGGACAGAATTATTTTGGTGACTCATATCTAAATAAAATCTTCACTGAGATGGAGAAATGCACTGGAGTCTTCTATAAGAACTTTTCACCCTTGGCTTTTCACGTAAGAGCTGCAAATATTTAACACAGAGCTTTATCCCAGGTCTCTGGCAGGAGCCTGAGCTAGGGGGCTATTGGCTGTTTTCTGAATAGAAATTATTTTCTTTCTGTCCTTTTTTTTTTTTCCTCTGTACATTCTACCCCGGAGCTGAGGGATATTCCCAGAGAAACAGCATTTCTTTGAAAAATTCCCGATGACCTTTACTTTGCCAGGTGCTTTACGAGAGCAGGAACAAGAAACAGTTGTTAATAACAGAATATTTCTGCAGACAATTGATTGTTGAGACCCCATCCCTGAGATGTGTGGAAGGCACATGAAGTACCACATCCGTTGCAGCCAAAAATGTTGTGAGACTGGCTCTATAAAAATTCTCCCTCTGTTTATAACCCCAGGTGTTCGGGAGGAAGAAGAAGAACTGGGGAGTTTGATTCAGAAAAAAAGATGTCTTGCTTCAAATTGCCAAATGGGTGTCTTTAAAACGAAATAGCAAGAAAAATCAGGCAGATTTGATCTGGACATTAAAATATTTAGAAGTAGAGATTGTTGCCCCCTATGCACATGTGAGCACGTCTGAGCCCAGAGCTCTGCATGTACCAGGGCAGATTTTTGCAGTGCATGCTCAAAGGTATTCCAGATGTTTAGAAGAACGCCAGGATTGAGTGACTGAGTGGCTGGAATTTCCTTCCTTCCTTCCTTCCTTCCTTCCTTCCTTCCTTCCTTCCTTCCTTCCTTCCTTCCTTCCTTCCTTCCTTCCTTCCTTCCTTCCTTCCTTCCTTCCTTCCTTCCTTCCTTCCTTCCTTCCTTCCTTCCTTCCTTCCTTCCTTCCTTCCTTCCTTCCTTCCTTCCCTCCTTCCTTCCTTCCTTCCTTCCTTCCTTCCTTCCTTCCTTCCTTCCTTCCTTCCTTCCTTCCTTCCTTCCTTCCCTCCCACTTCTTTTTCACTTCCCAAAACAGGAGCCACACCTTCCCTCCGCACTGCCGCCACTGGAGCGGGTACCGGCGGGCAGTACGCGGTGTTACCGCCCTACCGGGGCTCACGTGGCGGTTCCCGGGGCGCGGAGCCGCCGCTTCCCGGTGTCCCGGGATGTGCGGGGCGGTGCGGGGGATGCTCCGGGCCGGCCCGTCCCGAACGCGGGGCGCTCCCGCGGGCCGGCAGGGGGCGCCCTGTGCCCGGACCCCGGGAGCGGGAACGGGGATGGATCGGGAACGGGGCTGGGATGGATCGGGAACGGGGCAGGGATGGATCGGGAACGGGGCTGGGATGGATCGGGAACGGGGCAGGGATGGATCGGGAACGGGACTGGGATGGATCGGGAACGGGGCAGGGATGGATCCCGGAACGGGACAGGGATGGATCGGGAACGGGGCTGGGATGGATCGGGAACGGGGCAGGGATGGATCCCGGAACGGGGCAGGGATGGATCGGGAACGGGGCAGGGATGGATCGGGAACGGGGCAGGGATGGATCCCGGAATGGGGCAGGGATGGATCGGGAACGGGGCAGGGATGGATCGGGAACGGGGCAGGGATGGATCCCGGAACGGGGCTGGGATGGATCGGGAACGGGGCAGGGATGGATCCCGGAATGGGGCAGGGATGGATCGGGAACGGGGCAGGAATGGATCCCGGAACGGGGCAGGGATGGATCGGGAACGGGGCAGGGATGGATCCCGGAACGGGGCAGGGATGGATCGGGAACGGGTCTGGGATGGATCGGGAACGGGTCTGGGATGGATCGGGAACGGGACAGGGATGGATCGGGAACGGGGCTGGGATAGATCGGGAACGGGGCTGGGATGGATCGGGAACGGGACAGGGATGGATCGGGAACGGGGCTGGGATAGATCGGGAACGGGGCTGGGATGGATCCCGGAACGGGGCAGGGGATGGAACCCGGGAGCGGCGGGGATGGACCCCTAGAACAGCGGGGATGGATCCCGGGAATGGCTGGGATGGATCTCGAGAGCACCCCGAGGCCGAACACCCAGAGCGGCGGGGATGGATCCTAGAAGCACCGTGCCCTGATCCCGAGAGCGGCAGGGATAGATCGCCCCGTGACCGAACCCCGGGAGCAGGGCAGGGAAGAATCACGGGAGTGCCTTGTGCCCTGATCCCAAGAGCGGCGGGCCCGGGTCGTGCCCACTGTCGCCCCTCCGCCGCGGGCTCGACGTGTCCCGCCGGCCCCGCTCCTGCGCTGCCGGGGACCGAGGGCGCGGCAGGGCTGCCCGGGGAGCGGAGGGCACCGTCGGGGGAGAGCCCTCCCGCCGCCTCGCAGCCCCCGCCCCGCAGCCGTCCGCTAAGTCGTTTCTGCCCCACGGCGGAGCGCAGCGAGAGGGTGTCCCGGTGCCCGGTATCCCGGCGGGGCTCGGCCCGGCCCGCTCCCCCCCCTCGGCCGCCGGCGGCTTTTGTTCCCGGCAGCGCGGGGCGGGGGCGCGGGGGGCGGCGCGGCGGGGCGGGGGCGGTTTTGAGGCAGGAGCGGCGCGGCCCGTGCCATTCGCCCGCCGCCGCTCCCGCCGCGCTCCGCCGAGCCGGTCCCTTTGTGCCGCCGGCCCGGCCCCGCTCGCCGCCTAATTGGACTCTGTAAACGCCAGGAACGGGCGGGCGGTCGCCGCCTCCGGGCACGGCGGCGCGTCGGGGGGGGGGGCCGGGCCCGCGGCGGCTGCGGGCAGGGGCTGCGCGGAGCCCTCTCCTCCCGCCGCCTCCCGCCTGATCCCATTCGCCTTTGTGCGTGCCCAATCGCCGCGTGCTCCCCGCGCGGAACGGGGATGACATTTTGATTTCATCATTAGCATCCGGCGCCAGGTTGACGCAGCAGCAGCGGCGGCGGGAGGCGGCGGCGGCAGCGACGACCCCGGCTCTCCGCCTGCCCGCAGCAGCCCCCCGGTGCCGCGGGCTGCGCGGGTCCCCCCGACCCCCGCCCTGCCGCCCCCTCATGCGAGGGGCCCCCGGCCGGCCCCGCCGCCGCGCTCCCACGCCGCCCCGCCGCGCCTGTCCCCCGCGCCGCCGGGAGCCGCCACCTGCGCGCCGGGCGCGGGCTGCGGGGCCAGCGGCGGCCAGGAGCCGGGCGGGCAGCGGAGGATGCCGGAGACCGGGCAGGAGCCACCCAGCGCCCCTCCGCCGCCCCCCCCAAGGAGTCCTTCTACATCAAGAACCTGCTCAACGGTGGCCCCCCCAAGGCGCCCCCCAAGCAGCCGCGGGCGCTGTTCGCCCCCTCGGGCAAGGCGGCGGTGGACGGCGCCGGCTTCGCCCTCTCGCAGGTGGGCGACCTCGCCTTTCCCCGCTTCGAGATCCCGGCGCCGCGCTTCGCCCTGAGCGCCCACTGCCTGGAGCGCGCCCAGACCTGGTGGTACCCCTACGCCCTGACGCCGGCCGGAGCCCACCTGCCCCGCACGGAAGGTACCGCTCCCCGAAACTTCCATCACTCCTTCCTTCCCTCCCTCTCTGCCCGGCGGGGCGGCGGCCGTGGGGACCGGGGCGGCGGGGCGAGGGGTGAAGCTGGCGCTGGGGCGACGCGGGGGTCCGGCCGGCTCGTCCCATTCCCCCTGACGGGACGCGGGGCCTGGGTGGTGAAGGTGTCTCTTTGTGTCCCTCATCTCCCCCCTTCATGCCCCGCTTCGTCCTTCCCATCCAGCCGCAGAGAAATCCCTGCTGAGGGACTCGTCCCCCGCCTCGGGCACCGACCGGGACTCCCCGGAGCCGCTGCTGAAGGCGGAGGGGGAGCAGAAGGAGCTGGACTCCAAGAGCCCCGACGAGATCGTCCTGGAGGAGAGCGACTCGGAGGAGGCGAAGAAGGAGGGAGGCGCGGAGGACTGGAAGAAGCGGGAGGAGAGCCCGGAGAAGAAGCCGTGCCGCAAGAAGAAGACGCGCACGGTGTTCAGCCGCTCGCAGGTCTTCCAGCTGGAGTCCACCTTCGACATGAAGCGCTACCTGAGCAGCTCGGAGCGGGCCGGCCTGGCCGCCTCGCTGCACCTGACAGAGACCCAGGTGAAGATTTGGTTCCAGAACCGCCGCAACAAGTGGAAGCGGCAGCTGGCGGCCGAGCTGGAGGCGGCCAACCTGAGCCATGCCGCCGCGCAGCGCATCGTCCGCGTCCCCATCCTCTACCACGAGAACTCGGGCGCGGAGGGGGGCGCGGGGGGCGGCGGAGCCCCCGGCACGCAGCCCCTGCTCACCTTCCCTCACCCCGTCTACTATTCCCACCCCGTGGTCACCTCCGTGCCGCTCCTGCGGCCCGTCTGAGCCCGGCCGCCGCTGCGCGGAGGGGCGCGGAGAGGCGCGCAAGTCACCCGCCCGCTTGTAAGTACTGCAGCCCCTCGTGCGAGTCACCCGGCCGGCGTCTGCGGAGCGGGGGGGGACTACGGGGACACGGCTGCGGGGCTGGGGGGACCCCTCGGCGGGTGATGATAGGAGGAAAGTCGCGAAAATTTAGGAAAAAAAAATAAAAAAGAAATAAAAAGAAAAAATGGAGGGGGGAGGGAAACGAAAATGAGGAAAATGAAAGCGGGGGCTTGTAGAGAACCCTGGAGCTGTCACACCTTTTGTAAACGTGGATGAAAACCGCGATGGTCTCTGTGGCTTTAGTTTTATTTTTGTAAAAAAAAAAAAAAAAAGAAAAAGAAAAAAGAAAAAAAAGAGAAAAAAGGGGAAAAAAAGGGATAGTAATAAAAAATGAATGGTCCCAGGCCACTCCTCGAGATTTGCCAAACGCTAATGGGAAGCCGAATTTCTGTTCCTTTCGGACCTCTCCTTCTGCCTCCAAATAATTGTTCAGGCTCCTGATCCTGTCGTGACTCAAACTTCATCGACCACGGCTTTTCGTTTAAGCAGACCTTTGCCTCTTTGCTTGCCCACGTTTTGTACCTTTCGGTTTCTGTCATGAGACTTTCACGAGCAAGAAATACAGCCTCAAAGTGAACGGTTAAATACACCTGCACGCTTTGAGCGACCCTTATTTATTACCGTTTACTTAAACATTTTTAATTCTTGTTTATAATTCTTGTTTTCCTAGTTGTCGGGTTGTTTCGGGTTTTTTTCCTTGTAAAGTTATTTCGGTATCTTGGGGAGAAAAAAAATATGTACCCTTTTGCTTTCTTTTGTAATACTAATTATTATTATTATTATTAATATTATTGTACTTTTGAACTGTGCAATATTGTACGACGATTCTTAAAGCACTGCTTTTATTTGAATGGTGAGGAAAGGGTTTTTAGCATTGTAAAATTGCGTTTCTTCATGTTGTGCAAAATAAAATAAAAAATAATTAAAAGCGAAGGAAAGTGAGAAGAGAGGAGCAGGGCATGGGAATTAGCATCAGCCCGGCTTATGCGAATAAATAAGGGAGATTCGGTGAGCTGGGCGCTTTAAGTGAAGGACAATCAACTTTAGGGTAATTTTAATTTATTTGATATGATGTACAGTTTTCTTCTAAAGTCCATGGAGTATGTGGATTTTAATAGGCAGAAATCAAGCGAGGAGTGGACACCTCATAGTCTCTCTCTGTCTTAGTGTCTGCTCACCTGTTGTCTGACAATTGTTTGCTGTCTTCCCAAGGGTTTGGGTTGGTTGGTTTCTTTTCTTTGTTTCATTTTAAATTTTGTTTTCCCCTTTCGGTTGTACTCTCTGCCCTCTCGCTTTCTGTTAGGGATCAGTCCTATTTTTAAAACAGCCTATATTGTTATAAACTTAATGTTGTGGTGGAAAAAAAAAATCAATAAAACCCGTTCCTTATCATTTTTAAAGTGTGGTTTCGGGCGGAAAAAAAAAGGAAGATAAACAACAACAAAATATGAAAATAAAAAAAATAGAAACAACAAAACAAATAACCCAAGGGTTGACTGTGAGCGCTGCCGCCTCGCTCGGCCGGGGCTGCGGGCCGGGGCACGGAGCCGATCCCGCCGGGGCTCCTTGGAGCGGGGCATCCAGAGGCTCCCTCCGCCGGGAAGGGGATGGGGAGCGAGGGCACTTTTCCCAGCCCCGGAGCAGCGGGGTCACGGTGCCCGGATTGCCCCGAGCGAGGGGTCGCAGCCTCCCGGGGAGCCCCCCGGGAACGCGCGGGGGCAGCGGGGGGGGGGGGCCCTTCCCTCGGGAGCGCCGCCTCCCCTCCCCGAGGGCTTCCCCTGAACTCCTGGCCGCCCCTTCCTCTGCGCCCCCCCGGCGCTGCCCTTCCCTTCCCTTCGCCCCCCTCCTCCGGGGGCTGCCGCAGGGTGTCCAACCCCCCCGGGCTGCGCCCTCTGCCCACGGCCGGAGCCGTCACGCGTGTTAAAACCCCCGGCAGGGTTATTTGGAGATAGGATCGCTCTCCGCTTCCCGCAGATTGGCCCGAATCGACGTGTTGATAGCGCCCAGGGCACGATTTGGGGCCAAAGAAATCAAAATAAAACTCAGCGTTGCGAAAAGATAATCCCGCGTTTTCTTTTCGTTTGGGATAAAAACCGTGGCAATGGGTCGTAAATGAAAAATAAACAGAGTTTCGGGGTCAAAATACGGTGCTGGCTGTGTCGCCTACAAACAGAGCGATGCCTTTGCTGTTTGCAATACCAACTTTGGGCCAAGTCGCTTGCAGCCCATTAAAAATATTGTTGTCATAGTAAATACGTCTTTCCATTTTACAGCGCTGCAGCACGATGTTATCAAACGGCAAGGAAAAAAAGCTCATTTATTTCTGGTCACCGCTCAGGAAACGATTCTGGACCCTCCTGGCCCTTCCCCAGTAGAGGAAGAAGCCGATGGACACCAGCGCGGCTCCGGCCCCTCAACGCGGCCTTTGCGCGGGTGCGGGCAGCGGGCACCGGCTCTCCGTGCCTGTCCCGGGACTGTCAGGGGCATTTCTCAAGGGAACGATGATCTTGGTGGGGTTGATGGGGCTCGGCAGGATTTTTTTTTTTTAATTAAGGGGAAAAAAAAAAAGAAACCAAGAAATCTAAGCAGATCCCAGCTTTTCTGCTTCCCGCTGCCCTTGCACACCGCGGGATCGACAGCAGGCAGACGCTGTGAAACCTTGCGGTGAAGTTGGGCAGGGGGCCGAGGGCCTTTGAGCCCGGTCCGCTGCCCGCCGAGCCGCCCCTCTCCCGCAGCCGGAGTTTTCCCACAGCCCGGTCGGGAGGGATCGCTCGGAGCGGGATGCTCTTTTCTCTCCGCATCCTCAGCAAGCCGAGCCTGGCGCTCAGGCTTTTCTCAAGCCTTCAAGAAGCGTCCCCAAACTCCATCCTATCCCTCAAAGCTCCAGCGAAACGGGAAGCGAAGGGTTCAGTTTCTCCCTTCGAGGGAGATGCCACCGAGCGAGGGCTCCGCCAGCCCCGGCTGTCCCCGCTGCGCTGCGCCGCTCCCGGGCGGGGAGCGCCGGCCTGGAGCGGGACAGGAGCGGGACAGGCTGCCAAGGGACCCCCACCCCCTCTTCCTACACCTCTGGCCCTGCTTAAAGCGTCTGGAAATCCCGCATCACTCTGGGATGGAGTGAGAGCAATCGCTTTGAGTGGCGGAAAGAAAATCATCTTTACAGAAACAAAAACTGCCTGTCGGGGAGGTGGGAGCGATTCAGAGAAAGTTGCTTCGATCCTCTCGGCTGTTGGCAACTCCGAGACTACTTGTGTTTACTGCTGCAACCCCGCTCGGCAAATCTCTGCCTTTGTTTGCAATTCGAGAGATAACGCGGTTCTTCTCGGCCACTGTTTTGAGCCGGGCTGAACAGAACTAGCTCCCCTGTTTGTGGTCGAAACACACATGTATTTCTTTTATTTGGTAGTAAATAGGGGGTTGCTGTGTATAGCAAACAGCGGGGGGAAAGATATAAACTTCCCGGCCAGCAGATTTGGGGATTCAGAAGAGTTTTGCCTCCCGGAGGGCTGCAGTAGGGAACGGGGGGCGCGGAGCCGTTCGGCCCCTCCAGCAGCCGCACGCTCCCGGCGACCCACGTTGGGAGGTTGGTATTTTTTATCCTAATTATTATTGATTTTTTTTCTTTAGCAGAATATTTGCAATCTTTCTGGTACAGGTCGGTGGGAAATGTTTGATTTTGCTGTCAGTGCCTACGACATGCAGAAAGGGAGGCAGAAGTGGGGACACACGGAGCCGCTCCGAGGGAATAATCCCGCTTTAAAACAGTGGTGGAAAACCCTGTGGTTTTGGGTTTCATGGTTTGGTTTTTTTTTTCCAAATATGCTGCAAGTGTCTCTGTAATAATCACTTTACTCTATCGACTTGGCATAGTGTGCTAACGGAATGAGAAGACCATTAAGAGCATTAACAGATTGGTACAGCATAATGCTTCAGTTCATATTGATCGTAAAACGTCTGTAAAATATTGTTTCAAATGAATCTATTGTTCCTGCGCTCTTTCGGCGGTGTTGATGACCTTGGTTTGTTCTCCCACATCCAAATTATTCTCTCGCCGCTCCCATATGACTGGGGACCGGGCAGTGGGACCCGCCGCCGCCGTCCCCGCGGACCTTCACCTACCCGAAAGTGTGGTTTGAGGGGTCAGAATCACCTCAAAAATAAGAAAAAAATAGAAAACGGTCATGCAGGGGGGAAGGCACCCGGTGTGAGTGTGCCCTGCGTGCGGGGAGCGGCTCGCCCGAGCCTCCCTCCGCTCCGCACTGTGCGCGGCTGCCGAGACAAAACCTCTCCCGGGATCACATCCCCGGGAAGCCGGCAGAGTTGCCCAGCGGAGACTTCTGAAGCTGTTTAGATGAATATCAAGTCGAAAAGGATGCAGATCTTGCAGGCAGCCCCCACCCCACACCCCGCGGGGCCGGCCCGGGCCGGGGGGACCCCGGGGAGCGCAGTCCGTGCCTGGGGCCCTTGGTGACTCTCCCGAGCTGCTCGTGCATATTTTACCGCCCAAATCAGCCAATCCCTCTCGATCAGAGCTATGCTTCGGATTTAAAACTCCCTGGCCCCACTCCCTGCAGCGCTGGAAGGGGCCGTGGGACGGCCGTCCCTGCTGGGGGACACGCGTGTCGCCCAGGCAGAGCGCGGAGCGGCCCCGCCGGTGGCTCCCGCGGGCGTGGGAAGCGGCAGCTCGACGGGAATGGAACCTCCGCTTCCCTCAGGTTTGGTCACCTGGTCTCGGCTCTCCTGAGCTCCGATATTTTAAATAAATATAAAGAATCTCTTGCTCTCCTCAGCTCTATTCGCCTTCATGATAGAGTGGAACCATCAGATTTTCATCAAAGTTCTATTAAGTGAAACATAGGTTGCAGGGCACCCTCTGATTGAAACAGTTTAAATTTTAATTGTGTTTTTAATTTGACATATAGTTGCAGAAAGGAATGACACTACAACGCCAAGGGGCGGTCGATTTTCTTAATTTCTCCCAGAGGAATTGATGAGTCTATCAGGCCACTAGATTGGAAACACATTAAAGCTCTCTGGTTAGGTTGTTAATTGGAACTTGATGGATAGGGGGCCTTGGATAGGCTATGCTGATCCAATCTTCATGACTTTCTGTTTTCCAATAAATTACACGATTCATTTTCCAGCCACAGATTACATAAATTGTACACCTCTAGGGCTCTCTTTTTCAAATAGGGAGCCCTTTTCCCCAAAAGCCTATTGCAAGATGTCATTTGCACCAAAAAACGAGCAGCAGAGGCTCTTGAATGAAAATCGAAACATAATCAACGTTTATACTTAGAAAATTTATTGAGATCATTTTCTCTGGTATTTCCTTATTTTAAAGTTTGGACGCGCCATATATCATAATCCACACGTGTAAAGGGGACTGTGTTTAATATTTATCGAAGCTTGATTCCAAGATCAAACTTGTTTATGACTTCATCTGTCATTTCAGAGGGAACCTTCTCCCGATATTACGGCCGCTCAACAAGCCTATTTTCCGAGTGCTGCAAAAGCAGCGGAGATCAATTTTTATTAGGCTCCCTTTGAAAGCTTGCTCAGGGCCACTTTAATATCGAGCATTGTAATAATCTGGAGATCTAAACTTTAAGCGTTCGCTCTGTCTTTCAAAGTTTATCTTTGCCGCGGCGTTTGATCATCGGTGCCCCGACGGGACGGGCCGCAGGGAGGGGGTGGGGGGAGAGGCCAGCTGCGGGTTACCCCCACGCAAAACCCTTCCCGTGGCCTGCAGCCCCTGCCCTGATGAATATTTGATCAGATGATAATGAGAGCGTGGCTGGGCCGCTCCGACCCGCCGTTCCTCCCTTCCCGACAGCGGCATCCCACAGAATCTGCTTGGCTTCCCTCCCTCCCGAGCAGAGCGGCCGTTTCCCAAGTTTCGCCTAAATACTCATTCCAGGGAAATCTGGACCTTTTCTGGCTGTGGCCGAGCAGAGCTCACGCCTGCCCGCAGCGCTTGTTCTTCCCGGCCCGCCCAGCATCCATCTCCCCGGCCAAACTGCGGAGCATCCCCTTGGCCCGGCCGCAGCCACCCGGGCAGCTCCCACGGGCAGGACCCCCTCCGTGGGGAAGGGAGGGCAGTGTCAGGGGCACGCTGCGCTGGTGGCCTTCGAAGGAGCGGAGCTGCCGTGGGCGGCAGCTGGAGGCCAGCGGTGCCACTGCGGTGTCCCGTCGGGGGCTGCCGGAGGAGCGGGGTGGCCCTTCTGTCGCCTTCCCTCCCTGCTGCGGGCCCGTCCCCGCGAAGGAGCCGAGGGCTGGCAGCCCCCAGGGGCTCTCCCAGGTCGGGCAGGTCCCCTGGACGGCTTCTGCTCGGAGCCCCCTTGCCCCGCTGCCCGCCCCGCGAGGGCTGTGGGGTCTGGGTGCGGGGCCAGCCGGGGCGGCAGAGCGGGATGAAGGACGATTTCTTAAATTGTATTTCAGCGCGGGGTCTTTCCGGGTTAATGAGCTGACATCATGATTAAAGCTGACCATTTGTAATGTGTCGCGACCCTGTTGAAAAGCACTGAAAAGGTTAATGTGGTAAAACAGGACAGCACCTGCCCCTCAGAGGGAGAGGAGGAGCTCGAACACTTTTCCTAATCAATTAGTCCATTAATGAGTCTATCAAGTAGTTAAGTAGTTAAAGATTATGCCGCTGGTCTGGGTAACAGTCGTCATCTCGCTATACCTAATTATATTATAAGTACTTTATTCAATATACCAGACATAATATGGTGACTCGGAGTTAATGAAAATGTCATTTTAAAACGTCTTGACATTTGTCTCTATTGATTTGTATATTTCCATCTCATTCTTTGCTTTCCCAGATTTGATTTTTCTTTTTTTTTTTTTGGATGGGGGTTACATTTCTGGAGAGAGGGAATGACCGCACCGTGGGGGGAGGAATCAACAGCTGGAGCCTGCAAAGACCCCCGCCCCACCCCGCTCGGGCAAGCCGAGGTTAAAAGCCCGGTGCCACGGCCCCTACCAAGGCCAAGGATGTTGCACCTGGACACGGATGCGACCAAACCCACCAGGATTTCCGAGCTGCAGCAGCGCTTCCCACTCGCTCCCCTCCGCGGGAGCCTCCTCGGCCGTACCGGGGGCTGCAGCAGCCCGGACGGGGACGGCTGCGGGCTCGGGGACAGCCCCCACCCACAGACACGAGTGTCCGCAGGGGGAGGAGGGCACAGGGAGGGGATTTGTCCCATTGGAGTGGCGGCAGCGGGGAAATGGAGGCGGAGAGGGTGGCAGGGTCTGCCCGGGCGCAGGGGAAGCGTGGGATTGGGGTCGTGGGGCAGCTCGGGGACCGGGCTGGTGCCTTCCCCACGGGCCCCGTTAGCGGGGTTCCTTTCAGCGGCTTCTCGGGGCGGGAAGCAGGCACCGATCCCACGCCGGTGGGAGGGAAGCCCCAGCTCCTGGTCCCAGGCAGCCGTCGGGGCTCGGTCTCTGCCTGGCACCTCCGGGGAAAGGGGGCTCCAGGCCCCAAAACTGCGGGCCTGGGGAGTCTCTCGGGCTCCCAGACGCGGCTCTGTCCGCTCCAGGGAAGGTGAGGAACCCCGGTGAGGCCCCTGCCCTCGGTCCCACGTTCCCTTTGGGACAGGTGGGACACAACAGCTGCCACCTGCAGGTTTCCCCTTCCGAGGGCAGGAGCGGCGGGGGAAGAGCTGCGATGGCTGTGATTTATACCCACCCCCGAGGGGAAGAGCCCCTGACTCCTGACAAAGTTTATTTGGAAATGCAGCGGCACTTCCTCTCCCTCACTGCTCCCCACGGCTTCCAGACCCCGGGATGAAAAGGCAGGAGGCATTTCGTGGGACATTCGTTACCGGCTGCAGCGCAGCACAAATCCCGAATTCTGGAAGGTTTTCCAGTGCCGCCGAGCAGGCAGCACACAGTGACAGGCTTTTTCCCTCCTCTAATGAGGAGAAGGGTAAAGATCCCCGGATATGCACAAGGTGTTTATCCCGACACCCCCGCCCCCGGCCGGCATATGCCATTCAGCCCACGTCGCTGTCGCCCACTCGAGGTGGAGGGCAGGAGGGATGGCGGGCGGTCAGCAGCCTTCCCCCGGGGGCGCGGGGTCAGCGTAGCCTCCGGGGACGGCGGCGAGGACCCGGCGGGGGTTCCCCCCTCCAGCTCGGGTGCACCCCCTCCCGCATCTCCCCATTCTCGGACCCGCGGGTTTCCAAACTTTCCGTGTCCGCCGCTGCCGTGATTGGCGCGGCGGAGGCCACCTCCATGCAAATGAAGCCCCGCCGCCCGCCGCCCGCAGATCAATAGGGACGCGGGGGAAGGAGCATGCATTCCGCCTGGGCCGGCGCGGGGAGAGCCGGCCGCCGCACGCCCCAAGCGCCCCCCGAAACACCCCCCCCGACGGCTCCCCGCAGGCTGCCGGGGCACCCCCCTCCCGCGCACCCCGAGCCCCTCTAAAGCGAGAGCTTCCCTCCTCTGCTTTCTTATGAACCCAGGATGAGCAGCAAAGAAGACCCGAGCAAGTGCTGTCCGGCGGCTGCTCCCATCTCCAGTTTCACCATCCAGTCCATCCTGGGCAACGGCAGCGCCGATCCCCCCCGGGAGGCCGGCGACAGGGCACCCGCCTGGCCCGCCCGCGCCCGGACCCTCTCCCTGTCCTCGGAGGACGAGGAGCCGGAGGAGAGCTGGAAGCACCGCGGCTGCTTCTGCCCCGAGGCTCAGGGCCCCGCCGAGGCGTGCCACAAGCACCAGCCCCTCAGCTTCACCTGTCTCGGTGAGTACCCGGAGGGATGGGATGGGGCGGACGGGCCCCGCCGGGAAGGGCCGCGGAGGGTTCGGCCCCGGTCCGGCCCCCGCCGGGAAGAGGGAGGCGGGGGCACGTCGCACCTTCTCTGCTTTCGGGGCACAGAGGATTTGCGCCGTCCGTGGGTGAAGTGGGGAGAAAGGAACTCCAGGAAAAATAGGGTGGCTCTTTTTTTTTTCTTTTCCACCCCACTCGGCGTTGATTTCCCCTAGGGATGCGGTGCGATGGATAACGCTCGTTTTCTTAGATTCTGATTACTTACAGCGCTCGGGCAGAGGGAAGAACGATGTTTATTTTTTTTAGCATTATTTCTGAATAAACGGTCTGTGAAATGCGATGCTGTAAAGTAAAATTTGCCGGCTCGTGTCGGATAGGAAGCCTGGCACTCAGCTACTTTCACTGTGGCAAGCACACCTACCTGTCCTTCCATCCATCCATCCATCCATCCATCCATCCATCCATCCATCCATCCATCCATGTGACGGAGGGACAGGGATACCCAGGAGGGGATGGCTTCCCCCGGCGTCGGTTGTGTGTTCCGCCGGGAGCAGAGGCGGCGGGTGCCTGCCCCGAGTCTAGCCTCGGTGCTTTTCCCCTGCGGGGCGGGGGGCTCGGCCGGCGGGGGTCCCGGTGCCGGCCGCCGTGCGACCCCCGCGCTGTCGCTCTGTTGCAGGCAGCGCCAAGGGGAGCGGAGCGGCGGCGGCGGGCAGCGGGGAGCGGGGGCCCTTCCTCTCGCCACCCCAGCAGGACTGTAAGGACGAGAAGGAGAAGCCGCTGGGACCTTCCTCGCCTTCCTGCGGGGACCGGCAGCGCGACGGTGGGGACCGGCAGGCCGGCGCCGCCAAGAAGAAGACGCGCACGGTGTTCAGCCGCAGCCAGGTCTATCAGCTGGAGTCCACCTTCGACATGAAGCGCTACCTGAGCAGCTCGGAGCGGGCCTGCCTGGCCTCCAGCCTGCAGCTCACCGAGACCCAGGTGAAGACCTGGTTCCAGAACCGCAGGAACAAGTGGAAACGGCAGCTCTCGGCCGAGCTGGAGGCGGCCAACATGGCCCACGCCTCGGCGCAGACTCTGGTGGGGATGCCGCTGGTGTTCAGAGACAATTCCCTCCTCCGAGTGCCGGTGCCCCGGTCCATCGCCTTCCCCGCCCCTCTCTACTACCCCGGCAGCAACCTCTCGGCCTTACCGCTCTACAACCTCTACAACAAGATCGACTACTGAGCCCCGCGCCCCCCGCCCCGCGCCCGCTCCGTCGGGACCGCACCGGGAGCGGGGCCGGGGCTGCCGCGGGGGCTCCGTGCGGGGTCTCGGGCCGCCCCCGCGGCGGGGACACAGCACCGAAACTGATGGGAGGGACGGGCAAACGGAGAGCCCGGGGCGCCGGGGGCACCCCCGCTCTCCCCTTCTGCTATCCTGCCACTTGAAAAGAAAAAAAAAAAAGAATTAATTAAAAAAAAGCGTTATTTCAGATCTGTAAATATTTTTAAAGAAAGTAAGAAACAAAAAAAAATTAAACCGTTTTAAGCCTCGTTTGTGAATTTGCCACCTCGGTCGCGTGTCCCCGAGGGGGACTCCGGCACTGGGGGTGCCCCGCGGCCGGGCCGGGAAGGGCCCGCGGGGCCCGGGATCGATGCACGGGAGAGCGAGAACCACTTGTAACGCCGAGGGTTTATTTTTCTGGCATTTTTGCTCCTTATCTCGTTTCCTGCAGGGAATCCCAGCCGGGCCTGACCGTCCGCCTGTGCCTGTGCGGGGGCTCGCTGCCCTGCTCTCGGCTGGGAGATGAGGGGTATTTCCCGAAAAGTTTCGCGAACGGGGACCCTTTTCCCTGTTTTTCGGAGTGTTTTGGTGGAAGACCCGGTGATGGGCTCGGTGCTACCGGGGACTGGTGCCTGCTCTCCGCGCCCCGTGTTCGCACTGGGCATCCTCGACGGCTCCCTACGGGACACGGCCTCGATCGGTCACTCAAAACCAGTAAATCCCGCGGCAAGCGGCAATTAAACTGCGGCCACCGGCTCCGAGGTACGGCCCGTACCGAGCGCGGGGGGCTGTAACAGCAACAGCAACGAGGACGGCGAAAAATAAACCCCCGAAAAACAGAGAAATAAAATATCCGAAGGGATGAACAAGGCATTTTTCAGTGCGGGGAAGGAGAACGCTCTCCCCGCGCTCCACAGCCGGTGTTTGGGCCACAGACCCCTTGTCCGAGGGTATCGGCAGCCAGGGTGGGGGACTCAGCCCCGCTCCGTCGCTCCGCCTTTCGGACTCCTTTTTTTTTAGGGGAAATAACTCGTATTTCGGGTTTGCCCGTTGACACTGCTAAAACCCAGCAGCAGCCTCTCTTTCCCTGCGGCACCAACCCGCGCGGTTCCTTCGGGGGCACCTCCCGGGACCCTTCGTTATCAGCAGGTATAGGACGGGGAGAAAGGTCCGACCCCACACTCCGGCACTGCCCTCAGGAGATGCGAACTACAACTCCCGGCACGCCCCGCGGCGGCGGGCGCGCGGCGCACGGCGGGGACGCGGTGCCACGCGCGTTCGAACCGGCCAATCGCGGGTGGGGGCGGCAGTGCGCGCGCGCGGGCGGTGGCGGAGGCTGAGGTGAGGCCGGCGCCGGGACCGGGGTCCGGGATTGGGGATCCAGGGTTGAGGGTCCGGGACTGGGGATTTGGGGATCGGGACTGGGACCCTGGGGGCATCCTAGCCCTTCCGTCCCGGCCGCGTGTTCGTTCCCCGGTGCGGTCCCGTCCCTCCCTGGTTCCCAGGCCCTCCCTTCACTCTCTTCCATTCCCGCAGCGTCTCACGCATCTCGCCGCTCTTCACCGGGACGCGGCTCGGGGAGCGACCGAAGCCTCGGGGCTGCCGTAAGTCCGAAAGCTTTTCCTTGGCGGTCCGTGGAGCAGCGGGAGGAACTCGTTCAGCATGAAGACGGTACTTTGAGTTTCGTGTTTTCTGAGTAAAAGCGCGGGCTGGGAGTCCCGAGGCTCTCACCGGAGCGTTCTGCTTTGTTCCAGCAACTCCGTCCAGCTGAGTGACGCCTGTGCCAAGAGAAGCTATAAAAGCACAGATTTCTTGCTTGTTCACTAAAAATGATTTTTTTTTTAACTGAACTTCGTATTTAAGTCAGAATCGCCATTTCAGCAGCATGTGCTTTCTCTGTAATGTTTAAAAGTTTTTTCTTGTGGTGCCTCAACGTTGTACCAGGACTTTGTTGTTTGAGGTGGGCACGACACTGTGGTTTGGCAATCCTGGTTGTGGAGCAGCTGGTCTTGTGACAGTGTGGAGCTCTTGGTCTGTTTTATTTTTTTTACCGTGTGTAAGAGACAGGATATACTTAAATTCTAATATTATGCACTTTGTTCTGGGTTAAAAATATCTTTGGGACATCCTTCCAGGTTTCTGGTGTAAGTGGCTTTGCTGCCTGGAGTTGCTTTTTGGCTGGTTAATAATTTGTACCAGGCCTCAATTAATACAATAACTTGTACCTCACGTCCTCGTGTTTTGTTGTTTGAGTTTTCTGGCCTAAGTAGACAAGGCAATAAGCTTGTCCAGTCTAATTTTCCCAGTTGTTCTGAATTCCTGTAGATTTTTTGTCTGTGGACCTCCACCTGAAACATCTTCAGCAGGTGCTGCTGAATTCCAAGTAACGATCCCATGGAAAGATGTGTGGCAAAACCTCAAGCCTCCCTTTTCCCAAGTATTCCCAAAGCAGAGCTAAAAAGAAGCTTTTCTATTAGTAAAAGCATTTTCTCCTCCCTCACTTCATGTTTAAATAGCAGAAATAGCACTTTCTGCTGCCACAGTGAGTGTTTTTTTGTGTTATTTGAAGGGTGTCTTACAGAGCAAAGCTCCCACTCAGGAAATCTCTCCAGTGCAGGGATGTGTGTTCCTCACTCTATTCCACACCTTGATGATTGTTTAGTTACTGACAAGCACTGAACTGGAATCGTTGTGCCGTGAATTTGCACCTTGCCATTGGTTCATCTGCTCCTTGTCTCCTGATTTATTCTCAGAGGTGCAATCTCACCTCTGCAGTTGTACATGCAAATTCAGGGGTGACAATTACAGAAAATCTGAGCTGATTTCACTGCTCTGCCCCTTTAGCAGAAGGCAGATGTGCTGTTGAGGCCTTGAGAAGCCTTGAAAAGAAGCTGTGGTTGTTTTGTTGGTGGAGATGTAACTAACAGTTTCTTCTTTTAGAGTGTTTGTAAGGTTTAAACTGTTTTCCAGCTGAAATTTGCAGTTCATAGCTTCTGCTGTTCTTGGAATTTTTCAGCAAACTAGTCCTGGAATGGGAGTGCTGCATTTGCCTTTGGAGTCATTGATCTTTCATTGAATTGGTGATATTTTTTCCTGGTCACATCCCAGTTCCATGGTCACTCCACATTTCAGCACCCCACAAAACATAACTTTCCTTTCTTTACCTGCCCTTTGGATTCTGGGAGAGGGGAAAAAAATTCTTAAAGCTTTTTGTAGCAAATATTTCATAGCACTTATGGAAGCATCAAGGTCTGAAAGTTGCACGGTGCCCAGAACTACATAAAAGATGGTCCTGTTGCAATTCTTGGAAGTATATGAGGGTCATACCAGTCCAGGAGCAAATCAACACTTTTGAGTTTTCAAATCCAATTCCTTTCTGCTTATATGTGTTTTTTAGAGTAACTTCTTGATGTTCACATAACTTAAAGATATGTAGTTCAAAAAACACAGCCACACACTCAGCAGCGTGAGGGAAATACAATTGTAAGTAACAATATCTAAGCTTATAGATTATAATAATGATCACAATATTTTGTGCTGTTTATTCATGTTGCATTTGATACTTAAAAGCTCTCTGTAGAGAAAGGCATTTATTGAGGTTTTGGACAGGGATTGGCATCTTGAGTTTTAGAGTTTGTGAGAAATTTGGGTGTTCTGAACCTGTTCTGTGTAAAAGTAAAGTTTTCAGGTCTACTTTGGGCTGCCTTTCAGAGGGCTCAGTCTTGTTCACTTTCTAGGCCTGTGTTTTTGCAGTCACTAAAATTGCATCTGTGCCTTATTGTCTGCAGATGACGGGATCAAACGAGTTCAAACTCAACCAAACTCCAGATGATGGGATTTCATCAGTAAAGTTTAGTCCAAACACATCTCAGTTTCTGCTTGTTTCATCCTGGGACACGACTGTTCGGCTCTATGATGTTCCTGCCAACACCATGAGACTCAAATATCAGCATTCAGGAGCTGTCCTGGACTGTGCTTTTTATGTAAGTGTGGGAGGGGTTTTTTAATTATTATTTTACAGCTGCAGAGTGCCCAAGGTCTGAAAAATTGTCAGCCCCTGAAATTAAAGAGGGGGCCTACCTGTGCTTTTTTTTCTCTGAATATTTTGTCACTTGGCTGATGCTGTACTGTGGATCAACACTCAGGTTCTCAAATGATGTCTCCCTTCTAAATGAGTTTTAGGATTATGCTGCACTTAGATGGAACTTAGGTTGTCAGTCATTTAAAATATGAGGAAAAGCAAATGATTTGGTATAGCCTCTAATTGCGTTTTTAAAATTTACTTTAGTTTTACTTATAAACTAAAGAAATTCATATCGTTTAAAGCACTTAAACATTTTGCAAAGCTTCTGTCTGTTTAAATCTGGCTCAGACCTTAACATTTGTGTCTTAATTCCCATCTTCCCAAAACTCATAACAAAGCAAGTCCTTTGTTATGAGTTTAGGATATCAGTGCAGAGCAGCCATGGAAACTTAATAAGGTAAATTTTGTTCTTTATAGGATCCTACTCATGCCTGGAGTGGAGGGCTGGATCAGCAGCTGAAAATGCACGACTTAAACACGGACCAAGGTGAGCAGATTGAATTTGAAATGCTGTCAGCAACTGGCCTAAGCTTCAGATTCATGTACTTACATGCACAGAATATGCTTCAGGTTCTGTAGATGGGGGATATTTAAGTATCTGGCAAAATAACCAGTGGTCATAACAAGGACCACCTAAAAACCTGGCAGAATTTGGCAGCTTGGCAGACAGTTTGGTAGCTGCTTGTAAGATGCCTTGAATTGGTTTTCTCATGATAATCCTGCTCTGCCATAGGCTGCAGTGGCTCAATTAGGGGGAATTAGCCAAGCTGAACTAAAACTGAGCATGTTGTTTTTCAAAGGTTTGTGGTTTGGATGTATTTAGAATGATCTTTCATGGCAGATGATATATAAAGCTTTTGCTTTTGTCAAGCATGGCCTTGTACTATAGTTTTTTTCTAAGAAAACATTACTTGAAAGTAACAGTTCCAGTGCCTCTTTGGTGCAAAATATGGAACTGGTTTGGCTCACTTTTTTGTTTGTTTTTAGAGTGCTAAAGAGAAAAGCAAATTTCAGCCAGTCACCAGCACCAGCCAATAGCCAGGGCTTGGCAAACGGGTATGTGCAGTAATGGTACCAAAAAGCTCAAATAATTCTGCCATAGCCGACTTTCTACAAGTGTTTGTTTTAATATCTTTATGAAGAGATAATACTAATTGCTTTCTCTTGTCATATTATTAATATATACAAGCTTAAGTTGCTTTCTGTATGAAGTGTGTTTGTCAGTGCAATACCAGTTGATACTGAACGTACTTTATACCTGTGAAGATCTCTCAGTGACTGCCTAAAATTCTTAAATCCTAAGCTCGAGGGACATAAGTTTAAATTTAACCATCCTGATCTTTGCAAAGTTTATGCTTCTGAAGGCTGAACTGTCCATTACAGGGACTTCTGGCATAGAAATGCACCTTTAGGATGTCAGAAAATGCCAGTAGTGCAGTAGTGTTCTTTTTTTATTCTTTATTTCCCATATTCTGACTGTTTGTAGGGCAAATAAAGTTGCAGTATATTGTGCTTTCTTACAGAAAACCTTGTTGGTGCCCACGATGCTCCTATCAGGTGTGTGGAGTATTGCCCAGAAGTGAATGTCATGGTGACTGGCAGCTGGGATCAAACAGTGAAACTCTGGGATCCTAGAACTCCCTGTAATGCAGGAACCTTCTCCCAGCCTGAAAAGGTATGTGCTGCATGCTGCATTCCAGGTGTTAAATAATGCATCCTGGGACTGAAACCTCACACAGGACACTGCCTTGAGTGAGTTTGTGAAATTATGAGCTGAATTTGTGAAGTTATGTTTAATGGTTTTGAAACTGGGTGAAAGTGTAGCATTTTAAAAGATTGGTGTTCAGAATATATTGTCATTTCTAGGTGAAGGCTTTGAGCTTTCCTCAACGTACCTTAATTCTTGGTGCTTCTGCTGGACCAAATTCTTAAAATGGAAAATAAATTTGAAGGAAAACCAAGCATCTTGGCTTAATTGTAATATGCACAGTTAAATGTCCTTAAATGTTGAGATTTTAGATACATCAGACCCTGGCAGTCCTAAGGTCTGATTGTTTTGGAATGTGCACAGAGATGTATCTCTATAGGCGGCCATTTATGTTGCCTGAAATAATATTTCGGTTTTTTACTTGTGTTAAAAAAATTGAACAGAATTGCTTGTATTGTGATTTACCTGCCTTGTATTAATGTCTAGTAAATTTGGAAATTTTACTAATGCTGAAATCTGTGCTAATGGGAGACTCAGAGAAATAAGATAAAATGGGATGTCTTCAGCTTTTTCTAATGGCCATATGATGTGTTAACTTCTCGTGCTGCTTACAGTGGTGTCATTGAAAGAATTAGCAGGAATTCCAGGTTTTTTTCAGAGACTCCGAAACACAGGCTGTCTTGCTGGATAATTTTACATATGAATATTTTTTTGCCTGTACCTTTTTAAAATTTCATTGAGCACTGTGACATCCTATTGTCAAGTCCTAATTATGAGTCATCATTACCTTCCCTTTGGCCCTAAATAGCTCTTACTTATGTTCCAGCAGAGCTGGATCTACTTCTGGCGAGACCTTTGTGCAGAATAAAGTAATTGCATTATTTCTAGTTTTGATTTATAGATGTATGTAGCATGTAAAGAACTGTGATAAATTGCTGACAGAATATCATATAATGGACAGCCACAGTGAATCAAGCTGCTTATTGGTTCAGCAAGGTTCATTATGTCATTTTTTTAATGCTGCCTTTGATGAATGTGTACACCTACTCCACTGCATGACAACGGTTTCATTTGATTTATGGCTGTGTGGTGGAGAAAGAACACTCACTGTACAGGTGTGACATCAGTTTGTGAAGAAGATTTAAGATATTTAATGTTCTTTATGCCTTTGTTTCCCCGTGTGTATACAAACACATTTTATATAGTGTTCATGGATATTTCTGGACCAATTTTTACATCAATAAGGAAAAACTGTCTTGTTAAAATGCATAACTACTATTGACTTAAAGTTTTCTTACCCTTTTTAGGTATAATTGGGATCATCAGAACTTTTGGGCAACTGCTGTGTGAACATTTAAGACTTTCCCCATCTTAAGATCTCAATTTTTAGAGGAAAGTTCAATGATCACATTTTAGAGCAGAATGCATGCTGGATGGATGAGGATTGGTTTAAGGAAGCTTTTTTATCTCTGTGTATACATACACACCTGTTTGCTTAGTTTTTCTATTAGAAATTGACTTTTTGAAAATGTATTTGTAGCAGATGAAAAGTTGTTGTGTCTGATATTTCAGTGCAGTCTTACCAGAACCAGGCAGCTTTGTTGGGCTTCGTCAGAGAGCCTGAAAGTGAAACCAAATGAGTGAAATCTTACAAGCACTTGGCAAAATTAAATTTATTCCTTCTGGCAGGATACCAGATCTCTTACACTTTTAATTCCTGATCTGAGGAATACCCAAGATCTGTTTTGTATGTATTTGGCTGCATTAGATCACTTGGAAAAAGCTCATTCTCATAGTTTGCTCTTGTTAGCAGCTCAGTGACAGCTGTAGGTAGCTGGATTCCATCTGCTTATGTATCAACAACTTGGGATTCATTCCATAGCACAGTTTTTTATGACTAAGCCTTTTTCCTTTTTCTTTTTTTTTTTTGTTAACATATTACCAGATGAACTGCATCCCAAGCAATAGTTGGAAACAACAAGTAATGCACTAAATATTTTCCTGCGAAATTTGATAAGTCAAAATTAGAACCTCTGAGCCAAGTTTTGGAGTAGAGTTGAAGTTCCAAGCCATTATCTTTTTTATAATACGTCAAGCATATTGCTTTCTTCAATTTCACTTAGTTTTATTAAAGTATGCAAAGTATTGTGGTTTTTTTAATGATTTCTTGGCAATTTATTTTGTTTTATTAACATGAAGCTCAACTCAAAATATTCAGTTTATGAAGAAAAATACTTGGTTACCAGGTGGAGAAAAACAGAGAAGAATATGTGTGATGTGGTTTTAGGACTAAACTGCAGGATCATGAACTGGCACTGGGAATGCAAACTGGGCATACCAAGGAGAGGTTAATTCCAGTATCCATCACTTTCCCTCTTGCTTCTTTGTGTAGGTTTTCCTTCTTTCATTAAATTTGATAAATTTAATGCTTGGAATAATTTTTGAGCTTTTGAATGCTACATCAGGGTGTTCTCACTAACCAGCTGCATATTCCTGCTGCTCATCCCAAATTTGGGTTCTAAATTAAAGCTGAAGGGAATTCTGTCACTGTGGATTCCATGGGGGATGTCACCAGTTGTGTTAGTGCTCATTGCTGACAGCTTACTCTGTACGGAGAGCAGGGGGTTTTCAGGCTAATCAGTGTTAAATACTGTAAATATTTTTTTGGAAGGTCTACACCCTCTCTGTGTCTGGGGACAGACTGATTGTGGGGACAGCAGGTCGGAGAGTGCTGGTGTGGGATTTGAGGAACATGGGATACGTTCAGCAGCGAAGAGAATCGAGCCTGAAGTACCAGACCCGCTGCATCAGAGCATTCCCCAACAAACAGGTATGGGAGCCATGGCAGCAATCACATTTCTGCTGAATGTTCTTCAGGAAAATGCTGGTTTATTTTCAAGTTTATTTTTCAGTGGGGGTTTGTTTTGTAATCAAACTTTGGGAGAGGGGAGGCTTCCTGTGGCACATTAATTCTTTTTAGTGCAGCTTAGCAATGTTTGCCACTGGCTTACCAGCATATTATGTTGTCATTTTGTTCCTCCAGATTTGTCTCCTTTTTAGAAATAACCTATTTAATGAATCACAATGCTGACATGTAATTAAAAAACATCCTTCCCCTTCCCAGTTGCAGTAGAAGAGAGAAAGCCAGAATTGGTGGTTTCTCAGCAGCTTTTATGCATTGTAGCCCTGGTTCTTGAACGGTCTGTGAACAGGGGCAGGAATTAAACTGCGTGAATGTCCTTTCTATATTTTTCTTTTTTTCTCTCTGAGTCTGTGGCGTGCACTGCAGAACCCTTGATCCATTATGCAGGGGGAATTGTACAATTCAGGTGCTCCTGCAGCTGTTCTGTGCAAGTTAACGTGGTGTGTCTGTGGTATTTCTTTTTCAAGGAAAGCAACAAGGTTGGCTTTCTCTGCCAAACTAATTTGTAAGGGAATTTTCCTGTGTACAGAGTGATAGTACAGGAATTGCAAGACCTAGTTACTTGTTCTTGAACTGGCATGAATGCTTTGTCCATTTTCAGTTCTAGTTATAGTAAAACAAGCTGATCTTCCAGATTGTATTGTGTGATGGATTTTAAAGAGCCTTGTTATAGCTAGATATCATTGCAATCCTATTTCTGAAAAGATCTATTATGGACTTAACTCAGAAGTGATAATAAAAGCATCTCAGGTTGCTCCAAGTCAGGACTGTAATTAACTGGATAAGTGAACACAACTTGTAATCAAGTTTCACTGAAAATACTATTTCAGCTTGAGTGTTTAGTTGTTACTGTAAAGCTCTGAACTAATTTTAATGTAATGTAATTCTGAAACTAAATAGTCCTGTGAGTATCTCTCGTATTTCAGATATTTAGGCCCTGGGGGGTAGGTAAGCAAATACAAGGAGTTCTTATCTCTTAACCTTTTTTCCCCCAAGCACAAGCTTGTGTTTGGACCTGCAGAGGCAATTACAGGTCTCATTGTCAGCTTAAAACTATGATGCAATGAGAATCTCTCTTAGAAAGCTTTTTTCTTCCTTACCACTTTCTTAGAATTTAGAAGGCTATGAAATAAAATTGTATTGCAGTCTTTTCTCCAGTTGTAAACTTCTAAAACATGTAGCTCCAATTTTTTTTTTTCTTGTTAGGGTTATGTTTTAAGTTCTATTGAAGGTCGTGTAGCTGTGGAATATTTGGATCCAAGCCCAGAAATCCAGAAGAAGAAATACGCATTCAAATGTCACCGTTTGAAGGAGAATAACATCGAGCAGATTTATCCAGTTAATGCCATCTCTTTCCATAATGTCCACAACACATTTGCTACAGGTAAATACTCAATTCTTTGTAACACTTGCATCAATTCCTTTAGTTCTGATGTAAACAGATCAGCCTTTACTTCATATGTCCTGACTTCTTAAGCATTTAAATCATATTTCATGCCATGAGCAGGATTTTAAAATTATTTGATGTAGTGAGAGTTCTTAACTCTTAATATTTTTTGCCCCAAACACAAGCTGGTGTTTGGACCTGCAGATGTAATCACAATCTCACTGTCAGCTTAAAACTACGATGCAATGAGAATCTCTCTTAGAAAGTTTTTTTCTGCCTTACCACTTTCTTAGAATTTAGAGGGCTATGAGACAAAATTGTATTGCAGTCTTTTCTCCAGTTAACTGCTTTAACAGGGATTTTGGGAAATGCTCATTGTGCTCTTTACTGAGTGAATCAACCCAGTGTTTTTCCTGACAAAGTAATTACGAGTAGTTTTCTTTTTTTTTCCTGTGCTGTATCTCTTCAGTTTTATTTTTTTTCCTCAATCACAACTTACAAACGTTTTTTTTTTTTTTGTTGTTGAAACACTGATTTGCAGGCGGCTCCGATGGCTTCGTGAATATCTGGGATCCGTTTAACAAGAAGCGGCTGTGCCAATTCCATCGCTATCCCACCAGCATTGCCTCCCTGGCCTTCAGCAATGATGGAACTACCCTGGCCATAGCTTCCTCCTACATGTATGAAATGGATGACATCGAGCACCCCGAGGATGGCATCTACATCCGCCAAGTGACAGATGCAGAAACAAAGCCCAAGTGAGTGTCTGCTTCACCTGCAGTTGTGGCTCTCTGAGCAGCCACCCCAAGATTTATTAATTTTCCTAAATTCATGAATAGCATTATTGATGGCAGGAGATAGTGCAGCTTGACAGTAGGGCTGGGTTTGATGTTATCTCCTTCGCCCAAGCTTTCAATATCCGTAGGTTGATAGACGGCTGATGGATAAAATTGTGCCTGGTTGTTCAGTGGGAGAAGAATGTCAAACTCTTATCCTCTTTCAATAGGTGCTATTATATGAAGCTGTAGAGTTATTGCGAGCTCATTGCTTCAGGAATTGAGTGAAGAATTCAAGAATAATTTATTGGAGTAAATGTTACCGTGTTTGGATATTTAAAACTTGGAATGAATGCAATCTGTCACACTGAGTATGCACCCAGCTGTCAGAGTGAGCAGTGAATTTAGATGCTGTTCTAGGAAGGTTGTGTAAAATCAAGGAAAAGCTCTCTCAGTTCCTGGGTGTTGGAGTTTGCTGCAGCCCTTTGATAACACACTTTTCTGTCATTGTTGCTGTCAAAACGAGGCAAACTGATTGATGGAGGTAAAAATTCCTGTTTCAGCTCGCTTTGGCATGAATGTTACATAGAAAAATTGCCATCCCAGTGCAGATTTGTGCTGCTCTTAATGATGCTAGCACAGGAACAGTTGGTTTTATTTTCAAATTCCAGTGCTTTATCACTGCTAGGTTTTTTCTCTTCTAGTACTCAATCTGTCTTACACCTTATCAGGTTGTCTCCATTATTAAAAGTGGCTATGCAAACACATTCATAAATGATCAAATTTCTTGAGTTTAAAACCTTAAGACCTTTCCCTCCACTCCCTTAAGTGACTTGTCTGTTGCTTTGGAGCAGCTGTTTTATACCTATGAAAATGAGATATTTAGTATTGTGTAACTTCCACATCTCTCACTTGGAGATTTGTTTTAAAATAATTTTGCTACTCCTAGAAAAATAAAGCCAGAACTATTTGAGTGCTTTTTCCTTGATTTCCTCAAGTGGAAAAAATCCAAATACAATAATTCAAAATTTCTTAAAAATCAGGTTGTACTTGTTACATACATTTATGAGTTGTTTTGTTTTGTGGTGTTTTTCAAAGTTGATAAAAGAATACTTGGCTGCTGTTGGTTTTCTAATAATAAGAGTTGCTTTCAGGGTTTTTTTTTTGTTCATTGCTAGTTAGAGTTGCTGATTCTGTAGATGCTTCATTCTGCTGTACAAGGAGGTTAATCTACAATTAAACAATATTTCCTCTTGGCCCTCCATTATTTTCTGAAACAGATGGTTCATCATTTCCTGGGCTGTTAAACACAGCAAGGTTAAGGTTAGACTCTTGGGAATCAGCTAGTTTTGAATCTTATTAGGCTGTAGAAGGAAAACTAATAAGAATACTCCTTAATATCATTTTGTGACTGTAAACAATTATTTATTAGCAAACAATTGATCCCAGAAGGGCAAATTGTTTGAGTCAGTAATGAGCTGAGAAAAGACAGAGCATATCTGTGTATTTGGAAAATAATTGTAACGTAATTGCAATGCATTTAGACAGGCATCTTTTTGGACCTGTTTCTATCTTTAAATGAATTTCTGAAAACATTAACGAGGTTTATATGCTTTTCTGACATTTACAAGTTGCTTGTGCCAACCTTAGGGCACTAAGAATGATGGGTATATTTTAGTGGTTCAGTAGTGTGAGTCATCTCTGGTTTATTCTAAAAATAAGTTACTTAGGACAGAAGACTGATGGTAGTTTCATAGTGATTTTTTTGCATATTAATTTGAGTCACAGTGTTTCTGCACAATGCATTCTTAGTGCATCAAGGTGGTGCCATATTATATAAAGATCACTTTTTTCATCATTAAACTATTATATTCTGTATCTTGGTACAAGTGAAAGCTGGCTTTCTGCAAGTTTCTGCTTTCCTAGGATGTTGAATGTTCTACCTGCTTATGATTCCTCTAAATATTCTTCCTAAAATAGAGTTTATTTTTTGCAGGTCTACTTAGACTACTGGTGATGCTCCTTCTCTACAAGAGATTCTCACCTGCTCCTAACAAGGCTCCACTAAAACAACCAAAGTGAGAACAACAATCTTTGTACTCGTGTTCTTTTTAATTAAGAAATGTTTGTTTCTTTGTTGTAGTTTGTCTAAATCTGTCATTCCTTGCCTGCTTAAAATGTTAGTGAAACTGTTTTCTTTATCTGCTGTCTGGAGCTGAATTAGTTCAGTCCTGTAGATAACCTTTTAAAAAACTTAAACATTTTGTAGTATTTGATTATGAAAACTTTTACTGCTTTCTTATTTGTTCAATAAATATCTATAGGTTTTTGAAAACAAATACTTTGTGTAGCAGCCTTTGCTGATTGTGAAACAAATGCTGAGACCAAACCCTTAAATTACAGAAGTTCTTGAATTCTAGATCTTCCTGATGGAAAAATTTCTGAACCTTTTATCTTTTTCCAATGAGATGAACTGGGAAATAAAAAGAAGTGCTTTCTGTTGAGTATTACCACTAAAAGCTGTCTCACTCAACTCTGTTTGCAGAGCAGACTCAGACTGCTCTCCTGGTCACTTGTATCAGGTGTTACTACTTAAATATTTATTTTATAGTGAATACTAAGGAGGGACAGAAAAGCTGAGGCTTGAGGAAGGTGATTGAGGTGTGGGTATTTTGGATTGGAGGTTGGATTCATGCTTTGCTTCCATCTTCTTCGCTTCTATCAGTGCCTGTGTAGCCAGTGGGAGCACTTTATTACCTGCAGGAAAACAAACTTGCTGACAACAGGAATGGTACCAGATCGTTCCAGAGAAGATGGTGATGGAGAGGAAACAGCTCTGTGTGTGCAGAAATCTGACAAACTTGAGCTGTTACCAAGTAGATGTGGTAAATGAGTTGTATGTGGAATACTTTGCGGTTTGTCATGAGCTAGATGTGGATTCTTTGGTAATAGAAACTGGTTTTGATAGGAAAAAATAAAGATCTCTTCCTGAGTTAAATATGAATATTGCCCTCACCACAGTGTCACCCAGCATCTGTTCTAGTAGTTGTGCACCACCCCTATTCCTTGCAGTTTTAATTGGCTTTTTTGCAGTGAGGGTTACATGGCTGATGTTGGGCAGTGGTTGAATTCTTAATGCCAGCTTAGGAAGTCATCACATCTTTGTGTTCAGGTGTTTTATTATTTTTAGAGGACTGCTTTGCTAAAGAGGGCCAACTGGAGCCCGATCATGGGAGCTAGAGGTTTCTGTCAGAGTGACCAGCAAAGCAGTAACAAGCTTGTGGAAAAAAGAAGTGAGGATGTGTCCAAATAAAAAAAAAAGTGCGAAGGCAGAATTAGGCTAGGACTAAGGAGAAGATGGTTTAGTGATGATGTGGAGAAAGGAATATATGAAATGGAGAGAGGATAGGGTGGGGAGTTAAAAGTGTAGAGCTGTGGGGAACAAAGTGAAATGAGACCTAGAGAACATAGGGGAAAACAAACCGAGAATAAGGGGAATTCCAAATACTTTGGTTGACAAAGTAAACATAACATAACTTGGAAATGATGCCACCTGTGCAACTTTTCAGTGATAAGTATTGGGGAAAAAACCTGCTAATGTGCTGAGATCTGCATGTTTCTGTGGACAAAGTTAGCCCAGGATGTGTATGAGGGAATGGATTTGACTTACTGGTTCTGTTTTAGCTTAAAAACCAGAGGAGGATTCCTTGTGTTGAGTTGGTGTTTTATGTAAATGCTTGAAACAAACTGTAGAAAATAGTGAGACAACCAAGCACAGTGGAGAAAATGAATGTTTAGGTGGTCAGGGCTACAACTGTGTCCATATATTGGGTAGAAATATCACAATGTGCAGTTGAAATACAGGTATTTCTTTTACAAGATTAATCTGCCTTTTATTAGCTCTCTCCTAGAAATGCAGGTAAAGGCAGAGGTTCATAAGCTGGAGGAATCATGAAACAAGCCTTTCCTGACTTCTGTAACAAGCAGCTGAACAAAGGGTACACTGACTCTTGATAGAGGAATTGAGAGCTAAAAAAGCTCCTTAAGTCACTGCTTTTTGGCTGGTGTTGAGGGCCGTGGAGAAAACATGGAGCCACAGCCATCACTGTAATAGAGTCATCAATCACCACTGACTGCTGGCAGCAGTGAATATCCAGGGTTGTCTCTCACAAGAGCCTCATAACACTGTGGTATTAGAAGCCAAGTGGCATCTGTGCCCTGAATGTCACAAAGGCAAGCTGGTAAGTACTTCTTTCTGTTGGCCAGTCCTTCAGGATCATCAGTGTGTGGTTACTACTTGCAGGTCTGGAGCTCTGCTGCAACTCAGATGGGGTGTTTAGTGCTGGTGCTGCTGTAATTATAATCAATACTTAAAAAATGTGTTCTTCAGGTAGGTGTTTTCCCAAGCAAAACCAGTCAAAGCTGAGCTCTGAGCCCCCAACAAACACTGAAGTGATGCTGTTGAGGATGACTTTACAAAGCTGTGTAGGTATTGCCAGCTCCATCTTAATTGCCTCATCCTTTTGTAGGTGTCCAGTAGTTTTCACTGCCTTGAAAATGGATTTTCTGTCGTTGGAGCCACGTAGTCCCCAAGTTCAGCAGTCATTCCACTGCTGCATGTTATGATGGCTGCCCAAAAGCTGGGTGTTTCTACTACTGGGTTCTCTTGCAAATTTGGCCTAAATGACACCTCCCCCATGAGGGATTGGTATCAGTGGTGTGGAGCAGAACTCATTTCTTTGGACTAGCAGACATCTGCTCTGGTGATTACACCATTAGCTGCTCTCATGTTGTTCAGTATAATCACAACCACAAAGGCAGTCATTTTTTAGTCAATATGCAACTGATATGACTTCTGCTCTTCCAGCAATGTGACATTTGCTCTGAAAAGTGTCAGGATTCTTTGTTTCAAATGCTTTTAGACACGTAGAATTTAGAAATGAAGAGTCAAAGACAAGACTTGCCCAGATATTCTTATAACTGATATGCTAAAGGCTCTCTCTGTGAAATGTCTCTTTTCTTAAGGCTATATGTTCAGTTTTTCACTGCATCAGACATTTTCCTGTAGCATGAAATGCACATACGAATGTGCTAAAACGTGTGATAGCAACATGGGGGAGGTAATAGGTCTTCAGAGTCTCCTGTGATTACCTGCGAAGTGGAAGGGAATAAACTGTTCTCCATGTCCACTGGGACGAGGCATAATGAGCTTAAATTGCAGCAGAGATTAGTGTAGACATTAGGAAAAACTTTCTAAGCATAAGGATGGTTAAGTCCAGGAATAAATGGCCTGGGGAAGCTGCAGTGTCTCCATCTGTGGAGTTTCTCAGGCACAGGTTAGACCAGTGGCTGTCAGGAATGGTGAGATTTTAACTGGTTCTATCTTTGGGCAGGGAAGATAAGGCAGTACTGATTGTGCTTGTGCTTGTTCTGCTCTCCAGCTTCCCCTGGCTGTGGGATCTGATCTCCCAGAGCCATGGGGGCAGTGTCTGGAAAAAAGCTCTGCAGCCCTTATGGCACCTTCCAGTACCTAAAGGGGGCTGACAGGAGGGATGGAGAGGGACTTTGGACAAGGGCATGGAGTGACAGGACAAGGGGAATGGCTTCAAACTGACAGAGGGCAGGGCTAGATGGGATTTTGGGAAGGAATTGTTCCCTGTGAGGGTGGGGACGCCCTGGCACAGGGTGCCCAGAGAAGCTGTGGCTGCCCCTGGATTCCTGGAAGTGTCCAAGGCCAGGCTGGATGGGACAGGACCAACCTGAGATAGCAGAAGCTGTCCCTGCCCATGGCAGGGGGTGGAACTGGCTGACCTTTAATGTCCCTTCCAGCCCAAACCATTCTGTGATTCTCCAATCACACTTCTTAAAATCAATGTACGCATTCATTTTGAAGGCATTTCTCAACTTGGGTTAATTCTGAATTAGGGTTGATTTCTGAATGAGGGTTAATCAAGAGTAGCTGACTTTTATTTGCTATACAAATACTTTGTTTACATCAGCCTTACCATAACTTTAAGCTTGCACCCAGCTTCACCATCAGCAGCACTGAACAACTCAGCAGAGCAGCATTAGTTGTGTGTTTTAATCTATTCCCCACTTGCAGAAACCCTCTGTATCCTCTTCTGGGAAAAACAGAGCCAGGTAGCCTCAAGTAGAAACAAAGCAATAATTCATTCACTTAGGCCCAAGATTTCCTGATAATTAAACTAAGCAAGGGTTGCTTTTCCCTGCTTGTGTTTGCTGCAAGCCACCCCTGCTCTGCAGCCACAACAACGCAACAAAGGCGCCGATTGCCTCATTCCCAGCTCGGCACGGGGGCATTGTCAGAGGTGATTCTCGCTGCAGAATTTGTTCCCTAAATAGATAAGGCAGACAAAGGTGGAGAGAGAAGAAATATTCTCATTCCACAGATGTCAACAAAGGCACAGAGTAAGGAAGTGAATTTCCTTGTCACAGAGCAAAGGCAGGACTTGAACAGATGTCTTGATTCCTAGTGCACGTAATTGGTTTAATTTTTTGCCTCTGCTCTAGACTTACTGTGGGGAGTTATTTCAGTTAATCTTTTTTAGTCCTGTGATGTAATTTTTTTGGTCAATTGAACAGCCAGGCCTTCTGTGTAAAGGTAAATGAGATCAAATTGGTAAAAAAGAGTTAAGTCTATCTTTTTAAAATGCAATTTCTTCTTATACAACAATCCAGTATACACTGTTGTGTTGATATTTAGTAGTGGTACATGGGAAGAGAGATTCCAGTAGAATGCAAAGATTGCCTTTCCTCTGGTGAGGGAGAGATGTGATAGAAGAAGTACAAAGTGCAAGCATTAGTAGAGGTTGTGCTTTTAAAAATAATAAAATGTACCATTGTGTTTCTACATAGTATTATCTAGGCAGAAAAAAATTAGAATTTAGGCCCTGCAAATCAAAGACAATCAAGAAGTATTAAGCAGAGAATTTGTAACTTGTTTTGTAAAGCTAAAAAAAATTGGCACAGCTGTAGCTTGTGCAGCAGACAAGAGAGTGGAGACATAAAAAAAATTTAAAAAAAATGTTATTTACCATGTTGTACACCCTCAGTTGCACGCCCTCAGTTTCTGATGCCTCTTATTGATGAATCAGTGTTTTTGTCCCACAGAGATTTCATGTTCTGGGGAGCTGCAGTGCTGCATGTGCACATCTGTGGGCTGCAGGATGCTCAGACCTTGCTGTGGAGAAGCTGCAGGTGTGTTTTCCCTGGGAGCAAACACAGGGTATTTGTGAATGGGAATGGCCTCCCTGTTCCCCATCCCTGTTTGCTTTAATACATATATAGTCCCTGTTTTTAACTTTTCACCTGCTGGTGATAATCCCTACTGCCCTCTGCATCACTTAAAGATGTCTACTGCTGGCACAGACTGTAATAAAACAGTCTCAGTATCTCCTGAATTTGCAAATTGTTTTGAGAACGTGACCTTGGCCATTTCTCTTGCACCTATATTTTTAGTGTTGAGGTTGTTTGATTCTTCGTGTGAAGACTTTGTGTGGCCTGCAAACACACAGGCTCTGGAAGGTGGTGCTGCCTGAGCAGAGATGTAAATGCCCAGTTTCCATCAGAGAATATTAATTTCTGCTAATGAGATTTTGGAAGGGAACATTTTAAGAAATATTTGTAAAAAAACTTTTCAAATTAAGCATCTGGATTATGTGCAAAACCCTCAGCCTTATGCTATAGATTAAGTGGCAGGAATATATTAGGGCTGACATATTTCTCTGTTCCTCTTTCTTTGTTTTTAGGATTATAGCTCTTGGTGTGAAAAAAAAGGTGCTTAAATCCTTGCTTTTTTCCCTTGGTTGTAATGGAGTCACTGTTCTTTCCTTGTCATCTGCAATGCTCAGATGCTTTTAATCAAATCCTCAGGATTTAAATTATTAACCATCTTTTTGGGATTACATTTTTTATTCCTAATTATACGCAAAAGATATATATCATGAAATATGCAGCATGTAATTGTGATTAAAGCGTGCAGCCTCCCGAAAGATGGGCCTAACAGTTTGATATACCCAAAATTTAATTAGGCAGATAATGGGGTTAGAGGGGAGATTTGTAAGGATGGGGTGGGGATGGAAATATTTGGAGTGATACTTTTTTTGGTGGTGGTGGAAATCAATATGGAGGCAAATGCAAATAAAGTCATATTTCTTTCCTGATCTCCACTTGCATTGTCTTTTTTGTCTTGGTCTTGAGATTGTCCATGAAAAACTGAATTTATCTGCATATGGAACAAGTAATTCAGTGAGTTGCAGAATTTTCTACGTGGTCTGGTCTTTTGGTTGTTCTTTCTTGAGAAATCAAGTTTTGACTTAAACCACAATAACTTTTCCCAGGTAGATTTCCTGGGCACGTTATTAAAGGCTGTCTCCTCTGCTTGGCTGCCTGCTTTCATGAGGGATGCAGGAATTTGATAGCTTTGAGACCTCCTTCCTCTGTCAAGCTGGGTTGTAATTGGTCTCTCAGTTCCCAAGTTATTAGGGAGATGAGAGGAGAAGGGGACGGGCAGACAGACACAGCCAATTTCTTTGCACCAATCTCATTTCCGTAGGGAACTGGAATAAAAAAAATCAATTTAGGTTAAAGACCCTCCAGTACCCTCCTTCAATTACTTGGTCAGAACAATCCTTTAGCTGAAGTATCCATGATACACAATATCCTCCTCAGCCTGTGCAGGATTAAACCTCTTTGGGCCATTGTTTGGAGTGCCCAAGTACAGGATAAACCCCTGGATTTCCCATCAACATTAGCTGAGCTCGAGGAGCCTTTGGCAGTGCCAGGATTCCCCTGCTGCAGTTTGCAGGGATGCTGGTTCCTCTTCCAGCATCAGGAGTTTCCTACAAGCTGCATTACCTCAAAGGCACGTGGTCCCATCCTGCTTTTGTTTCAGCATCAAATGACCTTAGTGCTGCTTATTAACCAATTTCTTCTCTCCTCTTGTGAGGGGTTGTTTTATTTTTTAACATGTTCTGGAAATCTCACTGGTCTCCACATAACTCTGTTTACTCTCCCTCCCCATCTCACTGCTGATTTGAGTTAAAATATTTAACATTTCGTCTTCTACTCCTGCAATCAGAAATCATTCAAATATAACTTCTAAGTGGCACAGGCAACGTCAAGAGGTTGAATGGAACCATCACCTTTTTACAAGCCATTTTCTGGACTATCTTCTAAACCACCATCAAAATCTCAAACTAAAACAAAAAAAAGCCCAAACAAACGGTTTTTTTTTGCAGTTCTGACTGCAAGCCAAGCCTGTGTGAACAGTCTGAAATGTTTATGATCTCAAAAGCAGCAAAAATCATCAATTTTCTGCGGTCCTGCCTTACCCAGTGGAGATGTCCAGATTCAACACTTTGGGGCTTTAGTGCTCTTTTCTTCCTTTTATTTCAGTATTTGTTTTGCTAACAGCTTGCTCTGCTGTGGAACTGGTTATTGTAAAGAAAAAAAAAAACCCTTGTTTGCTTAGAATCTCTATAGTGAGGGATTTTGTTTGTGTGGAGAGAAGGAAATGAAGGATAGAAATGTTAATAGAGGAAGCACACATGTTTCGGATGATGTATTATATGTATCCCCTTTTTTCTTGTTTTACTTTTCTGCATTTTTCATTTCTCCAAGGATGTTTTATTAAAAAAAAAAACCAACCAAAAAAAAAAAAAGAAGTGATGCTTTTCCTGTGCATCAACTTGAAGACATTTTGGTGGGACTTTGTTCTAACATCACTTCAGTTATTTAGTTCCTCATGGAGAGGTGTGGAACCAGGATTCCAACCCTGACCAAAACCTTTTCATCTCAAGGGAGTTGAATTTAATTTCAATTTACTGCCTTGCTGTAAGGCTGAGAGACAATTCCTCTGCCTAAACTCAGTGAGGAAAACCTTGTTTGTCTTGGCACAGGATCTGCATCGAAATGGTGGTAAATAAGGTTTTCCAGATTTTATTTGTAACTGCAGCATCAGAATCACCTTTACAGACAAAGAAATATTTTTTTTAAGATTTTAAACTCCTAAAAGAGAGGCTGTGGTTTATGTCATTTGCATGGAATGCATTATCATGGTCATTATTAATTCCCCCAGTAACTCTTTGCTATTAGAAAAAAATTGCATTGCAGGACAGCAAGTATCAAGCAGCAGGTATGGTTATTTTATTTTTCAGCTTCTAATGCAGCAGCCTTTCATCCCTCTCTGTAAGATTTACCTTTAACCTAAAATCTTTCACCCGTTATCTATAATGTATAATTATAAATACATTGTAGTCTAGAGTAAGTACAATTAAAAAGGGTAATTCGTTTCCCTCCCTCTCTCCCATCCTCCCACCCAAGTCCTTAGGTTTAATTTTCATGATTATGTTAGATTATGAGTCATTTTAAATCATGGTATCCAGTAGAGACTACTCCTACTCTGCAGCTCTTTTCAACAGTTGTTTATGGTAGTTTCAGCCTCTTTCTGCCTCTCTGAGGCTCTTTATTTTTAAAGCAAGGCAGACAAGGCCTAAAATTATTCCATTAAAGAGGTGCAATTTTTGTAATGGGACTTAGAGTGCTCTGCAGAAGTGCAGGCAAGTTTCTTCAATATCCTGAGCATTATTCGCTCATTTAGTTAAATGATGTTTCTAATTCCCTGGTAATTACATGTAATGAGGCACTCTTTCTCTTCTTGATGAGACTTTAGCTTAATATGAGATGTCGTATTTTTTCTTTTTTTTTTTTTTTTAGGGATAATTACCCTTCCCAGGAAAAGCAGGGGGTTTGTTGTGCAGAATATATAGCAAATTATTTTATTTCCTGCCATCTTGACTGCCAGTAAATTATAAAATTAAGTTTCAGTGGAGCATTAGCACCATTTTGGAAAGGCTTGAGATTTTTTTTTCATTATTCATGTATTGATGTCCTTTGGGACTGTTGAGCTATTATTCATAGAATAGATGTTTTTCTGCCAATTCCTAGTATTAGATGGTATTGAAGCAGCAACATAGGTTTAATATTTTTTTGCCTGGATAATATCCAATACAGAATGGTCTAGGAAGGTGCTTTTTCTATCAGGTAATTATCTTTGTAAAGTTTTACTAACACTTTACCCCCCTTCCTTGGTGACTAATTAAATTTATTTTTATGCATGTTGTAATATTAAATGCTGGGGGCCTTTTTGTTTTCAGTTCTGGATGACTGTTCTTTCTTGCACAATATAACATTTAGGGCATTGGAATGAATGAAAAGCTGTAGGATACATAAAGTTAACAACAATGATGCAGCATTTAACTTCAGTAAAAATTAAATCAATGGTGATTTTAATTACTCTTAGTTTCCTACATTTTGTCAGTGTCATTTCCTTCCTGTTATTCTCATGAGGTGATTCTTGTCTGCTTTTTTTTTTTTTTTATTGTTTAATTTTTAAATTCAAAATACTGTAAAAATGATGAATGGAACACCATCTGGGAGTCAAATTGCATCAGGGTGATCTCTGCATTAGGAGCTGAATTGGCATTTTAAAAGCCATTTAAATGTCTAATTCTTAGAGGAGATCCAGGGATGGATTTATCTCCCCTACCTTCAGCTCTCTAAAATCCGGGTGTTTGGTTTACATGAGGAAGGCAGCAGGCTCCCCTATTTCCAGTTTTTGATGCATTCTTAAGAAACAGCTGTGTGTGCAAGCCACATCTGCTCTGTGCCCTCACCTTGCAGGAGGAACGAAACTGAAGTCAAACTCCAGTGGTATGGGGGAAAGCCTCGTTGTCCAGCAGGGGTGGCTGGAGAGGGAATGAGAGAAAGGAAGGTGATGTTTGTCATCAAAGCCTTGAGTGACTTCATTTCCTTGCTTTGGAAAAGACATTTTTGCAGCCAGCTGGGAAGATTTACCCTGCTCATCTTGGCAGGAAGAGAAGGCCATGGAAGAAGCTTTACAAATATGAAGATGTATATTCCTATATGTGAGTATATTGCATTTACACACTTTGAAGTTGATCACACTATTTGCATACTTTAAAATATGTTAATTTAAGGGTTTGGTAGGGTCAGCATCTGAATCTGTAGTGATCAAAGGATTAAGTCTTGAAACTGGTGGGCTCTTTTATCAGCAATGCACTTTTCCTGTCTAAGAAACCACAGTGCTGCAAAGTTCTAAATATAAAGGCACATCTTCATGATAAAACCAAGATTTTGAGAGGCTAAAGTGCAATCAGCGGTAGAAAATAAATGTCATAAATAACTTTTTGATCCCAAATACTGTGACCCCAATTCTATAGAAAGAAGCTGGAAAATATGACTGCATCTCACTCTTTATTTCATCTTAAGCAATTTGACATCAATCAAATGACTATAGAGGCAGAGGCATGAACGTTTATTTCCCAGCCCACAGGATTGCTGTCAAATTGCAATTTTCAAAATTGAAAGAGTTGTTAAGCTAGATTTTCTCCATTTTCTTCCTAGTTCTTTCCCTCAAACTTTCAGAAATGTGCCTCTCAATTTTGCAGCGTGCTATCCTACAATGTGTGAGGAAATTAAGGAGCTCCTGAAAAAATTCCTTACCGTGCAGTGGTAAAGTCTCATTTTCCTGTCTGCAACTCAGCGTATAAATCTAGAGGAAGACTAGATCCAAGAACAGGGAATGAATGAAATTTGAGCATTAAGATAATGCCCTAGTGAGGTTGGCAGCTAAAAGGAACAAGTTTGGTACATTGATGTTACATGATTTAAAACTCTCTGGCCAGGACTGGTTACCTCCAGCCTGCTGCAACTCAAAGTTTATCAAATCCTCAGACCTGCTAAGGAGGGGAACCTGCTGCTTTGTGGGTGTCAGCTTGGGGCAAAATCTTCTCCTCAATATTAGAGGGAGGCAGGACATTAAAATTAAAAGCTTTTGAAACAACCAAAGTTGGAAGTTGGTTGAGATCCGTGATCCCATTATCAAGAAAGCTACAGAAACCCACTCTCATTAAGTTTCTCTAAATTTCTGAAAGCCAAAGCTCCTGGAGAGCCTTGAGCGGGTCAATATGTCCCTCATCTTTAAAATCAACAATAATGTTCTGCTCATGTCTTCCAGCTGCTGCAGTCTGGTAGCAACTTCAAAGCCGGCCTAATATATGCAATTTTCTCTTAAAACAAGAACAACAAAAAGCTTCTGGTGGAGAGGGTGCCTGTCTCAGCTGTGCTGACCCACGTTCAGCTCTGAACTCTGCTAAAGGGATTCCAACTTCTTTCTAAGATGCTGCCACAACTCTTGGGGTGTGGGGCTGTTCTGAGGTATCAGGTGTGATGCAGGAGAAAATGATCAGCTCCACAACTGGTTCACTCCCATATTTAAATAAGGAAAAATTATTAGGCTTGTATTATTAGGCCCTGGGATTCACCTGGTGAGCAGGAGAGGCGTGAAGGTAAGTGAGACTGATACAGGAGTCTGAGCTTATCAGCACCCAATTTGCTATTTTTCAAATACTATTCTTCCCCAGTGTTTGGATTTCCCATTTTCATCTCTTAGTCTTCCTGTTTATTTAGCTCTAGGAATTTAACTGATGAAGGAAAAAAGTAAAAGTGCGTGGGAGTGGAGAATAGGAAACCCAGTCTCTTCTAGTTGATCAGATAGTACATTTTATACCACAATGAGATAATACCATGTTGTGAAGCTTCAGTATAAAACCCTGCAAAATCATGTCAGTTTGAGTTTATTCCAGGGCTTAAAGCTTGGCAGGTGTCACCACGTTAAGCTGGTCTTGCTTGCCAGTATACAGACATTCAGATATGTACATCAAGCAGTTTTGTACAGATAGTGCTGGAGAATTATTCCCTGCTCTTGAGTGGAAATGGTGATAAAGAGGCTCAAACTCCCAGCTGGTGCTGTGTGGCTCGGGGTGGAGCTGAGCAGACTGCCAGGGTGGCTGCTCTTTGTGCCTGCCAGATGTGAGACCGGGAGCAGCTGTTTGGAGAAGGGTCCATCCTCCAGGAGAAGCATCCATCCTCCAGGAGAAGGGTCCATCCATCCTCCAGGAGAAGGGTCCATCCATCCTCCAGGAGAAGGGTCCATCCTCCAGGAGAAGGGTCCATCCATCCTCCAGGAGAAGGGCCCACTCTCCAGGACAGCAAGGGGAAGCACAGCCCTGCTCCAGGTGAGCCTTTCAGCCTGGGCTGGGCCGTCTGTGAGGAGGAGGAGGGAGGTGGAGCTGGCTGGATTTTGTTGTGCTGCGGGATGTGTCCAACAACCTCGGACGCTGCCGGTCATGGGAGCATCAGTCAGTGCATGGAAACCTGTCTGCCAGGACTGGCCCAACTCCAGCACTGCTCTCACAGGGGCTAATTAGGAGCCATCAGATTAAATTCCCTGTGACTTTATTAGTATCTCTAAGCCAATGGCCTGCAGGCAAACCCCCTGTGAGTAAATCAGAGAAGTAACCATTTGTTGATGTTTCTGTCTGTCAGCCCCAGACATGGGCCCGTGTCCTGCTGCTAACGTGGCTCTGTCACATGCACTTACACCACTGCACATAGTTCAGATTGTTACAAATGCCTTTATCCATTCCCATTGACATTTTAAACAAACGGTGATATATTTAGTACAATAATTACAGTTATTTGATTACCTTTATTTTAGCCTGAAGTAGAAGGCAACTGACAGATGTGAATACCTCCGAGACCAATACTCTGTAATAAACTAACATTATTTATTACAAGATGCATTTTATTAATAGGAATTGGCAGTAATTAATTCAGTAAAGTTGATGTTACTAATAATTACATGTAATTCATTAAATATTTATGAAAGAAAACTGTGTATAAAAATGATGCAAAGGTCATTTAGCTAATTAGTTAATAAATGTCACCAACATTTCTAGGGAGTCTCTCTAATTCTGAACAGTTTCAGCTTTTTCACAGGGAAATACTTTTTGAAACATTTTGTTTTTGTGCGTGACATGCTGAGATGGAAGTCAACATTTCTGGTTATTGTTTTGAGCCAATGTATGTGCTGTTTCCTTTGCTAATCCACTTTGGCCTCTTTCCTTGTTCATAGTGAAAGATCCTAATTAGAGATAGCACGAGCTCAATCTAATTTAGGTTATCAGTGAGTTGCGGTGTCTCCCAGTTTAAGGATATATGAATATATCTCTGTCTCTTTAACTTGATTCCACTGACTTTCCATGGAATCAAATAACCATCATCCAAATTAATAGCTGACATCTGAACTGGAAAAATCTTAATGGCATTTCTGCCCGGATTGAATTCAATGGCAGAAGAGCCCATTGGGCTTCTGAGCTGCAGGATCAGACCCCGGGCTGCTCCGTGGTCATGGCTGGAACAGTGATACTGCTCTGGTTTTTGGGAGCCTTTGCCGTGGGATGTGCTGGTGATATTTGTAGAGGAAAGTGCAGAATGAGGTTCTCTTGTCAAATAGAGTGTCCTGTGTAACACAGGCTGTGGAGGGCTTCACCTGTTTTGGATTAGTATTTCGTTAGTGCCGGTTTTTCAGAGATGTTCAGACAGAGTTTGAAGCACTAAGAGTCAGAGAATCCATATCTTCTCGTCATCTTCAAACCTGGGTGGATCCGGCTTCAGTTTCTTGCTGCAAGTCTTTGTCAAACACAAATTATTGGGCTCAAGGAAGAGTTTTGCTGTATGAAATTCCATGTTGCCTTCTGAAGAAAGGCAGATTGGTGATCTAATCATGTTCTTGTCCATGAGTCTGTGAGAGCCACCTCTGCACTTCCCTCATTCTGGCATTGCTCTCTGCTCAGTCATAAAATAACCTTCAGCACTTTGCCTTTTGGCAGAGGAGGGAATTGCTCAAGGACTTCAGGGATGAGGAGGTGAAGAGAGCGTTGTGCTCACTGCCCTAAATCCAGGCGTGAGGAGTGGTGACCAAGGGCTGATGTCACTTCTACACGCTGCTCTGTGGGTGGGTTAAATGGCTCTGGCGCAACTCTGAGCAAGGAGGTGGACACATGGCTTCCCTAAATCAGGGAGGGGATGTCTTGTAGTTGAGTCTTCCCTGAACATTTGTTCTCTGTCTTGATGTTGCTGCACTGATGGGGAACTCGGCAAACCATTGCCACGAGGTCCTTAAAAGCAAACCTGTGTGTGGAGCCACAATTCCTCTTGTTTTGTGAATGGGAGACTGCCGAGCACAGAGGAGACTTTGGTTCTGGGAGCTCATTCCTCACGTTTTCCATTCACAACAACAAAATCACCCCTTCTATTAAGTGCCAGGCTCAGGCACTTCCAAATGCCACCATTTTGTACACCAATAAACCACTATATACAGAATTACACACTAATTATCTCAGGTCCACTTTCTTTACCATGAACAAGCATGAATGTATAAACCATATAAAAAATAAATGTATATAACATCAAAACAACAACATGGCCACCAGGAGTTATGCATTGGAAAAGAATGACTGTATTTAGCAATGAGAGAGGGGTTCTTAACCTCGTGGTCCCTACTGAGGTGCCCCTGTCCCTGGCTGATGGCATTCCCTATGGAAAACACATGCCTGTGTGGTGTTGAAGAGGATGAGCCAGAGCCATATCAATCTCTTGGTCTTCCCCTACTAAATCCATCTCAGCTCATTAGTAAATGACCAGGTTTGGCCTTGCATTACTATATAGCCTAAGTGAATAGGGAAACAATTTTCTGAGATTATTTGAATTGCCTGCCTTGGAAAATAAAAATGAAAAAGCTCTTGTTATTTTCAATTAATAAACAGACTCTCAGGAAGAAAAGAGCTTCAGCAGCAAGCAGAAGGAACGGCAAAACAAGGGAAGGGAAATATGCACAGGAGGGGTTGTTGCACAGGATATGTAGAAACCCACAGCCCCTCTCCCTGCTCTGTGAACCCTCTGAGGCTTTATTCAGATCCAAACTGTCCTCCCGATTGGCAATCGCCCTGGGAAAAAGATGGAGCAATCTTGAATTGCCTCGAATACGCTTCCTAACAGGCAACTGGTCCTGATAGAACAATTTGAAACTCTCTGTCTCCTTATCTTCTGTCGACATCATTTTTCAGAAGGGGCAACAGGACCAAATTAAATCGTTGTGCTGCAGACAGTCTGTCTGATTGCCTTGTGGCTGTTGCCCATTTTGAAGATTTCCTCGAGCAGTTTAAAACCAAGACAAGAGGAAAGTTCATGTGTGCTCGTGCACACAGATGCACACAACCCTGTGCCTCCCTTCTCTTACACTTACTCAATTATGAGGTGCATTTATAGCTGAAGAAATTCAGACTCCAGTTGTTCTATGCCATGGCCAGTTCTTGATGGTTGAAAATGTCAGGAATCCCCCTCTTCCCCCCATTTCCCCCCCCCCCCCCCACCAAATCCAGACCAGGAACTTGAAAGAAAGAAAATAATAAGATGTGTATAAATTAGTTTAATCTAAATATTTGTGGAAAGGAGCACAGGGAAGTGTGGCTGGCTGTGCTTGTATCTGATTTGTTGAGTTCACTTAAGGCAGGAGCAAAAGGCTGAGTTCTCTTTTGTCTGTGGTAGTTTTTGAGTCTTCTTCTCATGTTTGAAGCCCAGCTTGTCTGCAGAAGGTTTGATTTTTGGCTGAGATGCAGCTGCTAAGGCTGAACAGACACGGTGAGCACGGTGGAAGGGGAAGAGGCTGGGAAATGAGTTGTGCCGCAAGCAGCAAATGGATTTGGAGAACCTGATTGCTGCATAACAAAAGAAGCCTCTGGTATATATTTCACTTACTGGTGGGCAGGAGAGAGCTGTGTTCTTGGGACATCTTTCTAAGGGCTGCAATGCACAGTCATCACCTTTGGAATGTGTCCAAGTGCTGCTCAGAATCCCGATGGCTCTCGGCGGCATTAAATCAAGGTGAGTGTCACTTTACATCTCATGGCGAATGCTCCTCCTGGAGCACGGGGCTGCACCGAGCATTCCTGCTCAAGCAGAGACTTCTGCCTCAGGAGAAGGTTTGATCCTTGGGAAGAAAGGAGGAAAACCTTCTCTCCTCCCCTAGTCTGTGGGTTATTGGGTGTATCGCCAACTAATGCCCCAAAATCTCTTCCTCGAGAGCTCCGCATTGTGCTCAAGGAATCCAAGTCACGTCCCCTTGTGTGTCTCTGTACTGAGGACATGAACGTGGAAAGGGATGAGCTGTGTCTTCAGGATGGAGCAATTCCCCAAGGACAGAGCAATTCCCCAAGGTTAGAGCAGTTTCAGTCAGCAGTTAATGCTGTTGGCTCCTACTTCACATCCTGAGCTTCTGTAATTGCCCCATCTCCACGGACTCCAGGACAATGCTCTCTCTGCATTCCTGCTCAAGTCTCCCTTCTTTGTTTCTTTTGTCTCAGAAAGTCACAAACCGGCAGGTGAAATCCTCCCAGCTAACTATAGAGACAATATAAATACCTGGAGAAGGAATATTCCATAATTTTTATGTTGGGAGCTAACTTGACCTAGTATTTATTCTTGTATTAATACAAACCAGAGGTGTTATCAGTAAAGAAGCAAACATGAAAGACTGGTAATTGTTTTTTCAACAGCAAATTAATACATATATAATGCATTATTAGCATATTATTAAATATGCAGATAATCTGTATTTAAAAAAAGAAGGATTAATGGTTTCTAAAAGGAAAGAGAGCACAGACAGGGCTCTTCACCATCCCAGACACAAGTTTGCCCCTGTTTTTGTGTTGTTGTCTCATGCCTGCCCAGCCAAGGTCCCAACACTGAGAACTCACAGGCAAAGAAGGCATGGTGAAATTTAAAAAAGACTGAGGGAAGTCAGGAAAACAAAACCGTGCTTTTCTCTAGGAAAACTTGGTGGAAACCCTATAAGGTGTTAAATTGATTTAATCCTTGCCATGTTTTATTTGGCTGCTGTTGGTTTTGGCATGAGAAATGAGTTCTGCTATTTTAGCCAGCATTTCTGAACATGATCTTGAACAGAGGTGTTTTTAGAGATGATTTTAGAAAAAGCTGCTTTAAAAAGACAAAAGCTCTCCTGTACTGTAGAATAGAAGCTTTTCTTAAGGTCTTTCCCCCTATCGTTCTTCTTGAAAACACATTTGTAACCATTAGTTGGGTGTCACGTTTCCTGATGGGGGTATTTTCTCCCTCTGCATCCCCTCCTAGGGGGGTGAGGGCTGCTGCCTCTCCAGCCCTGCTGCTCATGAATCATGTCAGTCCAGAGGGCTCCAGGATTTGCAACTCCCTTCCCGCTGCAAATTTTTGGAGAGGTTTCCAGTCTAAGGAAGGATCCATTCATTGATGGCACTATTACATTAGGAACTAATTAGAAGTACTTAGAACCAGAGGTCCTCTGTTGTGTTTTACTCAAAAAGCAATTTGTCTTGTCACTGTTCAAATGCCATAACGTAATAAGGAATAGTCCAAAACTTGCAGAAAAAGCAGAAGAGCCAAGCAGCTATAGCAGAAGAGATACTTTCTTGTGATATCCCCTGCTAAGACAAGTTCAGTAAAAGTTATGACACTGGAAACTTTATTCATTCCCTTCTAAATATGTGAATTCTGTGTGTACTAAGCTTGCTGCTTAAGGATGATTAACGAAAACTGATTAAAATTTGAAACAAACAAAACTATTTTCCCCAGAGACCGATTTCCTGTTGGAATCATTAACTTTGATAGTGAAGCATTCAGTCTCACAGAACGCTATAAACAAAAGGTGAAAAATATTTAGTAAGATACTAGAACAAAGAACAAGATCAGAAAGGTGGCGAGTTGTGGATATTCTATATTCTGTCACTGAAGTCCAGTAATTTATGGAGATTTTCCTTTTTTAACTCTCATTTCCTTTCTATGAGCGCAGTTCTGTGAATGTGTATGCCCAGAGCGATGCCCTGTGTCTAAAGCTGTTGGTGTGAATAAGACTTGATAGCAGTGACGTGTGCATTTGTATCTGACCTTTCATTTACTGCCATTTTCCTTCCAGAATGTGCAAGCAAAACTCAGATTTCCTATGCAATATATGGTGTACAGAGATGTTCTTTGGTACATTTCCAGAGCACCGGGTTCCTCCCTGTTTCTAACCAGAAAGGTAAATGTTTATATTTTCCTTCCTGCTTGTTTAAATATTTAATTACCATTATTGTGTAGCCTAACTGAGTAGAGAACAATTTTCTGTGATTATTTGAATTGCCTGCTTTGGCATCTCCACCTTTAAAACTTCAAAATGCTAAACGCAAGTTTGTGTTAACGAAAGCTCTCTTGTGGCTGGTCAAACATTTTGCTGCTGAACTATTTGGTGATAGTTTTTCTTGGGGAAAAGCACCCTTCCTTTTGAGCAGCCAGGATGGGCATTCATTGTGTTCTATCTCAACTTTTAATGGGTCTTCTCATGCCTTGCATTTGTCAATATTGGCTGTCACTGCTGTTGTGTAGTCAATTTATCTCCTTGCTAGACTTCTCTGAGATTTCTCTGAACTTCATCAGTGCAAATTACTTTCTAAGTCATGACAATATTTTGCTCCTCACCTGCCATAGCCTCTTACAACAACCTCTTAGTGCTTTGGAGAGGAGTTTGTTGCCAAAAGCCATGAGCTGAGTTTTTGTCTTGCTTCCTTCAAGCTCTTAACATTACACAGAAACAGCAGGCTCTGTAAAGGAAAGTTTTGTGATTTTTTTAATAATTCCTTTTGGAGGTGAGGAGGTCTTACAGTGATGGTTTAGCACTACTGGACAACTAGACAGTGCATGTTTGGATGTTCAAAAATCATGGAATTGTTTAGGTTGGAAAGACCTCTGAGACTACTGAGTCCAACCATTAACCCAGCACTGCCAAGGCCATCACTGCCCCATGTCCCCAAGTGCCACATCTACAAGTTTATTCAACTCTTCCAAGGTTGGTGACTCCACCACTTCCCTGGGCAGGCTGTTGCAGTGCTTGACAACCATTTCTGTGAAGAAATTTTCCTTAATATCCAACCTGGAACTCCCTTGTGCAACCATTTCCTCTCCTCCTGTCCCTGTTCCCTGGGAGCAGAGCCCGACCCCCCCCGGCTGCCCCCTCCTGTCAGGGAGTTGTGCAGAGCCACAAGGTCTCCCCTGAGCCTCCTTTTCTCCAGGCTGAGCCCCTTTCCCAGCTCCATCAGCCTCTCCTGGGGCTCCAGACCCTTCCCCAGCTCCGTTGCCCTTTGCCTTTTTCTGTCACTGTCCCCAAAAAGAAGCATCTTACCCATTGTTGTGAAGTCAGATTACACTTGGCAGGGTAGAAACTGGGGGAGAGGTGGATATTTTAAGTAGTTTTCTGAGCAATCCTACAAGTCACCCCTCAGAACGGCACACTTCTCTCTCAGATGTTTTTGGTAGGTTACCAAATGAAGCCAATTTCCTTTCAGATGCAAACCTGCTTGCTCATCTGAAACGGCAAGGATTTGCAAAGCCATGTTTCTAAAGCAAAGAAAATGTCAGCAAACTCCCAAATGAAAAAACCCTTCTCTTTATCCAGATTAATCTGTATTAATTACTAGTATGAGGAGAGACTCAATAGGGCTTGTAATGAAACCAAACTTCAGAATTCCTCGTGGCACCCCCAAGCTAAAGATTTTTAGGTGAATTGCTGTGGCTTTCTGTTCAGTATATGATTTCCATATTGTTTGACATGTTTTCACTTGACATCAGATTAGCCAACAGGTTAAATATTGTGGTTTCAAAGTGTTAATTTAGCATGCTTGCAAATTAGAATTTTAACATATTTGGAATTTTGATGAGATTAAAAGGCAAATTGTAATGTTTAAAGCAGCTGATTTTAGGTGCAGTTCAGCAATTAAGTTAATTTCGAGCTTTCTGATGCTGAGAAGGCCACTCAGGGCTGATAATAGCTTATTTTCTCGGATGGAGATTGAGGAGCTGACTACAAACTTTAAAACGAACACATGTGCTTGATTTGTCTATTTGTATTCAAGTTTACCTTTTCTGGTTGTCAGTAACACTACCCCACCTGCCCTATACAGCCTGTAGTGCTCAAACCTATTTGGAAAATCATGTGAATAGGGATTTGCATCATTACAATTTCCTTTCCATTTAGGAAGCATCTGCTATATCTTTAAAAGTAACAGGTTTGAAGAGGCCACAGGCTGTGAAACAGACTAAACCATTATTAAAATGAAACAAAAAACTTAAAAAAAAGCTAGCTGCACCTAATTCAACAGCAGTTTCAACATTTTTTTTTTTTTTACTCTCTTTACCTTGAAAAGGTTAAAAGCATTTGGGTCCTTGTGGAAAATGTAATTGCATTTCAGCCTTGTTTATGTGTGAATCTAAAGAATACTGATAATCTGCCACATGAAAAAGTTCTGTTCTTCTGCCAACAGGCAATCCTTCTTGTTCCTAACAGGTCTTTCTATTAAGTAAACAGTTAAGGCCTAATTGGAGCTTTTATCTCTACCATGTCACACTAACTGATCAACCATTGCTAGCAGTCATATAAATGTTATTTTAAGTACCTCGATTGTGCACATCCAAGTACTGCAAGGAACGAGGGAAAACCTCAGCTGCGATTTTTCTTCATAACAAATAAAAAGCAAAGTTCTGCAAAGATGTGCTCGAGCAGGTTAAGTTAACAGTGTTATCTTGCTAACCTTCATGCATATCATTTCCACAGGCAGCTGGAGGTTTTGTCCGGGGAATCGACTTATCCCAGGACATTTCTGTCTCTAATTAGGTTTTCTGTTCTTTTGAAGGTGGGCAGCGCCATCGTGGTGCTGCTTCTTTGCTGTTTATCTCAAAGGAAAACTCTGAAACAAAATATTTCAGCCAGACTTTGTCCTTTAATCTGCCTACATGATCACCAGGAGCCCTACACGACAAAAACATCCAGCTTCCATGATCTTCCTGAAGTGGGACACAGTCTCCTCCACAGCTTCTCTCTGTTTCTCTGCCCAAGCCCCAGCTTTGCAGGAAAAGAAAACAAGCCCTGTTTTAAGAATTGTTTTAGACAAGCAGGATATTTTGTTTATGTGTTTGTTTGCTCCACTTCCTAGTCAGTGCCTGGAAGTTTGACTTTGTCTTCTCCTGAGTCCCATTGCACACATCCCAAATAGAAAGTAAAAATATAACTGCTTTCCAAAAACACTCATCACTGGGTTGTTCTCAGTTTCAGTGGGTTCAGCCAGGGCAAAGGGAATCCCATCCCAATCTGTGTTAGGAAACAGGGTCCAGAGAACACTTGTGTTGCTTTTGAAAAGTTACAGCCTGGATTTTCAGGAGCAGTTCCTTTTATTGTTTTTGCTTCTCTCTACACATCCCCTTATCCAGAAATAGAAACTTCATTTTTTCCTGGTAGTATTGCTGGTCTGTACTGGCTGGCAGGCACCACAGAGTTGCTATCAGTAGGGTTGTTGTTATGCTCATTAGAATATTGTGTTTCAGGTGTTTCAAATGGGATTTTGGACCCTGCAGTCTTGAACACTGGACTTGGGAGAAGAACCTGACTTTGAAACAGTGATAGCAACTCCCTCCTTGAACATCAGGCCTTTTAAAATTCTCTTCCATCTGGCACTCTCAAATTAATGGACCTCTAGAAAATAGGTCATTGAGCTCCTTCCTTGTCTCAAGCAGAACTGAATATATCCCAGTCATTTGGAAGAAGGGAAGATGAATGCTGTCTTCCTGAAGCTCACCTCCCTACAGCTGAGTAGCCCCATCATCAGCTCACGGAGCGCAGCGTGCACTGAGAGCAAGGACACAGCCCGCTGTGGGATGATGGAACACGGGAGCAGTGGCGTTGTAGCTTCAGTGGGGCTTTTTTTTGCCTGGTGATGGTACTTCAGTCACATTTTTTTGCCAGTGATGCTGATCTGTGACTCAGATTCCTTCAGGAACACTTAGAGGTTTGGACTCTGCTGCTGTGGCCAAAGCTCCGACCCCTGTGGAGGGGATTTGACCTTCCCAACAATGGAGGAATCACTGAGATGTGGCAGAGGGACTGCTGAGCTCTTGCTGAACCGAGAGGAATGGCTGGAGTGGTTCATCCCTCACATCAGCAAAGGAACCAGGATGCTTGGCTGGGCTGGGGCTGGCTGTGTTTGTGCAGTCTGCAACACGGGAATGTGGAGCTGCTTGGAAGGGCTCGTACACGCACACATGAAATTCCTCTTTGCTCATCCTTTCTTTTCCAAGACTACTTTGATAAGGGGATTCCTTTTTCTCCTCCAGACTTTTGCTGAGGCTGGGGAGGTATCCCCTTTCAGGGAGGCTGTCTGGCACTCAGAGCATCACCCTGCTCCATTGTTTGCAGGAGCACGATGAAACTTTTGTGCCCTTGGTTGAGCTCATGCCCTGCGGCCCCGCGCAGATCATTCTCCCTGCAATTAGCATTCATGGTTAGCTAAGCAGAACTTCTACAACACATCTGCCCTGCTTTGAAGGTTAAGTTACATGGTTTCAAAGTGGCCAGAGGAAAGGTTCCTATATGAAGAAGATATCTGGGAATATCCATTGTCTTTTTGTGTGTTTAATGCTTGCGTTTCAGGTAGGATTTCCTTGCTATTTATTCAGTGCTTTCTAATTTAGCACACGATAAAGCAGGACAGAGGGAAAGAACACAGTGATTTTAAAATTTTCCATTGAATTTTATTCTAGGTTTCCAGTTGCTTTCTTGGATTTGGGAGAGGAGGTGGTATTTTTACTTCTTCAGAAAATTTGCATGTGTTATTTTTAAAATTTTTGCATTTTTGCAAATGTAGCAAACTTTTTTTTTCCAATACTCTGTGTACAGATACCTCCATATATTTGACCTTCAGAGAAGCATCAGAGAATCATAGAATGACTTGGGTTGGAAGAGACCTTAAAAAAATATTCTGAATGATGGTATGGCCAACATGTTGCATAAATGCCTCTGCGCTAAAAATATTTCCAGGTCCAAACTTCTCTTTGTGTCTCCTGTGAAGACAACCTGAGAGAAGGGAAGGCTCCAGGGAGACCTTAGAGCCCCTTCCAGTACCTAAAGAGACTCCAAAAGAGCTGGAAATGGACTGTGGACAAGGGCCTGGAATGGCAGGGCAAGGGGGAATGGGTTTAAGCTGAAAGTGGGTAAATTTAGATGGGCTAGAAGAGCAACAACCCTTGCTGGCAACACAGTCTCTCTATTGCAGTCACTGGGTTTGGAAAAAGATCTCAAAGTGTAAAACAATTTTTTGTTGCCATGCTTGAATTCGGCTCCGAAATAAATTGTTTTAAGGGATCAAATTATTGGGATATTTCATTTTGGCTGGGGCCTGTCAGTGTGTACATGGCCCTCAAAAGAAATTCGTTCCCTTAAGGCATAAACTTTTAATAAAGGATTATTCTATTGGCCTGTGTGGTAAAAAGATAGTCTACCTGGATTTTGAATGGAGAGTTGAGTCCACTGTGACCAAAATACCAATGAAAGTGTATCACAGGTGATCACTTTTTCCAATGTAAATCATTTAACATCGGTCATTTTCCTCTGTTGCTAATGCCATTAGTTATTTTAGAGGTAAAAAATAAAAGGATGTTTTACCTACCTTTTTTTTAAAATTTTGCTAGCTACCCATAGCTTAACTTAATGATTTGTATAAGTGATAGTAATTGCTGAAACTACAGTTGAGTATTATTAGCTATAAAATGAACATGGTTATATGTCCAACACAACTAGCAAGGAACAGAAATGCAGTTGTATCCAAGAGAAAATAATTACAGCAATAATCAGTGTAATTCATGATAATGGCTGAATTGAATTTCACACCATAGCTCCAAGCACTTACATTTAATGAATGTAGTTTGTGCTTGTTTACTAAAAAGGTTTTTAGCAGAAAATCGATAATGTAACTTCAGTGTTTCTAATTGCAAATGCAATTTTTTTTAAAAAGTAGTGGTTCAATAAGGATTTTGTAGGGAAAATTAAGGTATGTGAGCGCAGCAAATGCTGTTACTTTAATTAGGCTACCTGTACATTAGTGCTATAGTTCCTTAATATTTATTTATTATCCCATATTGATTAAAATTGGTTTGCATTCTGTTTTTAAGACTAGCTAATGTAATGAACATTGAAACTTCTCAGCAGTTTCTCTTCAATGTTTCTGTGACTAAGCAGATCCTTTCCAGTGGGGCTGTCCTCACAAAGGGGTATTTTTACCTGAAAAGCATTACCATACCAGCAAGGTGATACAGGTCTGTCTACAAAGGTGTGCCTTCTGCGGGTTGAGCACAAAAGAGTTGCTCGTCCTCCACGTGGAATGGCAGGATGAATAAAGTGATTGGTGCTTGGTGCTATAATTATAACTGCTTAATTGGTCCGAGTGTGTTCTCGTGATGAGGAAAACTGCTGGGTTTTAAAATGAAAAGGAAGCTGTGGAATGCAATGCCAGGTGAATTTTTCAGTTCCTTGGCCTCATGATCTGTGCTGTGGTCTCCTAGAGCAGGTTGGAGGGGGTACACAGAGGTTGTTGAGATGTACAACTCCAACAAGGATAACCACAAATAGTCCCAGAGACAGATTTATGGGATTAAACCCCACAGTGCTACTTTTAGTGAAGTCAACAGCAAATCTCCCACCTCGTTGACTGGTGGATCAAGATGAGTGGTGCACATCTGGGGCTGGGCGGTACAAAGGAGGTGGGAGTGAAGGCAGAGCATTCAGAAAACAGAAGAGAGAAGGAGCAATCAGAGGTTGGGTTTCTGGGGCTCAGCTACCTGCAAACACAGGTTGCTTTTACCTCTAGGCTCTTGGAGACAAAGTCCTACATTGATGAGGAAAGGGGGAAGAACTGTGAATCCCTCCTGAATGTTTCTCATACAAGTAATTGAACCACCTTTACAGCCTGCAGGGAGGATTTTGAATGGGTCAAAATCATGGTTAGTGGAGATGTTTTATCTTAAAATCATAGAACCACAGAATGGTTTGGGGTAGAAGGGACCTCTAAAGGTCATCTGGTCCAACCTCCCTGCCATAAGAAGGGACATCTTCACGTTGATGAGAAGAAAGTCATTAAGTCATGGATCTTCCAAATCCAAGGTGATCTTCCAGCTGGAGGGGTGTCACTGCCCCACCAGCAGCAATAATATTGTAACTGGACTTAAACTGTGGCAGCAAATGAGTTGCAATTCACCAGGAACACATTAAGCAGTACGGAAGGGTTTAAAAAAATAAACCCTGATCACTCAAGATTTGCGCCCTGATTATTTTCTGCGGCTGCCTGCCCTCAGTGCTAGAACCAGCACTGCATTTTCTGCTGGGTTCAGTCAGGCATTTTACTCCACAAAAACAACTAGCTCCTTTCCAACCAATGATTACTCGTAATTATGCTTTCCCCTGCCATTATTCTAATAGACTGTCATGCTGCACAGAGGAGGCGTTTGGAGGCTGCTTTTATGGATGGACTGTTGGAACACTTAATATAGCTCTATTTTTGAATTATCAGGTTCTATCCTTTTGAAGTCTGTGTTAGTGGAACTCCTATTTATGAAATGTGCTGTGCTTAAAGGTTTGCTATTGATGAAGAGGTCCAACAGAGGCCTTTATCGTAAGTACTGTAGCATTCTCCCCGAGAAATAAATAGCCTTGCTAAAAGGTATGTTGTGTACCAAGGTTGCAAATTATCAGCCAAGCACCTTATAACTGTATACTTCAAAAATACCTTTCTGCTTTCTGTTTGTTCTCCTTTTTCCACAACATGAGCAGTGATTTAAAAAACCACAGAAGGAAACAAACCCCAGAAACCCAATCTGTTGGCTCTTTAATTGGACAGCATGTGCTCAGTGTAACTCTTTAATATACATATATACCTTGGCAGAAGGTGTGGTTTACAGGTGTGTCATTCTCTGAGTTTTGGGGGAGTTTTCGGCTCCCACTCAGAGAGTGATTCCAACCTCTGATTTATTGCAGAATTTCATAATTTCAGCCCCAGCAAAGCTGTGAGCTGAGCATTACTACCCAATTGTCTAGGACAGGGTAATGTGAACCATGTCATACGTACAGAAAACATGAAAAAAGGGAATCAAGTGTTTTTAGTCCCTAAGTGTTTACAAAGTCCAGGTGAGAGGGGTCTTTGCACCTTCATTTTTGATTTGAAATTACTGGGAGCTCAGCTGTGCAAGGTACTGCCTGTTCTTCCTCACTTTCAAAATCAGCTCCTGAACCCTCTCTTTAATTCTTCCACTGCTCTATATCTTCAGGTCTTTGGACCTAAAGACAAAGTGTGCTGATGATATGATATACATTGATTTCTCTATCTGCTGCTGAGTTGTATCCTGTTTAAGACCAGAATGAACTTGATGTCAATAGAATTTATTTCAAAAATTAAAAGGAAGTAATAATTTTTTTCACTACTCACTTTTCTATTATCACAACATGGTAACTTCTGTGGGAGCTACTACGCCCAAACATACCTTTCCTCTCCTTGGGAGCCCATTCTTAGGCTGTGTTTGCAGACCTGGAGTGTGTGCCAGGACTGGGGACCAGAGTTCCTGGTGTGCTCCTGCATCTGGGGCTGGCAAGACACCCAGCACGCTGGGATGTGTCCCACAGAGCGGGGTAATCCTCAGAGGGGATGGTGTGGGGACAAGGCAACAAGGTGGTGAAGGATCTGGAGCCCCAGGAGCGGCCGAGGGAGCTGGGAAAGGGGCTCAGACTGGAGAAAAGGAGGCTCAGGGGAGACCTTGTGGCTCTGCACAACTGCCTGACAGGAGGGGGCAGCCGGGGGGGGTCGGGCTCTGCTCCCAGGGAACAGGGACAGGAGGAGAGGAAACAGCCTCAAGATGAGCCAGAAGAGGTTTAGATTTGATTTAGGAAAATTTTCTTCACCAAAAGGATGGTGAAGCATCAGAACAGCCTGCCCAGGGCAGGGGTGGAGTGCCCATCCCCGGAGGGATTTTGAAGCCTTGTGAATGTGGCCCTTGAGGACATGGGTCAGTGGTGGCCTTGGCAGTGCTGGAGGAATGGTTGCACTCCATGATTTTAGGGGGCTTTTCCAACCCAAAGGATTCTGTAATTCTATGATTTTAGGACAAGAGCAACACTGAGGGAAGCAGTGGATGCATGAAATGAGGAGGGTGCCGTGTGGAGGGGGTTTCCATTTAACACAACAAATAAGGCAAGTCTTGCTCTAAAGTGTTTATCTGGAGTTTTTCCTTTGGAGCCGTAATGTATCAGAACCCTGACTTTGCACTCCCACATTCATCTTTGCTTATGTATTTTCCCCTTACCGATGGCTTTCCCCTTAAGCCTGTCTATTTGCCTGTAGATTTGACAGATGACAGCTACTCTTTGGGATGTTGGATGGCGTTTGTATGGCTATGATGCCAGGAGCGTTCTGAGCGCTGGTGTTGCATATTTATTGATCTCCATATTCCCAATAATCTGATGCACGTCACATTTGACAACATTATGTGGAGAGGTCAGCTGTATGGGGCTAATGAAACTGTTTCAAAGATGGATGTTGTTTTCCACAACATTAACCTTGCAAATAGCTGTCACTAGTGCATTTCACTATGGGGCTTGGCGTTTGAGAACCTCCCTTTTTTTATTGTTGATGTTAACATTAAACAAAACCTGGAGCCATTAAATCTCAGTATTTATATACAATAGGAAACATGGACGACATGGCATCACTCCAAATGAAAATCTTATTAACAGCACACGGTGCTTGTGGCAAAGTCCCGAACAATCTGAAAATTGGTTTGGCTGTCTGAAATGTTTGACAGATTGGCTAAGGATGATGTAAAAGGACTGAACAGGGAACAGCTGAATTCTAAGGATTAAAGTGGCAAATAGAAAGCCCTGATGTAATCAAAAAGCACATTGCACTTTCATATTTTACTGCGATATTACTCTGCTCACCAGGAGCTTATTACATCCAGGGCGATATAAAATTTAGATTACCTTTTTATTTTAAAATTATTTCACTAGCATGTGTAATGGGACGAGGAAGCACTCAGTTTCTAAAAAGGTCTCTTGAAGTTCTTTTTTCCTTAAAAAATACTGCTACGGTGATTTCAATATTTAATTGTATGTTTTCTGCTGTCATGCTGAGGCACTTCAAAACAGGAGTCCTAAGGGCGATAAAAATAATCCTTGGAGGCCCCTTTTCCACATTACAGTGTTTGAGAACAGTTGTAGCAACTCTTTTTCGATGTCACACTGCATCTTTTGTAATGTAAATTTTGCACGTACTTACAAAGCACAATTCCAAATATGATTTTGATAGGCAAGCAGTTTAGAAAGGTTTGTGTTGGCCATCTGAGCTGCAAAGTACCACATATATTTACAGTGTCTTCTGGGACTTCAGGCCTTTTTTAAGTGCGAAGGAAAAAAACTCAACCTTCGTCCTGCTCTGGAAGCTCATGATTGCGTTTTAATATTTTAAAAAGCAGTTGGCAAGTGCTAATAATAAAACCCATTGACAAAGGGTGAAATTCTGACCCGTGCACAGAGTAAAGGTCAGATGATGGTGATAAGGACAGCTGAATGTGCCCTCACAAGGTCGTTGAGGTGACTTGGGCTGGAGCTGTTGCAAGGTCTCTGCGGAGCAATAGCTGCTGAGGCTGCTCTGCAGTTCTTGGTGCAGCCCTCGAACATCAGGCAACAGTTTTGTTGTTTAAACTTGCTTCAATGAAGTCATGGACGCTCATGCAGGCTCTGCTTGGAGGTGAGACGTGCCCCTGAGAAAGGTGGTGGTGAGTGTTCAAATCATCAGCTGATAAAGGCACAGGAGGGGCATCTCCCCGTTGAGCTTCATCAGCTTCAGATCATCCCCTTATACCATGGAATCACAGATCGGTTTGGGTTGGGAGGGACCTTAAAGCCCATCCAGTGCCACCCCCTGCCATGGGCAGGGACACCTTCCACTGTCCCAGGCTGCTCCAAGCCCTGTCCAGCCTGGCCTTGGACACTGCCAGGGATCCAGGGGCAGCCACAGCTTCTCTGGGCACCCTGTGCCAGGGCCTCCTCACCCTCACAGGGAAGAATCCCTTCCCAATATCCCATCTAAATCTCCCCTCCTTCACCTTAAAGCCATTCCCCCTTCTCCTACCACTTCATGTTCTTGCAAAAAGTCCCTCTCCAGCTCTCTTGTGTCTCCCTTTATGTTCTGGAAGGTGTTTCAAGGTCTCAAATGAACCCCTCCAAATTAAAGGGTCAAAAATTTTCAACTGAAAAGGGAAAGACTTAAGGCAACTTTAAAAAAAATGCTGTCTAGTCTGAGCTTATAACTGGTTGTGATTCACTGAGCTTATTGTAAATTGATCAAAAGTTAAATGTTGTTTCTAACCTGGACTTTCTGAGCACTCAGAGTGGAGAGAGGAAGCTTTGGTGGGCAGCACATGGGTCAGGATGAGACCTCCTGCTGTCTGGAGCCATCTTGTGATGAAAAATCTAGAAAGGCTAAGGCAGATGCTTCATTTTTAAACCAAAAAGTCAATGAAGTGCAAATTACGCTAGCAAAACATTTTCTGTCTCTATAGAAACTTCCAGATAAAATGTTATTTGGGCTTGTTTTGAGAATTTTCTCAAGATGTGGTCAGAAAGGAAGGGGAAGGCACTTTTTATTTCATATTTATTTTGTAGCACAACTTCTAGTACACAATTTGCTTCTTAACTATTTAAGAAGCAAGTATTCACAAGTCATAAAAAAGAAAGTCTCTTCCCTCAATTTCTGGCAGTTTCTTTGGTGTCTGAATTATTTATTTAGTGACTTAGGATAAAGTCATGGAGAGTTTCTCCAAAAGTAGAATCTAATGCCAAGTGAACATTGTAGGGGGAGTTAAAACAGATGATTTATATTTATAACATCACTTAGTAATGCTTAACATTGTTAATTGAAAAAACATTCTTCTGTAGTAATTCTCAGGTTGTGCAGTAACATTGTCACACGAAACTGTGCAAAAATGTAATAAGCACATTTCTCTAACATGCTTTCTGATATTGCTAAGCTCACATGCTATAAGATATTAAATGCTCACCAAAAATATATCTGTGGAAAAAACCCTTTTTACTCTAAAAACTAATGAGCTATGATTTCTTTTTATTTGTCTTTTGGGTTTAAAGTTTCCAGATCTAATTTTCAAGCTCTTTTCTGAACCCAAGAGAGTTAGTTTATTTCCTAAAGAAAACAGGGAGAGGTCAGCAGAGCCTCTCACAAATACAAAGGCTCCGGGAGCTCAGACTTTAAGATTTCGAGTGATTATGACACAAACGGCTTCAACTGTCAGCAACGCTTTAGAATTTTTTAAAAATATAAAATCTTTTTAAAGATGTTAGCTTAACAGCTAGGTCTCCTTGCTGTAAAAATAGACATTTCTGGACATGGAGGCAAGATTCTACCACAATGATGAATCTGTCTGATGCTCCCAGTCCATCCCGACATTTGGATCAAGGACCACGTTTTTCCTTGGCTTTACCATTATGACCTGGGATGATTTTTTCCCCTCTTATTTTCCATGAGGTACAAATTTTCCAGCTTGCAGCTGGAGCCTGGATGTGCCCCTGCACATTTTGGCTGTGTTGGTGAAGCACACAAGGGTAGGGCAAGGCCAGAATGCCTGCTCAGGTGTGGAGGGTCGGGTCTCTGCTTTCAGAGGGGTCATTTGGCCTTGGCTGAGAGTTGTATCTCTGCCTGTAATAAGGCGCTGTAATGCTCTGCCACTTCATCCTTAAAAACTGAGAAATACCTGGCCTTAATATCCCTAATGTCTCCAAAATAGCGCTTAGTTGGGACTTCGGGGGTGGAATGAGTCTAGCTCCAGGCCTCTGGACAGAATCAAATTTATTCCTTAGGGAACCTCATCTTTGCCTCAGAGCTGCAAAGTGCTGTGCACTCTACCCTGATTGTTCAGAAACTTGCAGAAATGAGCACATATAAAGCATTAAAGAATGTCAGGGCCCTGTGTTTGATTGCGTGGAGTTAGAGAGGGAGGAAAGATGTGAATAGCAGCCACAGGACCCGGGCCAGAGACCTGAATTAATGGGGAGCTCTAAGCAGAAGCTCCTACCTGCTGGGAGAAGTGAAAATGCTGCTGGGGTGAGGATTTCAGGGTCTGCACCAGAGTCCTTGAGACCCCTTCATAAACTAATTGTTTATAAAGGCAGGATTCATTAGTTGCCTGTCTAAAAAATTAGGTGGGAACTGCTCTTTATGCTCAAGCACAACTGCGTGAATCCTGCTCTTTGCAACTTCTCCTGGCATCATCTCGAGGATGCTCATCTGATATCCACTCATGGGTGCTCAGACCTGCTTTTCTCCTGGGCCCTGGCTCCCGGACCAGGGCCTGGCAGTCAGGTGAGAGCCTGATTCCATCTCTGATGGGAGAGGAAGTTCTTGCTTTGTAATGTGTCAGGGAATCAGGGCTGGATCGGATATCAGGAAATTTTTTTTACTGAAAAGGTTGTTGAACAGCAGGACAAGCTCACCAGTCAGGTGTTTAGGCTGGGGATGAGGAAGGAGACGAGAGGGAGGCAGGAGATTGTGGGACATACTTGCCCATGTCACCTTTCCAAGAAGGACAATATAATGCAAAGAATTACAGCACTGCCTCTCTGGTGGTGCTTTCTTGCTCTGGTAGCACTAAGGTTGGATCCACACGTGCAGTGGGTGCTCCCAGGCACCTGGAGCGCACCAGGGTGCCACAAGAGATGCCTGTCCCTCCCAGGATGGGACCTGGGCATGCAGAGATGAGCAGGATGGATCCATGTCTGGTGATAGTTCCAGTGTCCCCGGCGTGGGCTCACACTGAGACCCATCGAGGCAGACCAGGGCTTCCCAATCACCTGCCTCCTGCCATGGAAATGCAAAACATTTGTGCATTATTGGGTTTGGTTTCGCAACACCACAACCTGTTTATAGTTAGCAAGTGCAGCAAACGGGGTCTTAAATGCAGGTGGAAGGCCCCGATGAAATACAGAACACCTCAAAAAGACAACCTAAATTTTTGCCATTTTAAACTTTGCGTGGCTGGCGTGCTGGAGCAGCCCCCCAGGTTAATGAGCAGCGAGTTTAAACAGCAATTGAAGAAGTCGGGTACAAACACAGAGCAGTTTGCTTTTTGCCTTCCTGTTGCTTTCCCAGGCTTCCGAAGGCCTTCCACTGATGGAGAGCTTTTAATTTCACATTTTGGCCCCCACCACAGGTGATAAACAAAGGTTTCCCGTTGCTGCGACTCGGGTCAGTGCTGTAGCCTCAGCGTCAATCCCACTGCCTGTAATTACACACAAAAGGTTACCGGGATCCACGGCTAATTTGCAGCCTCTGTTTAGCAGAATTTAATAGCAGGTATTACTGGTGCAGCAGTAATTAAGGACCTTTGTCAATAAGACGGAATAGATGGCCACACTTTGTTGTAATCATTGGACTTTTGAGAACCCAGAGGAGTGAAAAGCAGTGAGAGGAGCAATCCATTTCACGAATAACATGGCTGTCCTTTCACCCCCCCACTCCCCCCTGCCTCCTGAAACCAGCAATGGAATAATAATTCCCCCAAGCAATGAAAGTACAGGAATAAAAGTACTTACCCTCCAGCCTGTGATTTTTTTTTTTTAACTTTTTATTTACTCTACTGTGCTTTTTATTTGCTTCGGGCTGCATTTGATGAAGCATTGTTTAAACAGTGCCGAGCAAAATGGATATAGGGAGATGGAAAATAGAAAGAGGAGGAATTTTAACCAGGTGGATATATGCATTTGCCTTTAAGGTGGATGGCGTCGGGTTTATCAATTATTTCCTCTGGATTTTTAAAAAAAAAGAGAAAGAAATGACAAAAACAAGTGGCTCGGTGAAGAGGTGGAGAGAGTCATTTAGAGCTGTCTCTGCACAGAGACGTTCAGCTGTAAATGGGTCGCAAACAAGGAGCGAGGAGTGAAGTTGGTGCAGATCTGTGGCCCCCTCCTGCCCCCCTGCAGCACTAATGCGGCCCTGAATGGGCTGGCACTGCTTCGAGAGCCCCAGCACACACACACAGAGCCTGGCCCAGGCTGCTGGGCTGCGGGGCTGCCAGCCTGGGGGGACACAATTCAAAGAGTGCTTTAAGGTGTACACTCCTCTCAGTAATTGGTGAAGAAGCTGCATTTCACTCCCTGCTTTTAATAGCGGTTGGAGTAGCGGCTCTTTATGAAGGCTCTTTTTTTAAAGCAGCTTTAACTATACCCTTTCTGTCAGTAATGTCTGAAAAACTTCTACCTTTAATCATTCCTGAATCAGGCAGCAAACAAGCAGCTCCTTTTCCTTTTTCAATTACATGCTGGATATTCAGCACACATATAAAAAAGGAAAAAAAAAAAAAAGAGTCATCTTGAGCCTATCATGTATTAAATGCAGCTCTTTGCTGCTGCATTAAAATAACACCAAGGATCTGGCTTCAGCCAACAAAAGCCAGAAGTATAAAGTTAAAGCTGCAGTGCTCTTTTTTATCTGCTCCATTGTGAGGAGGCATTGTAGCACTCTTAAAACACTGGGACATTTTTCCATACCTATGGGCAATGATACTTAGCTAAAAGATCCTGACCTTTGTGATTCTGAGACCCATGGCAAATTTTTTACAGCATCTTACGGATGGGTTCTGCTTGATGCTGTTCCTGTGAGGTATGGCTTATTTAATTTTTTTTTTTTTTTGTCACTGGTCTTTCAAGAAGGGAGCCAGGAAACAGCAAACTGGTGCGTTGGCTGAATTTGTTTTGAAGGTCCCCATCTTGATGGAGTCCCCATCAAGATGAGTTCACTTATATAAGATCAGGCGAACGGTCCTTAGTGGACACTTGCCCACAATAAAAATAGGAGGATCATTCCATGGAAGATCCAAGCTTAAAATATGAAGGAGATTGAAGGTCAAGGTTGGTATGAACCAGAAAAATCATGAGAGAAATACCAGGGCTAGGAATTGTGTTCAGTATTTTTGAGCCAATAGCATTGTATCATAGCTCATATTTATTTTTTCTCCCAACAGATGATCAACAAGCTGTGGAAAATGCAGAGAAAATTCCAGAATGTGTAGAGAGAAGGGAAAACTGATGGATACAGCCTTTTGGTGGATGAAGTTTGCAGCAGTGTGTTGCAGTCTCTTTTGGAAAAGGTGGCATTCTTGATGGAGTGAAAGTAGAAGAGAAACTCTTTGAAGGTGAAGTGTTTAGTAACTGCTCTGATGACACCAAGCTGGAGAATCATGTACAGAGTTTTCCTTCTGATCAATGCTGGTTTAGTCTGCAATAGATAAAAATGAAGAGAAAATGTCAACCGACAAGAATATTGGTGCAGGATAATGGTGCCTTACTGCTACCCAAATGTCCAAGGCTAATCCAGGACATTTCTTTTCCAAGCAGGAGCCATTGATCTGGAAAGATATTTGTCATTGCTTTGTAGGGCAACCCTGCAGACAGGATACACACAGATGTGAGATCTTGTGGTGGTGAGCTGGAGTAGATCAACTGACTCCTGTTTGATGGAGATCCAGACTAAACTGGGTTGATGACCATGAGGAGTCTGAAAAAGCAGTGCCGATTTCTGAGCTTGAGAAGTTGCCCCTGTGGAGCAAATGGAATCTAGGTGCAAAGGGCAGAGCAGGGCCAGATGTATCCCAAGCTGATCAGAAGGGTGGAGCAAACCTGATCTGTCCAGGACTGTTCTTCTGCAGCTTTGTCAGGAGGAGCCAGAAGGCTAAAGGTAAATATGAAGGTCTGAGGTTCAAAGGTTAGTTCTGTTCCTTAAGGGAATTGTATCTCCTGCAAGAACAGTTGAAGGTCATTGCTCAATAGGTCACACTCTTTAACCTTTCTTCTTTTTGGTCATTTGATAGCCAAGCCACTTCCCCATCAATGCAAAGCACGTCACATACAATTTCCATGGATTCAATCCTGTATGCTAGAAATGACGGCATGGATTTAATGGAAGGATCATTTCAAGGTAAATTCATTCATGGTCTGTGAACAAAGTCTGATCTCATTCCTCCTTCGTCTCACTGCTCTTCCCACCTGACTTGCCCCCAGAAATGGTTGATGTGAACGGCAAGAGCCTGGGGCTGACCCTGTTGGTCCTCCAGGTGTGTTCCTGGTTCATCTCCAGCCTCCATCACCACTGAAGTCCGGTGCGGCATCAATTGGACCCATAAAACTCCCACTCCTGGGTGTTGTACCAACCTTCCCATTCTTTGCATTTCAAGGTGTTGATGTGCCCCACCACCCTCACAGGGAAGAATTTTTTCCTAATATCCCATCCATCCCTGCCTGCTGGCAGTGGAAGCCATTCCCCCTTGTCCTGTCCCTCCATGCCCTTGTCCCAAATCCTTCTCCAGCTCTCTTGGAGCCCCTTTAGGCACTGGAAGGGGATCTAAGGTGTCCCTCAGCTTTCCCAGCCTGTCTTCATAGCAGAGATGCTGCAGCACCCTGAGCATCTCTGTGGCTGCCTCTGGACTTGCTTCAAGAGGTCCATATCCCCATTTTCCAGTGGGAATTTCACAAGTGAATTTCACAAATCACATTTTTCCACAGTTTCTCAGAGAGTTTTGCCTGTGAGGGTTTGTGTTCACACATGGGTCATTCATTCTGACTGAAATAGCTGCAAAACCTCTGAAAGAGCTGAACATCTATTTGAGGGAAAAAAACCTATCTGGGACTATCTAATCTGAGTGTCCTCAACTGCTGTTAATAGAGGTGGGAATGGAAAATTAACGTTGCAAGCTTTGTCCTTAAGAACATATCAATAGACTTGAGTTTAAAGAGGAATGTGTTCCCCCTAAGACGTCTGAGATGTGTAAAACCCCCAGTGCAAGCAGGGACTGAACTGAGGGGCTCAGTCGAGAACTGATTTTGGAGAGGGTTGAATTTTGGGTGGCTCAGATCTTTTACATTTGCCCGAATTTACCAAGGGGAAAGGAAACATCGATTTGGCCAGTAATTCTGCACTAACACTGTGCTCTAATTGATTTTCAGCTTTCAGAGTGTTTTGTTATTCTTCATTGTGTTTCCCAGATGGAAATGACACCGTCAGCTAATTTGCAAGGGTGGTTTGCGTCTAACCGTGGAGAGAGATTCCAGTTTTGCTCCTTTTTGCAATGTGCTGGGAAGCTGTGATCAAATCTGCCCCTCAACCCACCGGTCTTGTCCATGCAAGGCTTTTTTTTCTCCCCCAAATCCTGCATTTTTAATATAAATAAAAAATTTGATCTCTGCCACTGGGAAACTGCATCCCATTTTTTTTCTTAACAGAAAAATGGGAATAGGTTTCCTTTAACTAGTGGAAGGGTCTAGACTCTAAAAAGGTTTTTATTATTGTGTGCCCGGGGTCCTTAGTTTTAGACATTTATCTTGTGGCAAACCAGTAGGGAACTAGAAAGGCAGTATTTTGCAACTCCTAGACCCCCAGCTCTAAATAATGACTCCAAGCTGAAATTGAAGCAGGTGCATCATCTTCTTCATTGTGTCACTTTTAGCACAGACATTATACTTTATGGGCTTCCACTATCCAAATAGTTTGTGCAACGGACCCTAAAAATGGTGATGCATCAATCAATCAGTCGGGCTTTATTGCTCCAACTTTCTTTACAGGAGGCTTCTAAGCCATATTATAATGCACAAAAAGGAGCCCAGCAGAATACAAATGCCCTGGAATGCAGCCCCATTTCTGTGTGCTCCCTTCCAGGGCCGGAGCTGCACTCCGAGGAATATCCCAGGGCATCAGTCACAGCCAGCCAAATGCATCCCTGGTGGGACCTCATCGATTGTGCCCGGCCAGGCTGGCTCAGGGGGATGGGTTCAGCTGGCCCTGGTGGCTTGCACAAGCTCCTGGGTGGGACATGGTGTTAAAGAGGACTGAAAATCACAGCGGTTTGGCTGAACTGGTTTTTCTGCCTGTTCATACCAGGGCTGAGGGGTCTTCACCCATCAGCAGGATGTTTTTATGTCCTAAATGTGGGATGGGTGACCTGCACCCTCTGCTCCTGACTCCTGGGATTTCAGCCCACATCATGTACAGCAGTTCCTATCGCGGGTTCCTTTTGCTGTTTCCAGTTTTTTGCCTGCTTTAGTGTGGAAATATCTGGCAGGCTGTCCATAAACATTGTGTGTGGGCATTAGTTTTGCCATCAGCAAGGACAGATACATCCACGGTGACACTGAAATAAATGCAGATATGGGTACGGCCTGCTTTATGGAAACATGACCGAAATCCAGGAATATTACACCGTTAGTGCAAGCGAACGAGTTATGGGTTATGACTTGGTTATTGCATGGAAACTTTGCAGTCCAGGCCTCAGGCTCCGATGTAAATGCCTTGGTTTGAGCTGGCAGTGGTTATGTGAGGTGATTGGATCTGTGTTAGTGCTTTCATCAGACACACAGACAAATAAATCTTGCCTTGAAGCTGCATGCTGACATCTGCATAACTTTCTTTTATCGCCCAGTTCTCCTGCAGTTCCAAAGAGTAACTTAGGAAAGGAGATTTAGGAAAAAAAGGTGATCATGCTGAGACAGAAAAAAAGAATTTGGCACCTGAATATAAAATTCTGTAGGTTATATTATATTGCATGTGCAATACACGATTCGATACTTTGCATTCTTTTAAAGAGGACCAAAATTTGTGTAATGTTGTGATAAAAGTTGCTTGTAAATACACAACCAGCAGCTATTCTGCAAAACAGAATATTTTCTAATACTTGCCCAAATCCTCATGCTGCTCATATGAGCTCACGGAGTTTATTATAGTATTTGTAGTAGAAATCTCTAATTTGATAATTCTCTACTGAGTTTAATGAGCCTGAAAAGTGACATTTAGAGCTAGTTTTCTCTTTGTGCTTTGAAAAATGAAATACAAGTAGTTATCTGTTAAATGAGATAATTACAGTGGTACTTTGCTAAAGGCACATATTAGTGATTTTTAGCTTGTTTCGCTTAATTAGAGCTTCACAAAATGTAGAGTGCCAACCCGTTAACAGACCTGTTGGAACAGTTACTGAGACTGTGAAATAAAACCAGTTGTTCTAAACAAGCCACAAAAAGACATTGATGAAATGGCTGGCAGCTCAGGCAGAAATTTAAGCCTTGGCTGCATTAGAGCAGATGTAATAATAGCAGCAAGTAACCCATATTTTTAATTTTACTGATCTTTCTGCAATAATTATAAGGAACTTTTAATGTCTGTAATTAGAATGTTAGAGATAGGGTGACTTAGACCGGTGCTGCACTGTGAAAAATTGGATACTTACCATAATTGAAAATTAATCACTTTTCATTACCAGGAAGGGATGCAGCTATTACTTTGAGTGGACTGAAATGCATCACATGAATTATGGGCAAACAAATTCGTGTGGTTGAAGTTGGTGAGTTTGAGGCCAGTCTGTGCCAGGAGTACCTCTGCTGATGTAATATGTTGGATAATGAAAATCAGGGTGTATTTGTTTGACTGGTAACTGCAGCCCAGAATTTTTGCTTTGCTGGAAGTTCTGATGGAGAGGATCACTGGGTTTTATCAGTCATCCCTCCAGTGCTGTCGTTTTAAACTTTAGCTGGGCAGAGTCACCCATAAAGCCAGATGTAATCCAACAAATTTATGCAGCTCTGCCAGAAGCCTCTGAGCAGGTTTGAGCAGTGAGGGAGGGAATAACCTGTGAGGTTTGTTCTGTGGGCAAGAACGAGTTGTGGATCATTACCTGTTAGCTGACCCATGCAGTGGCTGTGCAGAAAAGCTGCCTTTCCCTGCTCACACCACTGGAGCTCACGGAAAGGCAGCTCCTCATCCCATGTAAACACTGAAATCTCTGGAGTTCAGGAAAGTTTGGTCTTCCTGGCAGATCCACTCTGGAGAAGGCAAGTTATTTTTCTGTTTAGTTGAAAAGGATCTCATGTATTTCTTTTCAACCAGCTCTGCTCTTGTGCTGTGTGTCTTTTCTGACACCAGATTTATGACTTTAAACCACCATGTGTGGCCCCCTGAGCGCCCCTTGATGCCTCTGCATTTAAAAGGTGGCATTTAATGCTCAAAAGATGATGTGAAAATGTCACCATCTTGCTCCACAATTCTTCTCCATGTGTGTCTGTCACCGATTCCAGCTGCCAAACGCAAGGGCAGCAGGCAAACAAAACCTGCTCCAGGCATTATGCTGTAAGTTGGAAATTGTCTTTTGCCCAGACAGGGATTTCTCAAACCCCACGTAATTTTAGGAGCGATGAATGAGCAAAACAGTGAGAAAGATGCTTCCCTTGTGCTTGGCTCTAATAGCTTTGTTCTGCAGCAGAAAGGTGAAATAGAAGCTCTGGCTGTCCCTGAGTCTCCATGTGCACAGCTGCACTGTCCTGGCTCTGCACCTTCCTCTCCTGTCATTAGCCTGAGCAAGGATGTGGCTGCTCATGACTGGGTGATTGATGTCAAATGTAGTAGCAACATTAAATTTGTCTGAAATGGACAAAGAAAAGCATTATTCACTGTAAAAATCTTGTCTAAAGTTCCCATCTAGCCAGTGCTGCTCCTAAATTACATTTGTATGAATTTTAAAATGTTTTTTTGAATTTCTTGGCCCATGATTGTTCCCAAGGTCACGAAATCAGAGAGCTGGGAACTGAGGCTTGTGGTGAAAAATGTGCCTGTAATATATCTTCATATTTGCAAATGTATTTTATTGCTGTCCATATCCTGTGAGAAAAATCCAATGTTCTTAAAAGACAAGCACTGCTTGTTATAGAGACACTTATTAATGTTTATTAGAAACTCATTTCACTAACATCCATGGCTTTATTGGAAGTTCCTTAAGTAGCAAATCCAATTTCCTTTCTTATGCTTGTGCTTACTTAATTAACATCAAAAATTGAATGAGGCAAAACAAAGTTTGATATTCATTTTAATAAGTTATATAAAGTTAGCATAATCTCATTGAGGCCATTCTTCATCGCTCCAACTGCAGACACAAAGTGCCTTTGCAGCCGTGTGGGGTTTTACATCATATAGGTTAGATAACCTAGCAACTAATGAGGGAGCCAGGAGAGAAAGGAATTAATTTTCAAATAAAACCTTTATAGGCTGCGTTCTGGGGAGGCAGGGCTTTGTGTGTGCTGGGCCAGGAGCTGAGGATGCTTGGACATAGAAAAGGGCTGGGTCCTAAAGTTGGGAGGAGGTGTTTGGCAGGAAATCTTCAGAAAATCATCCAGGAACCACGGGTTGTGATGGCTGTGAGGCCAGAAAGCAGGGCTCAACCTTCAGAAAACCGTGCAGGAACCACGGGTTATGATGGCTGTGAGGACAGAGAGCAGGGCTCAACCTTCAGAAAACCGTGCAGGAATCACAGGTTATGGTGGCTATGAGGACAGAGAGCAGGGCTCAACCTTCAGAAAACCATGCAGGAACCACAGGTTATGGTGGCTATGAGGACAGAGAGCAGGGATCTCCAGGACTTTTCCAACCACAACACCTTTTGTGTGTGCCCCACCCCGCCCCGCGGTGAGTCCAGCCCCACACGTGCACCAGCTTTAGGCTGCTGCTGCTGCACTCCTGTAAAAGTCTCCCCCCCGATCATGTGATGTCTGTTGACCTTAGAACAAGCGTTATCATATTGGAAAGTAATGATAAAAAAATCCCCTACCACAGTAAAGCTATTATAAGCTGGAGTGTTTGTGCCATTACTGGGGAATATGGTATTGATTTTTTAATAAATTATGCCATAACCTACATTTTTGCCTTAGGTTAAAATTTAACACCAGAAGCAGAGGAAAGGTACAATGCATGGATATCAGAACAAGTTTTACTCCACTCCAGGCTTCAGCACATGCTTGAAAATCAAGGCTGGCAGAGCCTTGGCACCATCATTTGTGATGTCCCCTCTCCTGGGGCTCCTGCAGGACCGAGGACACAGAGGAGCAGCTGTGTAACCCCAAGTAGGTTTGACTGCTCTGCTGCCCCATTTCTCTTCCAGACTGTGGGGCGTTCCAAAGGAAATTGTGACTGTTCCTTGGCTATAAAATACTGTTGCTCCAGTAGTGCTGAATATCAATAAGAAACATCTCAGAAGTAATTTTATGGAAACAAAAGAAAGAAAACCCAACCCTATAACCATTGTGATATTTTGATATTTAAGTGAAGCATTTTTTGTGTGAAAGTAGATGAGGGTTTTCTTTCTAACTTTCATTTTTCAAATTTCTTCTTAATTTTGGAAGGAAAAGTCAATAACCTCAATGTTTTACCTTTTCAAGGAAGGAGGGTAAAATATTTAAGAGAGAAAGGCAGGTCTACACCATTTTTTAGTGGCTAAATAAAAATATCCATGTAAATCTTGAGCTGTATCACAGGTAATTATGCAGGTAAATGGGGGTGAAACCCAAGAGTGTTTCTAGAAGGGCTTTGGGAGCAAACCAAAAGCAGCTCTGTGTGCATCAGCATTCAGCTCAGAGAGAGAAGGTGGGGAGGGACAGACATTTCTGCTTTGGATGGAGACCTGCTACTCCTGAGTTGTAACCTCTACAACTATTTCAAAAGCTATTTTTGCCTCCCGTTTCCCACCCAGTTAGCATCAAACAGCAGCTCTTTTCCTCATCGTCCACAGGAGTCCTGGCAATGGGGTGTTTTCCAGGAGGTTCTGAGGATACTGCTCCTTTACACAGATGTGCCATTGCATGGGACAGAGGTGCCATAAGTGGGTATGAAACTATTGCTTCAAAGTGATGCAATAAATATTTTGATGCAGGCACTTGTGCTTATGTTTTCCCTCTTTGTGTATCAGGCAAAATTGAGGTGTGTAAATACCGTCACTGCGAATATTCTTGTCTCTGCAGATGCCCTGGTTTGCAGCAGAAAGTTCATCAATGTCTGCAGTTCAGATCCCTGAACCCAGTCTCCACTGCCCAAGGAGACCAGGACACCTTGAAGTGGAAATTAGTGAGGGATGCATCCAAATCTGCCACAAATCCCCACGTGATGGGAATGTGCAGCGGGGTGAGCTGTTGGGAAAGCAGCTGAGCACGGAAAGGGGACGAGTGATCCAGGAGAAGGACGCTTTTCCAGAAACAGATGAACTAACGGGTAGAATGGATGGACTCACCAGCCCCACAAGTGAAAGCATATTTCCTGTGACACAGATACCTTATTAATGCTCTGCTGACAAGGGGATGAACTCTCCAGGGTAACAGTCCCAGCAATCTGCAATCACGAGTGAGTTTGTCTCCCTGAAACCTGCGTTTCTGTATCATCTCTACACAGATGATTAGAGACTGCCCTGGAAAATTTGCTCCCTCAAAGCAGAAATAAACTCAGACAATTTTTAGATACTTACAAAAATATCCTCTAAGTAAAAAATTTAAAAGTCCCCATTAGTATTAAACATTTCCTTTTCATGCTGTCAGTGCTGCCACAGAAAGAGAAATGTACCTCAGCTTGGCTCAAGCTTAAATTCCCTCTCTTTTTGTACTCTTTAAATAGCAGATTGTCAGCTTAAGAAACTTGTTGCTGGTGGTGACTGAGATTCATGATCCATCTAAAAGAACTGGGAACTTAATGGCTGGTTTTCATATCCTGATAACCACACTGCACTCGAATCCCCTGGCTTCTAGTTTTGAATTCCTTTGGATGCATTGTGCTGGCTGTTTCAGCTCTCAAACCCCATGGAGCCTGGTTTTGTGTTCCTCCCAGTGCTAAACCTGGCTTTAGTGGTGCTGCTCCTGATTTCCTACTCTCGTGGAAGAGGGGATGGAGGGGCTGTTGGCTTTAATGAAACCAAACAGCTGCGACCAAAGCCAGGATTTTTCTCTTTAAGATATGTGAGCACTCATGGAGCTGTGCTGCTTTGAAATACCTGGCTGGAATAGCTGAGACGTAACACTCTAAAATTAAAAATCATATTTGAAAATTCATACTAATTAAAAACAAACATCTGAAGCCAAACAAAAAAATCAATGAACTTACTGGTCCTTCCTCAGTTAAGTAACACAATTTGTTCAATTTGTTTTATGTCTCTAAGTGAGGAACCTTTTACTCACTTTGATTCATGGACAGAGGTTAGAAAATGGTACAGTAGAAAGGAAATTAACATTTAACCTGCCCGCCTGCATATCCGAGCTGATGTCTCAATGTGGTGCAGCTGTGAGTAAATTCTCCCAATAAACCAGACACGGTGTCTGTAATATTCAAACAGCTACTTGTGCCTTCAGGAAAGCTCAGACAGTTTTCTGGCTATTAGAGACCAAATTAGGAAAAATAACCTGAGCAGGATGTGTTGCTACTTGACATAAATCTGCATTTTTGTAGTTAAATGTAAGGGGTTACATTGTTAGCCAACACACATCACTGCAACTTCACAGACCTAAACCCTGACAGTGCCTGTGAGAAATCCTAATTTACAGTCTGGAGACTGGTTTTTTGGTTTTTTTTTTTTTTTTTTTTTTTTGCAGAATACAGTTATTGAAGAAGAGGCAATGGTAGAGCAAAACTGGCATTACTCCATATGATTGTGCAAATTAAACTCTTTTTATTAATCCCAGTTTAGGATCAGGCCTATTAGACCTAAGCAGACTTGAGGCCTTATACATGTTCTTCCAGCCCCCCTAAAAACACATTGTAGCAGGATTGACTACAGCTCAGACAGCCAAAATGAAAAATACACTCAATTTGAGCGCCTAATATTTAGTTTATGTAATGATTGAGGTTTTTCTTCAACAAATGGCACACGGGAGACTTGGTATCAAAAGAAGAGCTGCATCAGTTGCTGAGAGAGTGGCTAAGGATTTAAAATAAAAGTGCAGAACACATTTTTGATTTCATCAGGAAGCCTGAGGATCCTTCATGATGTTCCTCAATCTCGTTAGCACTTCATTATGTCCTGTCAAACGTGTCTGCACTGCAGGCACAGTAAAGGTCAGCCCAAGGCATCTGAAGAACACCAGACACCTTTCAATTTTTTGATTTTTGTTGGTTTGGTTTTTTTTTTGTTTTTCAGGAGAACAAAGAGGGATTGTGAGCCAAGCATTTTGCAAGGCAAAGTAGAAAATTGAGTAAAAACCATGAATGCAAGCTTTCCTTGCAAGCTGCAGTTTGCCATCCCCACCACAGAAAATTATGGCATTGGATTTTCCACTGTCATGCTGGAGGTACAGCCATAGTTATTTATTTGTTGGTGGCCACCATTGCCAAGGAAGCAATTGCAATACCACATACCCTCGATTCTGGCATCTGAGAGACGATCACACAAGAAAAGGAGGAAGATGAGCAGTTATAAAAGAAGCAAGCTGGTGTTTACACTCAGTGATGTGCACCCTGAGTAATCAGCTGTGTTGGGGAAAAAATGGCAGAAAAGGCCTGTACCAGTTTAAAGGGTGTTGTGAGAAAATATTGGGGGTTTTTTTGAAGTTTGCCAGAGTGAGACTGTGTTTAATAAGCAGGATGATTAGGGTCTTTCTTATATTCATGTTTTTGACCCCTTCCTGGTAATGGCAGCCAAATCACAGAGTAACGAAGGCGGGTTCACAAAATCTTATTTGCTTGGAGATTTGAGGCCTGACTGCCCGGGAAGCTGGGGAGGATGAAGGAACCTATTGCCCCTGCAGAGCGTTTCTGAGAATGGCTGCACGGTGGGACAGGTACCAGTCACAGCTGCAAGCAGAGATGCTCCTTAGAGATTAAAACCCACAGGGGCTTGAATTTACCTGAATATCTGTCAAATTTTGTGGCCTTCACTGTCCTCCTTGGCTGTACTGCTGAGTTCTGTGCCATACTAACCACTTGCTTTTTGACATTAGGATCAAGAACTTGGTCCCACTCTCTGACAAAGTATTTTTGCACTACTCCAACGTGTGACAGCCTTTAAATTAGGACAACTGTCCCATTAAGGGACTCCCTGCATGTCTCTGATGGAAAAGGTTGTGGTCATCCCTCAGGCTGTTGTCTTTGGATGCAGATTTGTCCTCCAGGCTGAGCTCTTCAGGTGCTGAATTCCTCACCTGCTGTTGGTCACTGTGAGTTGGGTGAGCTGGAGTTGTTTGAGGAGCAGGTCTGTGCCAGCACACGGATTGAAATGAGTTCAGGAACAACCCCACGAGCAGCACACCTTCAGATCTGCAGGGTGGTGGCTGTGGCAAGCAGGGCCACAAGCCAGGGATAATTCTCCCTTGTCACCTTAGATGAGGTGTGTGGGTCCCTCCCCATCACTGTTCTGAGCGGAGGGAAGAGATTTTGTATCTCTTTGTATGTTTTCAGGGTAGTTCTTGATATTCTGGGTGCAGACTCTTACTGGTATTTATGGACCCAATTCCTACAGAAATACTTTGAGGATGTGGAATGTAGAAAACAAAAAAAAAAATAAGATAATGTGAAGATACAAGACAGTGGCAGCACCTTCTACTGTACAAACACATTTCTGTTTCAAATGGGTTTTGGTTTTGCTCCTTTGTAACTATTATTAGAACTAATTTCAAGATAGTAGCTTCCAATGCCTTTTTCAGAGAGAGACGTGGAGTAAAGTACCTGTCTGTGACAGAAAAGGAAAAAAAGAGAGCTACAGAATGGAGAATAATGGTGTTTGAACCAAAAGGAAAAACGCTGTGTATGTGCCGTTAGATGCAGCTTTTTTGTTTGCACTTCATTTGATTATCAGTATTTTCAGCCATCTCACGCATTAATACATCTCTGCAGGGAGGGGCAGGGTTCATAGCCTTTTCAAAGCAGCACTAATGAGTGCCTTTAACTTAATAAAATGATCATTTGCCAACTACTTACCATAATGTGAACTAGATGCTTTCAGTCCAGAGATTAAAAGGAGTTTTCTTTGCAAATGCACTGTAGCTGCTGCTACTGCATAAGTCGTATACAGATATATATATAGATATATATATATATATAATGTTCATTGGTTATTGTTCTTGAAATCTTGAGACCTCTTAAAATAGGTTGGAAGGAGTTGTTAGAGTCTATATTGTTTCAATAATATATGGATTATCACTCTCTAAATACGCAATGACACAAAAGGCAATAATGCCTTTTATGGATCCCATGTGGCCTATTACACTAATGATCCATGAATAATGGGGTCACGGGATGAGTTTTGAACAGTGCCTTTCTTTGTTGGTTGTTTTTCCCATTTATTTACCCAGGAAAATTCAGTTTTAAGTATCTGCTTTTCAGCAAGGTCCTAGCATTTAGTGAGTTTTCATGTGAGTTAATGGATGCCAGAGAGGTCAAGTGACTTCCCAAAGGTTACACAATGAGTCACTGAATTTGTCTGGGATAAAATACAAGAACCTCTGAGTTTTCTGTCTCTTGCTCTGACTGATGCTGAAGCAGAGAGGTTTCGGATCAGCATGACCTCTGATAAACCTCTGTTCCTGCTTTGAGGAGCAATCACAGCTTGGTGCTCAGTGGAGAAATCTGAAGCTTCTGGAGCAACGTTTCCCATATTTCTCAGGGAAACCACCAGAAGGAGCAGAAGTGAAGCAAACAAGCTGCTTTGGTCCCTGTGACAGAGATTCTCTCTTAAATAAAACTAAACAACACGGAGTTAAATAAACACACGGAAGCCCAAACCCACAGTTTACCCAATGCTAATCCAAAACAAGAGAGTTTGTTTAGAACTATTTACGTTTCCTACCTTCCTGCAGCGGTGTTCCTTTCACTCCAACTGGAAAACCTCCACATTATTCCTCTTGCTTAAGGAGTAGGAGAACCCTGGTGCTGCTCCTCCAGGCCCTTTAGAGGTGAAGGCTCAGTTGCAGAGGGCCGGGTGTGTCCTGGAGAGCATCACCAGCTTGTTCTGGATGCACTGCTGGAGATGATGAGCACAACTCAGTGTTCTACCAACCCTGTTCTGGCCTCCTACCTCCTTCTCAAGCCTCTTCCAGGGGAAGGATTCCTGTGCTGAGCTGAGCTTGGGCAGGTCTCTCACCTGGCTATGCCCATGTTTGCTCAGCTGCAAAAATGAGCCACCTCTTGGTGCCTTGTCTCTCCTGATTTTGTGTGTATACAGAGCTCTGCAGCTCCAAAGCGTTCATCATTATTATTTTTATTATTACTACTGACCACAGAATATTATTTCATGCATTTAGTACAGTATAAAGCAATTACAGAATGTAAGGGACTGCGGAAATACAGAAAGATCTGCCTGGAATAATAATTTGATTCTGAAACTTTGTTGCTTAAAGACTTCAGGGTAAAATTGTAGTACAACATATGAGCTTTTAATGAAATGACTCCCATTACTTCAAGCCTAAATGGACAAAACCTACACAACACATGGAAAATTTTCATTTAATAAGCAAATAATTTGTACTAGGGTATAGCTGTCAAATTCTAATTCATCAAGCAGTGTTCAGCAATGAGCTGGAAGTGTTTCTAGCACGTGTGCTTCCATATTTGTCCACTTCTGAGCTGGAAATCCTCTCAGTTGTTTATCTGAAAACACATCAGGTGAATGCTGTTGCTCGTGGGTGTAGAAACATTGCAGAATATTCCTGAGAAATCAGACAAGGCATCTCTGATCCGACTATATTTCAGTGCTGCTGACATCTGGTGTTGTCTGGGGGGTGGCTGGAGCACTCTCAGGGAAAGGGGCTGAGGCCACTGAGCGTGTTTGAGCCGTTTCAGCATGGAAGGAGGTCACGATTAATTAATTAATGTCGCTTACCATTCCTTAAGCTGTGCCTACGCTGCGTAAATACTCTGCTTTTTGCTTGTTTTGCCTGGGCTCAGAGCGAGGTGGGGATGCTGCTCCCCGGAAGAGCTGAGTGCCTGCAACCATCTTCCTTAAACATGGATTTTAGACCCGCAGTGCTGAGGAGAAGTCGCACAAAGCCTCGCTGACAGCCCGTTGCACACGCTGATCAAGGCACTGCCTCTAAAACTGTTTGGCTTATAATTATATCTTTACAGCTAACTGGGCTATCCAAATGATTTTCCCCTCTCCCCCTCCCCAGCTCTACTGACCTGTGGCTAATGAGATTTGTGTTTCGATTAGTTGTAGAACATAAATTAACTAATCAATGAGAATGGATTCACATCCTTTCTTGTAAAAGAGCTCTGCTGCAGTGATCTGTATTTAATATTCAAATCAATTTCAAATTCTCAGGATGATTCTGCTAATATGGCAGGCTGGGACTCGCAGCATCTGTATCCTTGCCACAGCCTGTAAATATGGGATGTTTATGGAATCGCCCACTGACCTCCAAAGCCTTCTCTGGTCTCATTGATTTACTATTTCACTTAATAGTGATGATGAGAAGCTTAGGGGCTGGCAATGAAGCTGGGAAAGGCATGGGAGAGAGCATTTTCCCTTCATTTACAAGGGTGTTAAGACTAAGCAGAAGTCCCAGGACTTTGAAAAATGCTCTTTGGTTTTACTCTGAACATTTTGGGTCCATTTTATTCCACCTCAAATTTCCCCTGTTCTAGGGATGAGGGTAAAATATGGTTATTACCAAAATGCAGTTTTCTGGATGAGGTTCTTTCGTTTGCTTTCAAGCTAGAGAGAACTTTATCTTTTGCCTTGCTGTAATTGTCTCATCTGTACAATTAACCAGCATCTTGGCATAAAATGTGAAAATTTGTACAGTCTTCAAAGCATCTGTGGCCTTTATGGTACAAGTTCTGTTAGTACTGAAGCCACAGAAAATTAAATGTTCCCCAAAGAACTTCCAGATGTGTTTTATTCTAATAGGGTCATTATACAGTAAATTAAAAAGCAGGGTAAATGGAACTGTAAAATTTAAATTAGTCTAAAACCACATCTCTTTGCTTTGAACATTCATTTGTGGGGTTGCATTTGCAATAAATGTGAATTAGGCAGCTGCAATAACTGTTAATCATATATTTATAAAATAGTAATGAGGAAATGAATAGCAGAGTAAGACAGCTGCACATTTCTCTAATAGTATGTCAACTGTGAGCATAATAAGATGTGGAAAATTGTTTGGTGTTATGCTGATAATGCAGCTGAATGTAAGAGATCACTTCAACCTCTTAACTTTACAGGAAATTATATATAAAATCCATAAAAAGCCATAATAATACATTAGGCCTCTGAATTGTAGTCAATGTTTTTCTTTGCTTTGATTTTTCTGAAATGGGCCATACTTTTCCCAAAGTAATCTGCCAAAGATCACTGAGGTTTTTGTTTCAGCCTGCACTTTATTCACCATCTTGCAGTTTCATTTAAAAGATAGTGCTTCTGAAAGCCAAGAGTGATCTAACTTCCCTGCTCCAGGAATTCTCCCCACATCCCTTTCCTTGGAAAATTTTTGCCAGGTCTTGAGCATCCCACCTCTGAGCCCCGATGGGGTTATCACTGCTGAAAGCAGTGATTCAATTCAGAACCCCACACAAGGCATAGCAAGATGGGAAATTTAAGTTTTATACATATATATATATGTATTTTTGAGAATTTATATTTTTTATGTATTTATTTATCTCAAATATATCTCTCTATATTTGAGATAAATATTTAGTTTTATACATATATATTTGAGAGTAGTAAACGGTTGGTGACATGGCCTGAGGGCATCTGTCTGTCTTTCCCAGCCACGGTAAAATTATAAAGAGGTCAAGATAATTGCAAAAAACAAGTCAAACCACCTAAGCCCAAGGAACAAATTGAAATCTTTGAACAGCCCTTTAGCTCTGCCGCTGGTGCCGGCCGACGTCGCAGCCCGCCCTCGTGCCAGGTGCTGCTCGCTCGCACCCGCAGTTTTTAACCAGCCTTAATTGAATTTTGCAACAGGATTGGGGTGAAGAGGAGAATTACAAAGCTAACAGGAAAAAAATTAGGCAAGTGCTGGGCTGCGAACTGCCAGGCAGGGAATAGGTGCTAAATGTGTAATGGGAAGGCTGCCATAGGAAATGTCACTTATCAAAGTGGCAGGGCTTTGCAGGGAAAAGCAAGGGAAAAAAATGAGGGACCTAGTCCCAGCTCTGGCTGATTCTGCTGGGAATAGTCCCTGGGATTTAATAAGCTGTTTACTTGGCTGTGGCTTTGGAAGTTGGGTTTAAACCCCTCAGTTTTAACCCACAGCTGCAGGTGCTGGGTAGAGCTCAGCGAGGAGCATGGCGCTGCCTGATCCCCACAGCAGCACCACAGGGTAGCAAACAAACCCATGTTTCATGGATAAACCCCATGGAATATACAGTGAAATCATGTGTGATCTGATTGTAAATTGTGTGATTCTGCTGTAAATTGTTTTGTCTGGTTTTACCACTGATGTTTCTTGCAGTACCATGTTGCGATGTATTTTTGATTTTTTAATGCACTTACATTTGGAATGACACAACCAGCCCCCTCTATTTTTTTAAAATACAGAGAGAAAGGGAGACTGAAGATCTTATAATCATCAGTTTCCCAGACTAAAAGCCTTTCAGAACACAGAACCCATGACAGACTTGAAAAGTCAGTCAGTGAAGGAGGAATGAACCCTCTCTGGGCAGAAAAGACTTTTCAGTTAGCCCTGTGTGTTTAAGGGTGAGGTGAGGGGCCACCAGAGGTCTGGGTGGCCTGGCCAAGGTCAGGAGCTCTGCAGCACCATCAGCTCCGTTGACCTTCTGGAAAACCTTTCTGGTCTCTCACTGGACGTCACCTTTAGCCTTCATCAAGCTGTTGCCTTTATACACAGGGCTTTTATTTTATTTTTTATTTTTTTTTTTTAGTTGGGAGATGGCACAAATCTTTTTGGCCAGATAAAAACTATAAAAAACTTAAAAACTATAAAGCTATTGCACAGTGGCCAGATTGGAACAAAAAGTGTCCTTGGTGTAACCTTATCAAAGGACATATTGTTCATACAACATCACCACATTACCCTGAGCTCTCAGGAGAGGCAGAAAGAGGGACACAGGATGCAGATGGAGACATAGATACAGAGATGCATTCAGGTCGAATTCATCCTATCAAATTTTGGCCTTTTACATGCCAAAACAAAGCAAAAAATTGTTCTTATTAAATATAAATTAAAGGGTAAGCAATGGAAAATGGCTTGTTTTCAAATCTTTCCTTTTTTCTTCCTTCTTTGAAACAGACGGTTCAATTCTCCAGGAGAAGCAAAGTTCAAGCTCTCATTTCCCACTGTACATTTCTGTGTTAGTGCCTCACAAAATAGCAGTTCATTTCTGGAAATCCTATTACTGTCCACACTCAAGCAGCAACTTTAACAGATACATCTGTTACCTGGCAGCTTCTTCCTACACAACTCCCACCTCTGAGAGTTAAAGCTTATAGTTTTAAAAGGAAAATTGAAATAGCCCAATTTTGAACAATGCACATTTTGGGGACTGGGGGAGAAAAAGAGCACATGCCACTGTCAGCTACAAGAGCCTCATCTCGCCTTACTTTCGGGTCTGGGCTGATAGAGAGAACAGAGTGGTGCATTATCATTATCTCAGAGATGTTTATTTGGTGTGTGGACACTCAACCAAAGAACTAATGCAATCAGAAAGTTAAAATATATGGGCTGGAAACACAAATTCATTAGACGTACACAAAACGTATGCTGCAGCGGATCTGCCATTTAAATTAGATTTTGACAATTATATGGATGGTCTGGTTGAGATGATATACGCTTGGCTCACTTGATGCCATGATTTAATTATTGCAAAAGACGTGTGGAGTTAGGACCCTGTGGTTCTCTCACGGCCCTGAGCTGAAGTGGGGCTGGTCCATCTGTCATACTTGGTGTTTGCTGCCTGGAAGATTTTTGTGTGTTTATATATATGCGTGAAATATGTATTATTTTATTTTTTATCATGGAATTAGTATGTGCTTGCACCCAGTGGAACTGATGCAGATCTTTCCACTGACCTCAGCAGGGCTGGGCCTCACTCCTTCCCTGTGCATCGCCCTTGAGATTCTCCTCATGGAAACCACATATTTTGCCGTTCAGGATCCAAAGCAGAACCAGATCCCCCCCTGGCTGCTCCCAGCCAGGCCCAGGTGCCTTTTACCTGTGCATGAGCACAGCCATCCTTTTCCTTCCCATCCCGGGCCAGGAGAAGAACGTGCTGGCTCTCCATCCCCTCTCTCGGCTTGGGATGCCGTGGTGGTGCTGAGATCAGCTGGACCATCCCCGGTTTCTGGAAACATCTTCCCCCTCCCCACCATCCTTCCAGGAGGCATCATCAGTGACACCCTGCCAGTTACTGGTGTGTCATGGTGAAAGTGTGGCCAGCCCCGTGTGAGGATCTCCAGATGTTCCTACGCATCCCGAATGGAATCTTTGCTCTGCTGGAAACCTTGCTGGTACCAAGAGCGTCTCAGCTCCTCCTCACACCATCCTTGCTCTTGCCTGACGTTTATTAGAAGTATTTATTCATATTTTAAGCGTGCATAAAAAATGCAGCATCAGGCATGAGCATTTAGACAGACAAATGATGGAGACTTCTCTGTCTGAGCGTTGGACACATATTAAAACCCCCCAACTATTTAAATGGAAGCATGATTTGATAACTTCTTATAAATGCAGTAAATGCCACTTCTTACAAATGAACACTAGCAATCAATTTAATTTCTCAAATAAAATGATTAAATTGCTGTTATTGTGGAATCATTATTTTATTGCTTAAACCTTTTAAAATGTTAATTATTGTGCCCCTTCAAAAGCTTTCATCTTGCCTGACTTTGCTCTTGCTCGAAAAAGTGTCTCCTGGTTGTGACTTGCAAATTGAATGAAAATTCATACTTTACCTTTCCTCTCTCTCTCTCTTTCTCTCTCTCTTTTTTTTTTTTTTAACACCTGCAACTGTTCTCCTTGGCTGTAATATTTATATGAATTTAAGTTTAATTTTTCTCTGCTTTCATCTTCTGAATTAGTCAGTATAAAGCATAGATCACTCCTTCTCTGCTGCTTTCCTGTTTATTTGCTTTAACAATAGATTCATTAACTAGATTTTGGTGCTCAAGCTATGCGGACACATCCATTTCAAAGGAGGCTTTAATGGCATTTCATATTTTTCTACATTAAGGAAGATTAAAGTATATTACAATACCCTTTACTGCTCTATTTTCTTCATTTTAGAAGTGGACAGTTTTTAAATTTTTTTCCCTCTTTCTTTCATCTGCAGTGTTCAATAAATTGTCCAGGCCTTTCAGATGATAGTTCCAGCAAATTGAGTTCCATATTACAACTCTGAACCATTGTTTAGCCCATCATCAGTCAGATAAAGCACTCCTATTCACACAGGACATCAAAAGAACAAATATATGTTCAAAGTGGCTAAAAAGATTACTGTGACTTGGATATATCATTTCGTTAATTGTTAGTGATTATTCTACTGGTTTAGAGGTGGTGAATTTGCTGACTCTGAGCTCGTGCTTGTGATGTAATCAGAGGGGAATATATAGATATTCACGGCTGGAAATTACACCATTCAAAAAGGGTCAGGTCTATCATCTTCTAATAGCTGAAGGTAGACTAATAGCAACATTTTAATAAGAAGGAGGATGCAGGCTGATGTCTTCATTTCACACGAGTGGAAAGGCGTGAAGTGCTCCGGGGGATTTCAGCCGCGCCGGTGCTCGGATCAATCCGAGGGTGGTGGTGGGTGCTGAGCCAAACTCAGCCCTGGCTGGGTTGTGCCTGGACCTTCCCCAGTGAGAACTGGGGCTGTTTGCCAAGTGGAAATGGCTGAAGTGAATGCATTTGGGTCCTGGTCCTGCAGAGAGGCATTTGGTTTGCTCGTGTTTAATGCTTTGCGCTCTGAACAATCCCCCGGAAATCGCTGGTGATATTTTAGTGAATCCCAGCTCTGATGGTACCACACTGACCTACTGTGTCTGTCCCCACAGCTCCAGGTGTGATGGGGAGGTGTTTTAGAGGTGGGAGACAGAGATATAAAACCTGAGACCCTCCAAGGTCCGGGGGTGACCAGCTCCCAGGCTGGAGTGAAACACCCGAGCATCTGTCTCTCAGTTAAAGTCCCAGAGAAGGCAGCAGAGAAGGCAAAAAAAATAACCCCACCTGAATTTCCAGCTCCCAGGCACTCATGTTTTCCTCTTCCACCACTGACACTCGAGTATCTCAATAAAAACATGCATATTTGCAGGATATAAAATGAGCACTTTGCAGGTTTCTGCTCTTCAAAGGTAATTTTGGGAATCTTGCAAATGCGAAAAGCTTAAGGATGAAATTTTGATTGCAGGCTGCATTTCTTTGCTTGTGTGTTTTACCCTGCACTGGGTAAAATGGGAAGGCAGCACTAAGAATGCCTGAGCACATGAGAGGCTGGAAGACAGATTTTCCAACAGAACAATTGCAGGGTGTAGGTTTTAGGCAATAAGCAGGTAGCCTCGTTCTCTCAAAAGAAGAAAGAAAATAATGGAAAACTGTAACATTCATTTGGAGGCCTCAAAGGCATAAAAAACCCAATTCCAACTGTTATAGGTCCCTGCAGGAGTCTACAAAGGAACTAAGCTTTTTAAGTAAGAAAACTAGATTTTGGCCCAGAGGGCCCTGTCATTGCTGCTTAATAGATGAAACTCTTTTGATACAAATATGCTGTTTACTTCTCAGCTTCAGCTTTCATAAAATATAACCTTTTTATGATTTACGACCCCTGAAAAAGTGCAGGATGGATTTTTAGCTCTGAATTGGTTGAATGTCAACAAGAAAAATATAGATAACATATAGAAATAGCAGGGTGTTAATGCCACACAAAATGATGAAATTATTTTTGTTTAGAAAAGTTAAGTTTGTTCTTAAAGTTCTTTCTGAGTGAAACTGAGGAAAGGGTTTGCTGGTAAAGCCAGGGGAATCTTTCCATGGTGCAAAATGGTATGGAAGGTTTGGATTGGATATAGGGAAGGAATTGTTCCCTGTGAGGGTGGGCAGGCCCTGGCACAGGGTGCCCAGAGAAGCTCTGGCTGCCTCTGGATCCCTGGCAGTGCCCAAGGCCAGGTTGGATGGGGCTTGGAGCAACCTGGGCTAGTGGAAGGTGTCCCTGCCCATGGCAGGGGTGGCACTGGATGGGATTGAAGGTCCCTCCAAACCCAAACCATTCAGAGTTTCTCTGCTTCCTTTTTGCTTTAACACAGCATTTGTTTGTCTGGAAATTGCAAAAGAAATGTCACAGAATTGAGATGTAGCTTCAGGGAGGGACAAACTGTTCAGTGTGGTTGGTGACACCTCTGGTATTGGTCCAAACGAAGTTTTGCTCAAGTGACTACTTCAGATTCATAATTTTAATGCGAAATTAAACTTTAAAGACTTGCTCCAAAGCTAAATTTTTATAAAGACTCTTATTATTTGTAGTGATTATTGAAATAAAATTGAAATTATCAGAAGTGATGCAATCTCCCTTCTTTATTTGCCCAAGTTATTTTTTTTTCCTCTTGACAACCATGTTGATGCCTATGGAGAAGTTGTAATATGTAGACATGTTTTATTATATTGGTCAGCGATTAAAAAGAAACACAAATAAAGTGTTGGTGTTGTGAAACAGAAAAGAAAGTACTGGAGCTTTGAAAACTGAGACACAAATGTAAAGATGAGAAAATAGCTGTTGCCAAGAGAATTGCCCTTTTTTTTTTTCACTGTTTTCCTCTTTGTGTTATCTTTTTTTGCAGCTTCTTTGCTTGGCATTAACAATGTTCTTGTTTTTCAGGTGGCTTTTCTCATGTTGTTTGTGAACCTGCTGAACAACACCACAAAAAAAATGTTGATTTTTCTGGATGCTTGGGGAAATAGCCTGATCCCAGACAAATTGCCCAGGAAGTCTCAGAAATGACTTAGCCTGCCACAGAGGCAAGGTTGTAAAAATTGAAAAGGTTTTCACTTTTGACTCTTCCAACTATTGCAGAAAGAGACATTTGCTGGTGTATGGTCTCTGAAAACTGTCACCGAGCAAATTAAAATAACAAAAATATCCATCTGTGAACCCTCACTCATCCAGCTTTCCTGCCCTGCTCTGTCACAGAGAGTTAATCAGCCAGGGTGTGCGTGGTGTGCTCAGCAGTGGTGGCTGGTACCCAGCAGCTGCAGGGCTTTTACAGAAAATATTCACAGGTATTGCTGCTGGAAAACACAACATTCCACTGGTCTGGAAGCTCCCTGCTCGTGCATGACAGAAAAGGGGGAAGGAAACTGAAATGGATAGAAAGGCATGGGAGAAGCAAGGATGCTGAGGTGTTGTCTGTCCTTCACAGCTGCTTACACAGCTCTGGAGGATTTTCAAGGGGTCTTTGGACAGGAAAACCACCTGGAGCTCTGATTCCCCAGCTCTTTGTGCAGCCTGACGGACTGCAAGGTATCTGCAACAGCCAGACCAAGGCTGCCAGGACAAGATGTTCTGCCTGAGACTTGTGGGTGTCCATGGGACATCTGGGATCCTGTCCTGGAGCAGGGAACCTCTCTTAATTATAACTCTGAGTTATGAGGCTTGACTTTCTTGTGGGTGGTTGAAATAAGCAGGATGAGCTGACTCCTCTCCTTTATTGATTTCTGTAAAGCCTGGAAGGTTTTAAGCACGTGGTTGAAGTTTAATGTGGTTTAAATGCTTACCTGGGTGCCTCTGTTCATCTTCCCATCAGTCAATCAGTCAATATCTGCACAGAACTTTGAAAAATGCCGTGGAGGAGGAGGAGAAAGTGAGACAGACAAAGCTGGGCATCACCCAGATGTTCAGAGTTACTTGGGAACACAGACAAGGCAAATATTTGCCTGAGGGGACCTCTGAAAGCACCAAATCAAAGAAGTGCTGTGGGTCTGTAGTTGGGTCTTGGAGATGAGAAGTACAGAAAACTTCAGCTAAAACGAATTTGGAAACATTAATTTCCATTAAGAATACTTTCTGAACTTTTCACTGCAGCTGTTTCTCATGGGTTGCTATATATAAAAATGAAAATAAGTAAGTTTATCTATTCTATTCTATTCTATTCTATTCTATTCTATTCTATTCTATTCTATTCTATCTCACTGGAAAGGTGCTGGTGACATATTTTTAACTGCAGCAGTGCATCTCATCTGCCCCCATGCCTTTGTTACGTGGACAGACACATTCATGGGACATTACAGTCAGCAGCAATATGTACGAGCTTGGATTGCATTCAGCCTGGAAACAACCCACACCATGGAGTCTATCAGCAGTATATTTTCATACCTATCAGCCTTGGAGCTGTGAAAACAAGAAGGAATTCAGCAGCAGGGTGGTTTGTACCCACATGGGTGAGAGAAGGATAGAAAACATTACCTGTTCCTTTCAGGGTCAGTCCTGTCCCTGCTCCCAGCCTTTCTCAGTCACCTCCCTTCCATGTCTTCCTCCCACACAGATTGAGGATCTTTTTTGAGGTTGTTTGGGAACTATTTATGAGGACTGGGATTTTAGGAACGTGTAGTTTGCTTGCAGTTATCCCTGTGAAAGTGCAGAATCTGGCCATTGAAGGATTTTTCGATGGATGTGCTGTAACCAGGATCACACATTGCTCCCAGTACACCCTCAGCTCATCCACAAGCTGATGGCAGAGAGCAGATTTAGCTGCCATGCACAGTCCCAAAGCCTGTAGGGGATCAGGCAGCGTTAGAGTGTTTCTCTTTGATGCTGGTTTCAGGTACAAGTCATAATATTGGCAGGTGCAGCAATGCAGCCCTCCCCTGGGTTTGCATGGAAGAGTTGCAGGAAAATTTACAGAATCACAGCAAAGTTACCGCCTTTCTTGTCATTAGGAACTCATCCACAGCCATTTCAGCCTACCTTTCCCAAAGTGCTTTCCTGGACCATCAAATAACCAGCTGATTCCAATATTTACACCAAAAAGATGTTTCACCTTTCCTTCAGTCCTTCATTTTTCCTTTTCCGGTGTATAGCAATTTTTACCTGGTTATTTCACGGTTGCTTTTGATTGGGAAAAATCTCTGCTTAATGAAGATTCAGCTAAAACCTCACATCTTAAAGCTGAATGCCAGATGACAAATCTGGTGCTGTGATTCATTGGCACTGGGGGTGTTCATTTTACTTGGGGAGCTCATTTAGCTGAAGGCACCGTGCTTATGTCCTGCTCAATGGCTTTTGGAGAAAGAGAATTTACTTTACTTGTCTACTTTGAAGATTTCTGCTAGAAATTTGGTAGTGTTTCATTTTCAGGTAGAAAAGCAAAGAACTACTCAGATATTCTCTTGAAGCTGTTCTGAAAAGTGGCTCGTAATGACAGAATCATAAAGGTCACACGCTATTTTCTTTCCATAAATCTGGCAGTGGAAATATTACAGGTTTTCCTGGTCTTTATCATCTCTCCTGTTGCAGTGAGGGTGTGAGATGGGTTTGGCTCCTGGGAAGAAATAAAGTGCAGAGCACAGGGAGCTGCTGCACCTCCTTTTCATTAGAGACTGGGACTGGGAATAGCAACTGGTGGGAGAGAAGGCTCATTCCAACATGGATGGGTGAGGAGGATCCTCATAATTCATTGGAAAGGCTTCTTTGAACTTCAAGGAACATGAAGGTTGACAAACCCTTTGCAGCCAGGCAAACAAGGTGAACATCAAATCAGGTCTCGAATTTTTGGTCCTGAATTTTTGGTGCTGAAATTTGTTTTCTGCTGAAATAAACTGGAAGTTATAGAAGCGTGTGATCTGCTAAATCCACGTAACCTGGAAAGTTCTAACCAACACCCTCGGAGACACTAATAAAAAACAACAAAATGAGTTTCATGGAATCACAGAATGGTTTGCGTTGGAGGGGACATTAAAAGTCATCTAATTTCCACCCCTGCCATGGGCAGGGACACCTTCCACTGTCCCAGGTTGCTCCAAGCCCCAATGTCCAGCCTGGCCTTGGACACTGCCAGGGATCCAGGGGCAGCCACAGCTTCTCTGGGCACCCTGTGCCAGGGCCTGCCCACCCTCCCAGGGAACAATTCCTTCTCAATATCCCATCAATCCCTGCCCCCTGGCAGTGGGAAGCCATTCCCTCTTGTCCTGTCACTCCATCCCTTGTCCAAAGCTCCTCTCCAGCTCTTTTGAAACCCCTTTAGGTGCTGGAATACGCTAAAAAGTGTCCCTGTATGGCTTCTGGATCAAACTGAGGTAAGCAAGGAGTCCATCTCCGCCTTTTCATGGACTATGTTTTTCTTTGAAAAAATAAAGGAAAATGAACTAATGGCTTTGAAAACGTTGCTCTTGCTATCTGTCCAAAGGCCATATATAATCCATCAGGCTCCTTGTTCTGGAATAATGTCTGTTTTTCCCTGGCTTCGAGATGCTTTATTAATAAGAAGAGCTGGTGTTTACATGGGAGTGAGCGTGGAACCAGGGTGGGGGTTTAAATTTCGAACATGATAATGACCCCTCAGCAACTCCCAGCTTGGAGACTCAAACACAACACTCAGAGTGTCTTGTGCAGCCCAGGTCCCTGCCCTGCCCAGAGCAGCTCGGAGCAGCGTTGGAGGGAGGGTGTCCGTGGGTGGGAGGGGACAGCCCGGGAGGATTGCCTGTTCTGCAAGAGCTGGTTGGGATTATTTCTCCAGACAGACAACTTCTAAATCCGGTGTTTGCCTGAGTGGTGAGACTGCATTTGAGGCTGGTTGTGTTTACGTGAGTGAGTGTGAGCAAATGGCCTCTGGCAGGAGGACAAGCCCCCTTTGTCCCAGACACAAACCTGGCCAGAACCTGGGCTTTCTTCACATGTGGTTCATAGCCAAGACTGTGAAATCTGCCAGATTTATAAATTTACTGGTCAGAGATGGAACTGGGTCAGTATTTAAAGGTAGTAAGTGGGATTGATCCTATAAAACACGGCATAGTTTGCATTTTTAGGACAATATGACCTTTTTTTTAAGCTGTGGCCTTGTTACAAGTCAATTGAGCTTAGTGTCCAGTTTATTCAAGTCCTTCTGTGATCTGAGTCAACATCCATGCTATTCATGTGGACAAAGAGCTGCATTAATGTGGAATCTTAATTGATATTTCTGGGACTGTGATATCTGATGTGACACACAAGTAAGCATAAAAGGAGATCAGCATTTTGTTTTGGAGGAGTTTTCGTATTTCTGTCCATTGTTTTTGCTTTTTCTGAATTTGTCAGGTTTAATTGTCATGTGCATGGCTTTTTTAGGTTTAAATTCTCTCATTTGCTTAAATTTACGTTCATACATATTTATATTTATGCTTTATATATATATTTACTTTCTAATACTTATATTTGTGCCCAAGAATGCATAGGTTTGTAAAAGAGAACGTTTTGGCCCAACACGATAATGTCTATAATTCACAGAGCTCTCTGTAAAGAAGTATTTACTAACATGGGGCAGTACCTAAATACCTGGGGAAAAAAAATGATGTGTTAGACTCATCCCAAGGGAATCACACTTATTTAATACCAACAGTGAATTTGGTCAATTTTTTTCATGGCTGTTTTTGAGCCAAAGCAAACATCCCAAAATGCTTGCTCATGGAAGAAGTCCAGGTGAACTGCACAATCTGTCTGAGGGTTTTGTTTGGTTTTGCTTCATGTTGTTGGGGGTCAGTTACATCACCAGGTCACAGGACAGGCTTTAGTGGTACTGTAGATCCAGTAAAACTCTGTTAAAATCAGTGTGAACTAAACATCTGCAACACAGCCAAAGATGTGTCTGGCTATTATTATTTTTTCAAACATTTCTCCGCCTTCGTGAAAATTAAACAATCCTTTAATATGAAATCATGGTTAAAACTTAATGAAATTGGCATGTATTACCCATGTTTCACCACTACAAGTCCATTCCTGATAATGAGCTACTAGAAAGTGTAAGACTCTTCTGTTGATTGTTTGTTGGCCTGGGGACCACAAGCAAGGTCAGCCTTAGCTCAATCCCCTGCAGAATTACCACGCCTGGTGTCACTAATCGGCATTTTAACGAAGAGACCATGGGTAGGTTTTACTCCACTCCGAAGCTGGAAGCATCATGTCATCAGAAGTGGTGCCACAGTGGTGTCCTTTCACACCCCAGCATTTCCTGCTTACCAAGGTAAACCCCAGTTCCTGCACGATAATAATTTAAACCCTTCTGGTTTGTCTGTGGTTCTCACTCTGACGGTGCAACAGGGCATTCATAAATGAGATTAAAGCAGCAAATGGCTTGCAGGTCTCTCCCATTCCTTTGCACTGATACCCTGGAAATCTCAAATTTATTTAAGGCAATTTCGGGGCTCGCTTGTAGAGTAGCTGGAAACACTGCTGTGGCAAAATTGACAAATAACTTACCCTGAGAATTTCCAGTTCTCTTCTGCTGCTGTTATTTCCTGTTGGGCTGAGACCTACAATCACTTGCACATGTGAGCAACAAGCACCTTGCATATATTTACTCTCTCTTGGAAGCATTTGCAGTTTGAGGTTTCTGGGGTAACTGCAGCTCAGGCAGGATTTTTGTTCTCTTTGCAGGGGAAGTGCTTAATTGTGGGCCTGAATCTGGGCCTTGCAGTAGAAACGATATCTATATAAAGGAAATGCTGAGATGAGTAATAAAGAGCAATCTTCCTGTGAGTAAATAAAAATTACAAAAGGAAACAATAATCAATACATTTTACAGTTCAAGAGTTCAGCACATGCTGTTTCAGTACAGTACAATGGATGGGCAGCCTCTGTGGATTATGAATTCCCACATTTATGTGGAAACAGAAGTAAATAACTGAAACAAGAGTCATGTTGCAAGAATGTAAAACCAAGCTGGACTTAATGGTGTGCTATATTTAAAAGAGTGATGTGATCCAAGGAGTATTCACTTTATCTTTTCTTTCAAGCTTGGCTGCCTGCAACCTGCCAGGACCAGCTAATTCAAAAGAAACCATTTTTCTCTATTCCAATCGCCAATAAAATGCAATATGCACTCCACTTTGTTGCCCTGAGTCCCAGAGCCTGGTGTTACCAAACACAAATGTGTTAATGATGTAAATAAACTGCTTTTCTCCTTTGAGCTGGAAGAGCCATGGCTTGGATCAGGTAGGGAAGAAGGGCAGGGCGATGCAGTGATGCAAAACACTCTTGGAATTCTTTTTTTGGAGGGAACAGATGGCTGAAAGCTTCTTGCCATCTTGTGAAACCTTTTCTCTTTATGAGTCAGGTGTAGAAACGCCATCAAAAGCCTGGTCTTAGATCACCTATTCAAAACCAGATTTTGTGCATATTTCGTCACCTCTCCTCCTTCCCTGCTTCTCCCTCTTCTCCTGCTGCTCAAGCTGCTGTTGCTGCAATTATCAACCAGGCACTGTCCTCCAGCTTTGGTCCCTTCCATCTCTCCATCAGAAAAGTGACTTGGTGAGGCCATCAGTGATTCCTCTAAGCAAGAAGGATCTTGCACAGGCTTTGAAATGGTTCATTGGCTTCCAGTCGTGCTGCCATGAGATCTCTTGGGCTGGCAACGTGCAAAGGGTCCACTCACCCGCAGGAGGAAAGCAGGGCTGGGTGGACCTCATGTCACCTGGGAATGGAGGGATGCAGGTGCTGGTTTGCCCTGGTGAAGAGCCAATGTTCAACAGCAATTTTGGGCTGGAAAGGCTGGGCAGTAAGCCTGGCTTTGGTATTACTAAAAATCTCATTAGCACAGGGTTGCAGGCACCTTGCAAGAGAAGAGGTGAAACCCTCTTTTGGTTAAAATGTTCCTGTCCTCAGGGATGGATCAGTTTTGCTGTGGGGGATGGTCTGGTTCCAAAGTGAGGAGTCTCATGCATAATGTGGATTTTGATTGGATGAAACAGATCCCATTTTCCAGGTTACCACTTGTTTTATCCAAGAAAGGCTGTATCTCCTCATACATTAGTGGTCTAGGCTTGTACATCATGTCCATGTGATAATGCAACCCAGGACATTATACATGAAAAAAATTCTGACACAGATGTACTTTGTAAAACCTATATTAAAAAAGCTGTAATTTAGAAAAATGGTTCTTGCAGTGTCACGTTAAGAATGAACAATTTTGAGTGAAAAAAAAACACCACAAAAAGGATAAATTTTGAGTGCTTGGCTTTGTCAGACAAATACTATCCTTATAATCTTCATCAAAATCAATCTTATAGAGATAGTAACAGTTGTGCCCTTGTTCTAATATAGCAGAGCCATTTTGTTAATTCCCCTGTATTTTGTGAGGTGCATGGAAAATAAATTTTATGAGCAGGTGCTCGCTTACTTTATATGGGAAGTATTAAATTTGATACCACTTTCCTTTAATAAGCCCAGATAATGGCACAAAATCTGAATCTATTATCACAAGGAAGAAAGTAACAAGGACAGGAAACGAAACAAATGTAATTTTTTCTTATTACAACACTCGTATTTCAAACTTGTGGAGTGTCTGTGCTTTACTTTGTAATAACTACTCTGACTGCATAATACCAGGATAGATATTGTTAAAAAAAAAAGTAAAAAAAAATCACTGATAGCCTATTCAGGGCTGTGTCTTTGTCTTCTCATGGCAGCCCATCTCTTTAAGTAGGTTGAGTTGAACAACTACCCAGCAGGTGAAAAAAATATTCTGCTACCAGCATATTGCAATCTGTCATTAAATGGTTACCAAATAATCCTATGGAGTGGTGAGACAGGAATGTGTTCCTACCTGCTGGCAGATATCTTTGCGAAGTGTGAGGCACCAGCACTGTGTGGATATAGAATGATGCTTTGCAATAAAACCCCATGCATTTCCTCGGGTTCCCTTTCTCCCCCAGCAGCTGTAACATGCCATGAAAATCAGCCAGCAGAACTAACACAAATGACACAGTAAACATGCAGGCAATGATTTTTTTTTTCCCAGTGCATACAATATTAGCCATTAGCCTGCAAGCAATGCTGTTGCATTCATATTTAGGGTAATTTTCACACCAATATGGTAAATGCAAGCCAGATCTCTCACCAGAATGAAAGTGGTTTAATGGCTGAGTTCAGGCAAAGAAAAGAACTCTGATATCCATCACCAGATTTTGCTGTCAGGAGTGACATAAATTTGTGTCCTATAATTTTTTTAATGGGAAATTAACAAAGCTCCTTCCGCTGAAGTGAATGGAACTTACGTGAAATTAAAAATTAAATACAAGAGGTTTTGTGCGTGAAATTTACTGACACATACCAGTAGTTTCTTCTCTGTAGTTCCAAGAGGTGCTATTTGCTAAAGTCTTTCATTTTAATTTGCTAAGAAAAAAATCAATAAAAATGTTAACTCAAGTGATAAAAGGTGTAGTTTGCTCCTGAGGTGCTTAAGATTTGTGCCAAAGAGTCCACAGAGCACCCTATAAAGTCCTTCTGTGCTGTTATTTTATATCTTGATGGAGTGCAGTGCTTGACAAGGTTACTTGAGGTGATCCCAAATTCTCTCTCCTGTACCCAGATAAACCCTCTGCAGCCACACATCCCTGCTGGGAACTGGACTCCAAATCCTGGTGTTCTGACCCCACTCCTACTGTTCTGGTTGGCCTCTGGGATCAATCCCAGTTTGGCTGTGGCAAAAATGTTCATGTTTCCTTCCTAAATTTCACATCCACAAAGCTTCCACCACCCACTCTCTGCAGGACAGCAATGGGAAGCTGGATGCCCTGAAATGATGGTGACATTGATACATTCAGCCATCCATCCAAACCCTCAAAACCCAACTCTTTCCATACCTAAAAAGAACAAATCAATTAAGAAATATGGGCAATGGAGAAAACAAAAAGAAAAAAAAAAAAGCCTTTGCTGAGAACTTGAGCATAAAGTTTTACACATTAGGGGGTTTGGGCTGAGTTATTACGTCTCAAAAAACCAGCATTCGTAATGGAAATCCTGACAGAGCTGAGTGAGTGGCACAGCTATAATTAACTCTGCATTCAGAGGCCTTTCATTAATATTTTAAGGATTTTTTAATTAAAATAATTATATTAGTTTATGGAAAGTACTCTCTCCCTCAAGTTGTCTCATGCAGCAAATACTCAAAACGCACTCGTACTTTCCTTTCTCTCTTGCTTTCTAATTCCCATCTGCAGAGCAGGTCTCATCCTTCCCTTCCTTCTCTTCCATTGCTAGATCCCCATAGTTTCTCCCCAGCCTCAAACATGAAGCTTTTCCCGTTGGATTTTGTGTCTTTTCAAGTTTTGGAAGCTCTGTGGGGCAAACCCCATATTTCTGTTCTGGGAGCTCAGAAGCTCAGCCTGGTTGTGCACAGCTGCCCTTCCATCCCTGCCTCCATCAACCTGTGTCAGCTCTGCCCTGGGGGATTTCTGGGCAAAGAAATATCTTGGATTTGCTCACAATGCTTGGAGAACCTTTATCCATGACACCTCTTTCCTTCTCAGTTCACTTGGTGGAGAAATAATAGGGTTTATGGTGCATTGACTGGGTGGGATTGTCCGGGATGCTCTCCAACCCTGGAAAAAACCTCTCTCCTCTCCAGTCCTCCTTGGCAAGGCCTGAAGCTCAAATGGCCCGTTAGAGAAATAGATCTGCTCATGACAGCTGGCCCTGGCACAGAAAACTTGTGGCTGTCCCATCCCTGGAAGTGTCCAAGGACAAGCTGGATGGGGCTTGGAGCAGCCTGGGACAGTGGGAGGTGTCCCTGCCCATGGCAGGGGTGGGACTGGATGGGCTTTAAGGTCCTTTCCATTCCAAATCCTTCTATGACTTTATGAACAGCAACCATGAAAAGATGTTGCTTGTATTTTAAATAATCCTGGCTATTTCTTACCCACCAATCTACGAAAACAATTCTGTTTATCTTGATGTTTGCCATTTGTACTAATTCAAACAAAACTGGAATTCAGAATATGCCCTTAATATTTCACTTATACACAAGAGCATATTGATCATGCTTGGTGCAGATGAAACAAGGTTTTCTATGAGAAATGATAATTTGTTGTGGAAGGAAAGGTTCATGCAGGCAGAGTCTTCAGCAAACTCTGCATTTGACTTTTCAGTATATCACTAAAATGGTGCTAAAACAACATCACTGCTGACATGTAGGTGGGCAGGTGAAATGGTCACAGGCACGTAATAAATTGTCCCAGCATATAATAAACCTATTTCTCATGTACCTACAACCTGTATAACTTCCCATCCAGATAATACTTCAGTGCATGATAATTTATTGAGAGGCTGCATTTCTCATACATGAAACGATTTGTACACAAGAAGAAGCCCAATGTGAATAATTTAACCAACCACTACGAGCTGAGAGAAAGCAGAGTCTGCAAAACAAAGGCCCCGTACAGATGCTTCTATTGGCTTATACTTGAATTTCATCTTTATTTTATTTCAGCTCTACCTTAGGGTTTTTTTTTTTTCTGTAATCCTCTGTCCAGAATATGACATGGGTAACTTTTGAGCAGGCTCATCATTTGAATAATCAGCCATTTAGTGACATGTCTAGTTCTGTTTAATGACTGAATCTGTAAAAGTATGACCTCAAGCACTGGTTAACTTTAAAATAGCTGTGCCCACTGCATGACATAGCCAACAGGAAGCCATTAGAGCTCCAGCAATTACCATTTACATCCATCGACGAAGTCCCTATTTTATTTTAATCTGCTTAAGTACATTTTCTGCACGAGGTTAAAATATAAATCCCTTCTCCTGAACAAGACTGGTTTTCTGGCTGACTTGAGAGCACAATTTACAACTGATTTAATTTGTTCTTCACAAACATTCCTAATGACATTACCCTGGTGCATATACTGACTGCCTCCTCTTATTCCATTAACTCCCAAATCGGGTTTAAAGACCATATTGATGCTAGATGTTATTATGGGTGATTATCAAAACAACAGACAATGGGGCAAAGTGTTTACTAACTGGTTTATATATAATTTCTGTAATAACTACAACAGATGGTAATGCTACAAACAATAAATCAAGCTTTTCACTGCTGAAATAAATTGGCAGCCTGCAGTACAGAAATGCTGTATGTAACTATATACAGATGCTTCAGTCATCAACTGTATTGTTCATCTTATTAGAAAATGGGTCTGTTACTGCTATTACAGGAAATCTTTCCATTTGCAATTACAAATGTATATTTTCAATTGAAATTGGTTTTAACTGCCAAACTGGTTTAAGTATACTTTAACCTTTAATTACAAATAGAGTTATCACGTACTGCCAAGCTGGTTTGAGGCATTTGTTTGTGTCTGTGGAAGTTCCACCTCGAATTGGGTTTCCATGCCCATAAATATGTTTCTGCCCTTCAAGAATCCTTTGGCCAAAAGGCATTTGCAGTAACTTCAGGAGTTAATTCAATATTAGCAGCATAAAAGGATGTTTTATCCGACAGTGCTTAAAACAGCATCAAACCTGCAATTAATTCCATTCACTTTGGTTTGTAGTAATTTATCAAAACATTTGCCTCCCTACAATGCCTTCTTTCTAGCTCCTTTCTGGGGAGCTCATTCCATGTCTCTGTACTCGTGTCACCATCTTCTGGTGTTTCCTGGAGCTCCTGGGCTGCAGGGAGACACCTCCAGTGTGCTTGGGATGCAAATTCTGGTCCTCAAATCTGGAAGGAAATGCTGAGGCAAGCTTGAGGGATCTGCCACAGCACGAACCACAGGAACGTTGGCCCAGTCAGAAATGAGGATTTTATTACAAATGAGAATTTTACTGCAAGAACGGGTAGGATTTTTAGTGTCTTTCCCCATTTTATGGCTCCTTTGAATTGTTCTTTGCATAAAGGTAGCGCTGTGAAAAGAAGATGGAAAGAGAGAACACGTCATGTTTTCACAGGCAGGGTTGTAACTGTGAGCTGATTGAGAGCTGTACCCTCCTGGTGCCTAATTCACACTGATTTTAATTGGACTTTAACACCACCCACTCCTGAGAGGGTGACTCAAAACACTCTAAGCATCTACCTACACATTTAGGGATTTATTTCTGTTTACAAACGTAGGTGCTGTCCTGTATTGATCACTCAAAAACTTTTGATCTAGATTCTGCTCCCTGATCTCCAGTATGGCTTCATGCAATGATCTCCAAACATCCCAGATTTGAATATTGGAGCCCTCATTTAAAAAATCCATTAAGAAATTGGGTCTTGAGGGTTATAGAAATGTGATGCATCTCAAAGAAATCTGAGGTTTCATGTCACAGAGAGATAAAAAGGTAAAAACACCCCCAAAATATGTATGTATTGAACATTATGGAAGAGGTGGGACACACAACAAGACAGAATGTTCAAAATAAATCATGATTCAAGGATGATCTGTGACTGAAACATGCTTCTTTTTTCCCCCCAAATAACCACATAATAATTCCAAGGAGTGAATTAATCCACGAAAGTCATGATTGTTTTATGAGCAATTTAATGACAAGAAGATAATTGACATTTGAATTTAACTTTTCAGGAGTAGTGAGAACAATATATTAGCTTTTCCACATAATTTTTTGGCCTACCTGTGATCTCGCTGCTATCAGTTGTGCTGGCCTCAGGAGACATCTGCATAAAAGAAGTAAAAATGCTACTTTACTGGCTGATCTCTTCGTAAGTATGAACAGTTTTATTCCTAATTCTGACGGGGTGAGACAGAACTGAAGTGAACTGCCCCAGGTCAGATTTGGTTGCTGACAGGCAGTGAGTCCATGAAATGAACTGTAAATACCTGTCATGTTTTTGGTAACTTCATCTTTTAAGGTTGCTTTTGCCTGTGGCCTGGGCAGTGGCCTGGCTGCTGGAGGTTGCTGCTGTTTGAAGAGGATTTTTGTGTGACAGCACAAAGTTATCTTTAGGACAACTCCCACTGGAGAGCACAGGAGCACAGGATCATCTCCTGGAACCACAGAATGTTTGGGTTGGAAGGGACCTAAAGCCCATCCAGCCCCACCCTTGCCATGGGCAGGGACACCTTCCACTATCTCAGGTTGCTCCAAGCCAGGTCCAACCTGGCCTTTGACACTTCCAGGGATCCAGGGGCAGCCTCAGCTTTTCTGGAAAACGTGTTCAACCCTCTGAGCATCAAAGGCACAGCACAAACCCCTTCCTCTGCCCTTGGTTCTGTGCATGTGAGCTCAGCGCTGCACCAGCCCGAGTGATGCAAATTATATCTGCTCTATAGAATAAAGATTAAAAACTGCATTCCCGGCCTTATAAAGTTCTTTAATTAGAATCCTGCAAAGGATTAGCAATCTGATTATTTGCTAATTGCCTTTCCATATTTTTTCAGGGCCTCACAAAGCATCGGGGATACCAAAGAGCAAACAGTGCTTTAAGGGCACAGTACAATGTGACAACAGTGATAGATATGCTAATTTCTTCATTCACTCCACTTCACTTCTTTTATTCTTTCCAATTAAAGCAAATGCTACTGAAACTGTAATTAAGCTAGTGCCGTAGCCCTGATTGCCTGCTGTTTTAATGAAACCCTATTGATTTTTCTTTTATTTCTAATGGCCACACATTGCGTTCAATGGTCAAACACATGGATGTTACAATGCACGGCCAAACTTAATTTTTGTTCTCTAAAAGGGTGGCCTTATCAGGGAGAATATCAAAAGAGCTATTTGTGTGAGGTCTCTATAGTTTTTCCTCTGTCTGCCTGAAGAGATGTACTCTGAGCAAACATATTACCATTAAAAAGAAATGAGTTACATTTTGTGGAGAATAAAAATTGCTATTAGTCTCCTGTAGTTGCCATAAGTTGCTCACACACATTTAGCATATTCATGATTCCCAGCATACTTTTAAGCTTTATTATTTTTTATAAAAAAAAAATCTGTCTGGAAGAGATCATGGGGAACATTATATTCTCTCCTCTAGATATTATAAATCACACCACCAATTTAAGATATAACAGGTTATGAGGACCTTCTGATTTGTTGATAATTTTATGGAGGAATTCATTTTCACTGGTAAATCTCACTGAATTATTTTCTAGTTTGCCTGGAAGTAGTGAAAAAGACAAGGAAAAGAAAAACTCCCTTAAAGTCCCATAAAGCACAGAATATAGCTTGAAATTTATTATTCCTCAGCTGGATTATTCAGCCAGGGAATTAGATATTTAACTGGGTACAGCTTTTCTGTGGCTTCGTATCTGTACTTAGGAGCAAGTGTGCACTGGAAGAAGGCATCAAGTCTTACTGCAAATGAATTTATCCAAAATCGTGTAACACACCACAGCAGACACTCACTGTGTTCTCTAGGCACATCCACAGGAAGAGTGAAGATTTTAATTCCCAAGCCATGGATATATGTGCCCCTGTTCCAGTTTTGATTGAGGAAAATAAATGGTAACAAGGAAAAATAAGGAAACATGGTTTCTGACCATTCCTTATCTAAAAATCTTTTGTGGCTGCTGTGGAAGATAGAGTGTAATCACATCCAGGATGCACAAAGTCAGCAGTCAGCTCAGCAAATGCACAAAACGTGCAGGAGCCGAGGCCCTGATCCATCCTTGTGTGTGCTGAAAGGGACACAAGGTTGGGTTTTTTTACCCCTTTGTTTGTTCAACTTTAATCAAATATTCACATTTTTTCCTGGACCAAGGCCACAGATTTCTGGTGGTACAGGCAATGTTCCTTACAACCCCTTAACCAGTGTCTCTGGATCCCAAATGGTGTGTTAGGGTACTGGGGATCTGTGGGGGAAGCACCACAACAAGGAATAAACCGGGATAGAACTTGCTTCCCACACAGAGAGCGACTGCACCTGGTTTGTCAAAATCCTAGAATTATTAAGGTTGGAAAAGATCTCCAAGATTATCAAGTTCAGCCTTCAACCAAACCACCATGCCCATTAATCCACCCCATAATGTTCTTGATTGTTTCGTGGCGAAAGGGCCTATAAAATGCTGTAGTAATGTACACAGCTGACGCTGGAAATGTTTTATTCTGAATTCCAGTTTTACTTGAATTAGTAAAAATGGCAAACTGCAAGCTAGAAATAATAGATTGGTGGGTAAGAAATAGCCAGTAATATTTAAAATACAAGCAACATCTTTGCATGGTTGCTGTTCATAAGATCATCGAATGGTTTGGGCTGGAAGGGATCTTAAATCTCATCCAGTGCCACCCCCTGCCATGGGCAGGGACACCTTCCACTGTCCCAGGTTCCTCCAAGCCCCGTCCAACCTGGCCTTGGACACTGCCAGGGATCCAGGGGCAGCCACAGCTTCTCTGGGCACCCTGTGCCAGGGCCTCCCCACCCTCACAGGGAACAATTCCTTCCCAAAATCCCATCTATCCCTGCCCTCCTTCAGCTTAAGGCTGTTTAAGGCCTCTGTGATTCGCCCCAAAACCAGCAGAAGGATTTGGAGCAGTGTGGAAAGGCTTTGATGGCACAGGTGGAGATCAGCCAGGCCAAACTCTGTGTAAATGCAGCATTTATGTAAAAATTCCCAGTTCACCCAGTTGAGGTCACGCCACAGAACCAGTCCTTGCTGGCCTGTCCTGGCTTGGCTGTTGTTCAGCTGTGCACATGGCACAGGAAATCTTTCTGCAGCACTAAGCTCGCTTCCAGGAATGAGAAAAATGCAGATTAAAAGGTGATTTTAAGTTTTTATTGATAGAGTTGCATTCCAAATTTCAGCCACGTCTTGCAGGAAGCTTGGCTCTGTGCCACAACCCCGACACCAGCACAATTTCAGGTAAGCAAACTGAAGATGTGAAACAGGAAAATGTATTTTCTCCCCATTAGCCAAGAATTCTTGGCTCCCTTATTTCCCAGCCTTCCTCTGCTACAGTTCTGAATCACCTTCTGTTTGTGACCACTGAATGCTAAATACACTTTTATTTTACCTGTAGGCACTAAATTTTTCAAAAGCCTCACACTGCTATTAGCCTGCCAGCAAACGAGGAACATCAGCTCTTTTTAATTAGATTTTCTAACTGTGATGTTCATTCAACAAGGGATAAATTCCCTTTAGTGGAAGTTGCGGAGTGCACTTGGACTTGTTAGCTCTGGAGAAGTGAAAATCATAAATAAAGTCTGACAGGGAGCAGGTAACAGTAGGAACAGTGGAAAATAAGACACCATCATGTCACTACTCAGCCCTGTCAACTGTTGCGCTAATCAGGATAGAATTAAAAACACATTTTCTGCCAAGGTGTTTCACAGCCAAACCGGTTAAATACATATTTTAACAAAATTGAAAGCATATTATACGGAGATTTGTGGTTTCCAGCTCTGTGAGTGAGTGCTGAAAAGTGTGATGAAATAACAAAATTGCAGCCTAATAATCTGTAGAATAATATTGTCAACTAATGGATTATAATAAAATAAAAGCTATTATTAGGGTAAAACATTATAACAAAAAAAAAAAATTCCAACTTTTATTTGTAGCACCTCCCCCTTAATGGTTTCGAGCATTTTGAAAGGTAATTTAAACAAGTACATTGTGTCCTTATTGAAACTGTTTCATCTCGCTAGCTGCCGAAAATGGCTTTAACCATCTCTCTGAACAAAAGCTCGCTAATAAGACAACAAAAAGCCTACAAAAGCACTGGCTCAGCATCGCTGCAGAAAGGCAACTAAAGGCAGCCTGCAAATGGTCTGTTTCTTTTTTCTTGCATGTAATTAGATGAATTAAAAGGACAAAGTAGTTAATGTTACTGTTGTCCGAGGCCCCCAGCTCCTTTCATACCGCTCGCTCTAGACAAGAGCCCGTGGCTCTCGCTCCAGCAATGTGGTGAAGAATGTTGGCAATAAGTAAAATTAACAAGCTTAATCTGTGAAGAATCTGGTCTGAGTCATAGATGAAATGTATCTCTAGCAACGAAAGGCTAGTAATTCCTGGTCTCCTTTTATATGCCTAATAAAACTTACAATAAATTAACTGCATTTTAGTTTGCAGCGCTGGCTCTATTAATCAGGGCCGAGACGTGTAGTCAAGTTACAATAGAAAGAACTCAACTGGGTGCATTTCAGTTATGCAATTAGGGCCCATTGGCCCGGCTCTAATTAGGCCAGGGATGTTGATATTTCAAGCACTGTTTTATCATTAGGTTTCATTTCCTTGGAACATCCTCAATGGCCGAGTAGCGAGAAGGGTGGAGGATATTATAAGCATGGGTCATCAGAAAGTCATTAATGGGAGTCAGGGAGGGAAGGTCTGACATTAATACCTCGCCTTTTGAAATGTTGAGCTGTCTCTGGGAGACTCGGAGCCCGTCCATGTCGCAGAGGGATCGGTGGCACAGGAGAGCAGCTGGATCAGGCTCCTGGGAGAGGACTTCCCTTCGGGGTGATGCTGAAGTTGAATTCTTAGCTGCTACACTGCCATGCCCTGAGAGCAGGTGCTGCAGGGAGGGGTGACCCTGTCACACAGAGGTTTTTTGTTACCCCCTGCAGGCTGCTGGGCTCAAACCCAAAAACCCCCACCCACTTCTGGCCAGCAGTGGAGAGAAGGATCCTGAGGAAGGCTCATTAGGGTAATTCTGGTGGTGGTGCTTGGCCATCCCCACTCTGCTTCCTCCAGGCATGAGATGCTCTCGGTTATTGGCTCCACCATGTCCGCTGAGGATGATGTGCTGGAGGTGGTTCACCCTCCACCTGCACTCACAAGCTGTGAACATGAAGTTTCCTCTGTTTAGCACACGTGTAGTTGTGGTCCCTGCATGGATAAATGCAAACAGTGAAGGACAGATAAAAACAGAGGTGAAAAAAAAAAAAAAAAGAAGATCTATTGGTCCTCAGTTGTGCTTTTCTTGCCAAACTCCAGCTTAAAGCTGTAGGTCCAAACAATACTTTGCCTGTTTGTAAAATATGACTTTGTTTCATTATGAAAAAAGAAATTGCATAATTAAATTCATTACATCCAATTACTATATGATTCATCTGGCGGCTTAATGAAGCTTCACATGATACTAACAAGATAAAGCAAAAGAATAACATTTTATGAGACTGCAGGCATTCTGTGTGCAGCAGACTGGGCAGTTTATGAGCTCTGTACAGTGCATTTCCTAATAGTGTTCATTGTACCAGTTCCAGTAGGGAAGCTGTTCCTTGGCCCTGTAACATCTCACCCACCTCACTCCGAAAATTCACTAAGACAAAAGCTTCAGCCTTTTCTTTTTATGTCCATTCCTGGATCTCTCTTTTGGATGTTGCCAAATTTTACCCAGGAGGACTCTAGGATGCAAGGAGCAAGCTTAATAGGATCATAATTAAAAAAAAAAAAATCTAGGCCACATTACAGCTGTCAGAAGGCAACACATTTGGGATGTAAAAGAGCTGGTTTGGTTTTCAACCTGTGACCCAAAGGTGAATTACCTCAGTGTCTCCGTTGATAGGTATATAAATATTTTAAATACGATTTTGCAGAAGTGTAAAACTGCCTTTTCTTTCAAAGTACATTATCAGCCTAAAGAAGTCTATCAACTCTGTCCTCCCAATAATTTATGATCTAATAAAAGGTTTCTGTCTTTGGAAAAACTGACAAAACCCCATAGTTTTATCTTTTGGGAATGAGACCTGTCAATATAGTGAAGACCCGTCTTTCAAATGTGTGTTTAAAACTATTTGAAACGTTAACAATTTTGAAATTAGTCAATAACACAGAAAAGCAAAAAATTAGAGACATTCGGCCTCCTTTTTCTTCCATGTATGAGTGCCCTTCAGCTTTTCTCATTACCTTTTAGTATTTCTGGACAACTATGGATATTCAATGGGAATATAAATGGGCTTGAAAATCATAAATTGTGAAAAATAGGTTTTGGAGACCTCAGAAAAGTTTGAGAAAAATGACATTTGCCTACGTGGGAGAACAACAGGAATGCTTTTGCTGTGCTGTTGAAGGATGTGGCTGGCATCTCTTGAGCAGGAGGCTTTGACTAGTTGAGGTTTCTAATTTCAGCCTTCTCAACCAAGCAAACCTTGAAAACCCAGAGAAAAGGGAACAGTGAGTTCCAGCATAATTAAGAGCCCCAGCTTTAATACTACTGGCAATTTATTCTAGGGAGCAGTCGGTGTTGTGCTTGCTAGTTACTTTTGGAAAGCAATGTGCTGAAAGCTATCAATGAGGGATTTAAAAATCTTTCCTCTAAATCAAAATTTATCAGCCCGTGACATAAAACCTGAAATATTTCCTGTGGCTATGCCTTCATCATCTCCTAATTTCTTTAATTAATGTGAGAAAAAGCGTATCTGCCTCTGGGCAAGTTTAGTTTTGGTCATTTGTCTTACCTTCTCTAAGTAGGAATGGCTCATGTAGGCATACAGAGTGGGAAGGGCTGTGAGTGCAAGAGGAAGCACTGGAACAGGGCACTGTGATGGGGAGCTGGCAGAACCCTCAGCTGTGTCTTACCTGCAGTTCCACTAAGCATAATCTGCTGCCCCCAGGACCAAATCCTGCCCCACCTGGAGACTTCTGCCCCATCCTTGGGGGTTTGTGCAGCATCCTTCGCCCTCCTGCACTGCTGGATGAAGGTGACCCTCCGTTTGTCCGACCTGTCAGCAATCCTGCTTGTGTGTGTGTAGTTATGCCATTTTGAGCTATTTCAGCTTTTCCTCGTGCTGGGTGATGAAGTGGAGCTTCCCTCTGAGGGGGTCTGTGCAGCGTGGCTTGCAGGGGACAGCTGGAGGGGACAGCATGGGATGGAGTGTCAGTCCTGGAGCCGCCCTGTGCTGCTGCTGGGGACGTTCCTGTCCCTGCTGTCCTCAGGCATGGCTATCACTGGGTGAGGACTGGCTTGCTGAGGCCACAGCTCTCCCCAGCAATGCTACAGCAATCAACCAGAGGTCCCAAGCACACAGTTCTATCACCACAGCCCTTTCCTCAGCCCCATCAGAGCACTTTGCCGTGTAAGGGGTTATTGCAACATTCCAGCAAACCTGCACCATCATCCCCTCAAAGCCCCTGGAAGCAGAGAGGCTTTTGCTCCCTTTGCCTGGTATTTCCCACATCAAGGGAGCCTGGCTGGGTTAAAGCACACATGTGCAGTGCAATATCAGTGCTAGATCTGGCCACGAACACAGCTGATGGGCAGGACAGGGGCTGGAGTGCCTACGGCCATTACAAACACATCATGCACCTCCATTCAAAACAAGACAACAATACAAATTGCCCAGGTCTTCAACCAGTTGCCATGAGTGACAGCCACGAATAGCTGCTGGGATATCTGGAGAGAGTTTCCTCTCTATCTTTACAAGGAGCAATCAAAGGTGCTTCTTTTTTCTGGGGTGGAAAAGTGAATCTGGGGAGCTCTCAGATAACCGAGGTTCTTCCTCGCCTCCCGGAGCAGCTGCTGCTTACAACCACCTCGCCATGTAATTGTAAAATGAGCATGGTAAACACGATGCATAATTAAGCAACAAAGTGCAGAGAACCTTTAGAAAACGTACCTAAGGCATAAACGGAGAGCAGGATGAGATTGCTGCCAGCAGTGAATATCTTTATTAAAAGGTTGTAGTTTCTGGAAATTATTGTTTAACCAAATTATCAATGGGAATTAAATCAGGCTTTGGGGAAACTTCTAATTCATACAATAGATCAGGTGTTTTTTAAATGCTGTTTATCCTGTGTGGGAAAAACCAGCAGCATCACATAATCACTAGGAAAAGCCCTGGTTTTGGGGGACTAAACCCTGGTTTCATGATGAAAATGATGAATAATCCAATGCAAAGCTCCTTAGAAACATGTGTCCTGCATTTACAGATATTTTCTGTGTGATTCTTTTTAAAAGAGTTTGTTGCAGAGGAAGGATCTGAAACAAACAGCAAATATTGCAGTGGGTTTAGCTACATCATTAGCTACAAATGTCCATTAAATCAAGTAGCTGGAAACCCCAGTAACAGCACCATCCGGTAGAAGTAGCTTGAAATCAGCACAGGTGGTAAAGAAACTGTACCCAGACATGGAGCTTGACATGGCAAAAAATACACAAGGATTATTATAAAGTGTACATCAAGATTCTTCTGCAGAAACTCCTCCCAGTGTGATTTTCCAAATACTTTGATTTCTGCTGGAGAACCCTCAGCATTTGCTTCTGGATTGGTTCACCTCGCCCAAGTCTTGACAGCACTGCGCAGATGAACACCTGTGGCCAAGTCTGTGAAGGACAAATCCACATTCCCACACAGAGGAGTGGTCTGACTCCACAGTTCTGGCACAGGAGAACACAGAAAAGGCACCAACCAGGCTATTCTCTGTTCTCATCTTTCTTGGATGTTGTTCATGAAATATCTGCTGTTAAAAGGACACACTGCAGCAGTTGCTGTCCTTTGCTGATCTGGGATTTCATTTTTCTGTCTTCCCTTCAAAAAAATATCCACACCCGAGGTGTCTCTGTTGGAAAAAGCTGAGATTTACTCTTGGTTTCTTTAGCTGTGCCACTCTGTGGAAAACCTGTGGAAAGGCTTACAGCCTCCAGGAGAAAGGTGAAGCTGGGACACAAAAAGAGAGAGTGAGGAGAGAGATGTACCCAAAACAATAAAAACATGTATTGCTCGCCAGCTGAATGTTTGTACTTTTCACTGATCAGTCCATTAAAAATGGGACTTATTTGTGATAAGGATGGTAACTGTCTGACACTGGGATAACTCCAATTACCAATAATTACCCTCGCAGCAATTATTCGGAGAGGTTACTAATCAAAGATGATGCAAACAAAGATGGTGATATTCGTTTTCCAGAAACATGTTTCACAGCACATGCTCACCCGACTTTTGCTTTGCATCTTCTGGGATCATCTTGACATTGACCTGAGTTCTCAGGAAAAAGGAAATCTCCACAAAAATATCGCAAAAGGGTCATCACATAGCAACAACTTAGCAGAGAACAGAAATCCACTCTCTCCAGCGTAGGATGCTCAGTTGATTCAAATTCCCAAAAGATGACTCATACCAGCTTCAGCCTAGGCCTTCCTTCCATGAAAATACTTTACATTTCTATGATCTGTGTGGCACAGCAATCTTTTTATTGAGCATAATGGAAGAGTTTTGTCACAAGGATAGGTTTATCTATGAATCTCAGTCACCCTCAACCTCAACTCTCTTCGAAGTTTGCCAGGTCCTGTGGATTACCAACCTGTACTTCTGGCTTCTCGTAGTAATTGTGAAATGGTTGCCAAGAAGATGTACAATCAGGATATTTGTACTTTAAAGGCAGCTTTCTGTGTTAGGAAGCTAAACTGTTCCCAAGAAATTCTTCTCCATCTTCAGATGGAAGGCCAGACCTGTGAAATAGCTGCCTCCCTTCTCTTCTGTCCTTCGTGCCATAATTACAAACCAAACCTCGCTGTACAAACAGCCAGTGCCTTAAAGAAAAGCAGCACAAGGAACTTCATTTCTTCACATCTCACTGCTTTCCAACATGATACATAAGCTGCAGCGAGGCCAAAACACAGCTATGGGGGGAAAAAATGACTGCAGCATTGGAAGATGTCCCTGAGGGGATTCCCACTCCAAAGCGGATTTATTCCACCATTTTTACAGCCCTGTGCTGGGTTCCCAATCGGACTCCACACGTTCTGCAATTATTTGGAGTAATTGAGCCAAAACGAGACTGCCTGCCTTTATTCAAGGGAGCACAAGGAGCACCAAGGAAGGAAAGCATGGCTCACGTGGAAAAGTGCTGGCAGAGGGATGGGGGCCTTTGCCTGGGGAGTGACAAGGACAGATGGAGCAGTTTTCCATTGTTTTGCCCTTCACCACCTGGAAGGTTTCTGAGCAGGAAACCACCAACTTTGGTGAATCCAGCAGTATGTTCTAAAACTCAACAAGAAAAAAACCCCAAAACAACAGCAATTATTCAGCAAAAATTTCATTGTTTAAGGTGGAAAAGGGCAAGTTCTTCAAGGGATGAAGCTGCATGGCTTAAAGATCCTTTAGCTGCTCGGAGATCAGCCCACAGCCCTTTGTACCACACAAGGATGTAACTCTTGGGGACCTTCTTCATGTATACCCAGTATCTTGGAAAATCAGATTAGTGTCCCACAGGGTATTATCTGTGAAAATTCACCTTTGAAATCAGCAAATAGGTTATTATGTGGCTGCTAGGATTCAACAGTTCAAAAGGTGATTTTTTTTTCCACAGTTCTTGAAACTTCTCATGCGTTTCCACTTACTGTCTTTCATCATTTTGAAATTGAAATGATTGTGCTTTGAGCAAGCATTCACCTCAGCAGAAGGGAACAATCTTTATGATATTCAGTGTCCTGAAATATGGGGAGGAATAGTTCAGGTGGTAATAAATTTTACTGCCAGGTAACACTTTATACATGAAGAACACATATTTGCCAGCGAAAAAAATTTAAAGTAAGGACCAATTAATTTTCATAGAAAGAATATTTTCCATATAAAAGAACCTTTCATCTACTTTACAGATCATTGCATTTTACTGGATCTAATTTATATTTGCAAAGTAAAATTAAATTTTCTTTTTATATGAAAAAAAGAAATTACACTGAAAACATAGGGCATTAAAATATTCTCTCTGTGAATGTAATTGTGCAATGCAAAATAAAAAAGCCAACATTCTTCAGTCTACGAAATTATGCAGGTATTTATTTAATTGCCAAATAAAATTCTGTTGAGGGGAGGACCAAATAAAAGAAGAGCTGTCTGGCATGGGAATGACATCTGCCATGTTTGCCTTGCAAAAAAAAGGTCAGTGTAAGGCTAATTTTAAGCAATATTATCGTGACAATAATATTTATACTGGCAAGATTGTGTGTTGAAGCAGGTCAAAGGCAGAAATTTTGGTACTGCTGGCTCTGTGTGGGAGCTGAGGGCCCACCAGGGCATCTTTCTCTGGGTGCCCACCAAGGTAATCCCCATGAGATGAGTCCTCATGTGACTTCTGGCTGCCATTACACTGCCCTGGTGACAAAATGTCTTAAACATGATGGACTCGTATCTGGGAGATAATTATCCCAATCGTCGGGAATATGCTTTAACTTTAGGAAATATGAATCACTTTAATTTGACAGCTGCAAAAGAAAAGGTGTAATTGAAGGTCAGCGGCAAAAATCGTAAAAGCTTGATCTGAATTTTAAAGCTGAGAATTTTAAAAAACCAATGTTCAAATACGGGAGAAAAACAGGAAAGCAAATTTTTTTCCTTGTAGCATGGATGTGAAAGACTCAGAACCACACTGAGCAGGCTGGAGTCAGTCAGGTTTCCAGCTCTCATTGCTTACTGTGGGCTTCAGCTCAAGCTTTAAATCTAATGCTGATGTGATTTAAAGGGGAAAAGCCATGTGGAGCTCTGGAAGTCTGTGTTGGAGCCCAACCTGCTGACACTGTCAGAAATTTGGGGGTTGCCACCACTGAGGTCAAATACTTATTTTAGAGCTCTCTGGTCCTTCTGTCCATGATTTTAGCTGTCAGCAAATGGCTTTGTGAGTTTTATGTATCCTTTACTTCCATGCACATCCGAGGGGTTTTGCCAGTGAGACTACCTGGGGCAGGAACAGAAGCACAGCTGGGAAAGCAAGGAGTTTGCAATTACATACATTTATGTTCCTTTAATCAGCTTGGTTTTTTAAAGCATAAATAGCAACAGGACACTGGGAAGTCACTTGCAGATGGGAACGAGGGACGGTGGCCACTTGGCGAAGGATTTTGAGAGATAGTTCAGTTCTAGATGGAAAATGCCGCTTATTTAACTGACAGGGTGTATCTTTAGATTAAATGTTAAGAAATTCATGACTGTGAGGGTGATGAGACAGTGGCAGAGGTTGCCCAGAGAAGCTGTGGCTGCCCCTCGATCCCTGGAAGTGTCCAAGGCCAGGCTGGATGGGACTTGGGAGCAACCTGGGATAGTGGAAGGTGTCCCTGCCCATGGCAGGGGGACAGAATGGATGGGATTTAAGGTCCCTTAACCTTTCTATGACTCTGAGAAACCCCAGCTTTTCTTAAGCTCAGACTCATGGTAAAAAGATGCTGCCGTTGTGGAAGAAGAACTGCACCAATCCACACAAAAGACCAAGGGACACAAAGAGATGCTGTGCCATAAATATTCTTAGAAACTGTGAAGGTGTTCTGTACAGGTTTGTGGTCTTATCCATTTAAACCTGAGAATCACCATTGTTTAAACTAAAAAACTAAACCAAAAGAAAAACAACCTCCTCACAAGGCATGGGAGCACTTCATGCATCACAGACCGAGGATCCCCAGCCTTGGGGAAGAGACAAGCAAGGGATAACCATTCTGGGGCTGGTTCCCAGAGAGGTCCCGTGTCTCATAGCTGATGTCTCAAACCTGAAGCTCCCCTTGTGCATTGCTCCTTTTCACGACTGAGCACTGCAGGTTGAAGGATCCCACCAGGAAAAGACACCTCACTCCTCACAATGCAGGCATAACCCTCTCTCTCTCGCACACACAGAGCCTTCCCAAAGGGACAACTTTAAATCAGATTGGGAAGGCAAACTCTGCTTTTATCAGCCAGGCAAAATTTGCCTGAGTTCCCTTTTTGGGCACGTAATTGGTGTTTGCCACCTCCTGGCTCCCACTCCCTGCAAACTGCGGATTTCCTCTCTCTTTTGTCAGCCACTGGTTCCACTGGCAGGGTTGAGCAGAGCAGTAAACAGATGAGGTATTATTTACTTGTGCCTGTGCCAGCAGCACATAATCCAGGCTGGACAGACTGCAGCAATTATGATGCATTTTTCATTCACTCGAATCAATCACTTGCTTCACTCGTGAACAAGAAGTAACAAAACAAAATAAAAGTTAAAAAAAAAAATCAAATCCAAATACTTGCTTGTGGGGCAAAACCCAGAGAGACAGTTTATTTTTTAAGGCCAACACTTACACAAAATTATCTTATATAATTAACAGCTCCTGGTTAATAACCATTCTGCAAACAAATGTGTATCTACTGAAATGAACAGATGAATCATTATCATTTAGCACTTACAGGATAATAACACGGTGTAAAAACTACCAAAAAAGGGAATACTTGAAAATCTACCAGGAAGTAGCACCTCCAGAATAAAATGAATGTGAAAAACAGAAAGAGAGAGAAAGAGAAAAAATTTTAAACATGCAAAACTCCAGAGTCTCTGCAGCTTGGTTCGTGCTTGAAATGGCTTGGTGGTATTCGATGCTGCATGCAGAGAGTAACCATTGCTTGTGTCAAAAAGGGGACACAAATTAAGAAGATAATGAAGGAAGAAAAGGGATTTGACTGTGTCTAGCTGTGAGTGTCCAGAAGTTTGTGTGCACAGGTGACACAGTGACACAGCATCTTCCCTTCAGAGCCGCCTGGGATCGCTCCCTGCACCCCAGCGCGGCTGAGAGGAGCTCTGACCTGAGCATGTGTAGCTTGTCCAGCTTCACACAGGAAAATCGGGAGCAAAACCCATTTCTCCTGCATCTCTGCTCTTGCTGTCACTGTAAGATCCCCCCACCTTTCCTGGGAGGAAAGAAATGAGCCACAACCCTGATTAGCTAATTTCAGAAATAACTCTAATTTAGGCTTAAAGGCTCTGAAGCCATAATGGGGCTGCATTATGAATCTGATTGTCTGAAGTTAACGCTCTCTTTTTATTCATTTGTCTAGTAATTTATTTGTAAAAAGTAAGCAAACTGGAATGAGCAGGCAATCAGCTGCCCTGACACACTATTTTACCCAAGGGTATTCTCCAGGAACGGAGGCAGACTATTTCAGCCATACAATGTAATATTTATACCTCCATCATGAGAAGAACTCATGACCTTACTCCTAGATGTAATGAAAAGGTATATATTAAAAAAATAACCCTCTCTTTAGAATGAAAGACGTTGCAATACCCCAAACTCTCATACAAGTGGACAGAGATATTTTGAAGCATTGCAGGATGTGTTCCATTGGAGAAATATTCATCAGCCAGTCTGTATGTACCAAAGAGCACCTGCACAGAGCAGTTTTTGGGGGAGTTTCCTTACATTTGGGCAGCTGTGACTTCAACTTTTCTGTGCATTTGTACTGAGACATATCAGCCTGACGTTTTTTACACAGCTCCTCGCTTTTTGGATAGTTCATGAGCAGGCAAAAGCAGCCATTGATGAGAAGCATCTCTTCTTTCTCAAACTCAGCCAGGCAGCAGGAAAAAAATACCTCGTGGCTTCCCTGCCCTGCTGGAGTGACTAATCAGGAGTAACTGGATAAATGGGGCAGGCTGTGGGCAGTCCAAAAGATGAAGAAAAAGCAGAGATGAAATTTTCTCCCGGGAGGAACTTTTTGAGGGCTGCCTTTCTCCCCGCTGCAGTGGCAGGATGGGGGCAGATCCTGGCTGGGGTGCTACAAACAGCAGGGGAGTTTTAATTGTCCAGGGCAAGAAGAAATCATCCAAGGCTTCTCATATTATGCAGGGTAGGCCTTGTAAAAATACCCTGCAGAAGAGAATCCCATGACTACACTGGGAGTAGAACTAACTCTTGCAAAATGCAGTATTTTGCCCTCAGCCCCATGCAAATTCAGTTGGGTTTCTCCTGAAGGAGGTGATAATAGCCAGAAACAGAATTTGGGCCAGGATGCACGAGTCTGTAAAGGTCTGAGAGTGATGGGTAAGCAGCAAACATGGGGCTGTGCTTGTATGAAACTAGTAATAGTAATAAGTAATAGTAATAGTAATAGTAATAATAATAATAATAATAATAATAATAATAAATAGCACAGGTTCCAGGCACAAACCTGGAGTGTATTGTGGCTGTGCTCCCTCCTCCATCCCTGTGCACAGCCCAGAGCCCTGCCCAGGCTCGTGGACACATCTTTTAGGGTAATTCCAGGGCAGAAGTAAAAGGCACAGAATAAGATGAAAGACAGTCTGCACCGGTGTTTCTGCTTGCTGGAGCCATGACCACTGAAAAGAGAATATTGTTCCTGTAACAAAGGTGGATATTGTGAAGCCAAGCAGATGATGATGAACATTGGCAAGAGAGTTCCTGTATCAGCCAGCAGGAAGGCTAAATTATGCCAGGGAAAAATTAGGATTAAAATAACTATATGATTAATTTCCTATTTCACCTGGAATAAATAAACCTTTACCTCAGTAACTATTGTTATAATAGCTGGGCTGGTATGCTGGTATCTGCTAAAGAGCTAACATATTTAGTTTTATTGTTTTGTCAAAATATTAAGAATATCAATATATCTCCATAATTCAGTGTTATACAAAGAAGCATTTTTGTGCCATATATAGCAAAGATTGTATTATACTTTTGAGATCATAGGTAATGATGACAAAGTGATCTGTGTTCAATTTCAGCATTAATGTCTGGTTTGAACAAAGCCTGAAATATGGTCTGGGAGCTAAGAGGCTTTAATATTAAGATCTTTAACTGTAATTTATGTGACAGAAGATAGGGTTTAGCATAATAAAATGTAATGGGCTCCTCGAATGAAGAGGACTAAGAGACAATTGAAAACAAGGTAAAAATGGTAAATTATAAATAACAGTAAATTTACCTTTATGTTGTTACTTCATTTATTTTTGATTTGTTAGACAGGCTCTGTAATTTTTCATTTTGCTACATTTGGAACCAGGCGTTTCTGCACCTCAGGAATAATGGGTTGAAGGCACAGCAATACTGTTGGGCCACTCTTAAGAAAACTGTATTAGGGCTGCAAACAGAAAACCTCTTTTCCTCCAAAATTTGTAATTTACCTGTAAAAATTCAGCTTGAATTGAATTTCAGCACGTAAATATTCTCACGTGGGGAGCAAATGCGCTTGCTCATTTCACCTCCAAAATCAGTTTGGGTTTTTTTGAAGTTGCTTAAGTGTAACAAACGAGGAACATCTGTAACATTTTTCAACATTTGTTGAAAATCAGGGTGTTGAAAGGAAAATAAGTTTAATAAGGAGCTGGTCTTTTTGCAAGGCGTATTTTGCAAATTGTTTGTGGATGGTGACAACTGCCTGGAGCTTCTCCCCATTGCAGCTGTGATCCTGCACAGGCAGCACCACACACTGAAATGGAGAGAGGGCCTTAAGAATTTATCTGAAAGTTTACTGGAATGGATGGAAACCTCTCCATTTTTAAAGGTCTCTCTCTGGGCCAGGCCCTGTGAGCCCTGCAATGGCATGTCTGGAAGAAATCAAGTAAATCAGGAGAAACAATCTGATCTATGTTGCTTCTTGTGTTCTTTTCCAGCTCTGGGACTTCTACCAGTCCAGCATCCTTTATCCTTTCTTTTTGTAGGGTCAATGGCTAAAAGGGCAGCCTGTTCCTGCAGTCTGCTTTGCAAATGGCCAAATCCAGTCTCTGTCTGTCTCCTTTGTTGCAGTAGCTCAACGGTGGGTTTTTTTTTTGAAGTCTCTGGAAATTAAAATAATTCTTCTCCTCTAGATTTCTTTCCAGTTCCTGCCCTTTCTGAGGTTTAACTCTTGGTTATGTCCCCAGGTTTGGGGTTGCACTCTCAAAGCCTTGCTTCATCCCTTTGCAAGTCCTGTATATTTTTTCCCCCCCCCAATGTGTAATTTTATTTTACTGATCTATATGAAAACTGTTCATGCTGCTTATGGTCAAAGACAGAGGCTCCTGGTGCCAAAGACTTGGGGTTTCCTTTTACCTCATTTCTTAGATTTTTGTCTTGGTCTGGTCCAAAATTGGTGATAGGGAGGAATAACACTGAATATGTGTGGTATTTGTAAAGAAACAAAGCGTTTATTAAAAGTAGGTGGTTTTATTATTTTTTTTCCCAATGGCTGCATTCCATGAAAGCTCCCAAGGGAAAATGCAAATCTTACAGGGAACGGTGTTTACTTTCATTACAGCAGCAGAATGTTGCAGCAAAATCACCAGCAGTAAAAACATGAGAGAAAGCAGGGAGGTGAAGCAGATCCTCGCGTAGAACAATTAAATTAGAACAATTAAAGAAGGCAGTGACCCAATAACAGTCATAGTCCTGGGTAAGGATCCTCCTCCTCCAGTGCTTGGACCAGTGCAGGACAGAAGTGATGGTTCCTGCCCCACGTCCCTCCCCAGGGACCAGCTTGGGTCATTTCCACGGACATGAAGAGGGAAAAGCTCAGTGATTCCTGAGGGCAGTTTCACCCCTTCTTTTTATGTTACAAATTATTTATATACCTGGTATGGGCCAATGGCCTCATAATATCCTTTTGTGTACAACCGGCCTGATCCAGAGACCACTGAAATATTTGGAAATACTCCTTTTGTTTTCTATATAAACTGGACTGGAGCCCCACAGAAGCAGAAATCAAACCTGAGATTAGTTCAAAAGAAAGTCTGTGGCATTTCAAAGAGGTAACCCTGATGAAATATGAATTAAAATAAATACAAGGTTTTAATAATAATTAATAAAACATGCTGTGAATACCTTATAAATGACTGATACATAATGAATGAGTCATACAAATGTATTCATTAGCTAAAATTATCATACATAATAATTACATTTTCTGAAAAATTTATGATAGGGTGAAAGTCTTTCCTTGGATATATTTGTGGAGATTTTGCTAACTTCAGTGCAGACACACGTGTGTACTCAAGGCTGGAACGTGGCCCTGAGTGTGTGGGTATTGTCACATTAATAATTCTGGGAAGGGACCTCCATGCTCTAAGAAGTATATAAATTCCTCCTGCTGTATTTCTTATTTAAAAACCATGCTGTGTGTTAAATGAAATTCTGTAGCCCAAGGAATCTTTGCTGCAAACCTCTGCATAAGTGAAAACTACAGGAAACATGATTTATAGGAATTTTTTTCTTTTGTTTTGATTGAGTTTTCTTAGACTTCAGCTGTCCACATATGAAGGCACATAACATCCATGAGCATATTGCTTAGCCAAGTGTTTTATTAAATTTGCCTCTGGAGTGAGTGAGGACTCTGTTTAGGAGTGCTTTGACTTCTGTGGGGTGCAGAGTTCCAGAGCTGATCCCAGGGATGATCAGTGCTTCTGCAGCTTTTCCTTCCCAGATGGTTCAGAGGGGCAATGAATAGTAAAAGAGCCTGTCAGGTATTTCATCATATGAAAATCTGTTCCTGTGTTTGGAATATTGTCTAAAATCAAGCTCTTGTCCAGGAAAGTTGTGCGTAGGTGCTGCTGCCATTAGAAAGGACATCTGTCCAAATTGACTTTCAGGTCAAACTAAAAAATCTATACATTGAACTAAATTCTCAAATAGGCCCAGCAACTGCCATCGTGGTTTTCTGCCAGTCCCCTCTGGTGCCTGGCTCTCTGCAGTGTCACTGTCTGGGTGATCAAGAGTCCTGCCTCCCCAGTGCTGAATTTCCTCCAGCTCCTTGGGAGAGATTATTCTCCTAGGCATGCCTACAAAGAGGATGCCTTCCCTCCCTGGGAGAACTGGCAATATCAGATGGGTGTGCAGCATTCAAAAGTTAAGCAGAAATGGAGAGGAGATCAAAGGTTATCAACAGCAGCGAGCTTTAATGAAGATTGTAGAGGAGAAAAGTAAAGGCTGATCTCAGGACACGGCCATTGTATTCAGTTCCAGTTACAAAATAGGGGAATTTGAGGATCAGATATGCAAGTGCAGGTGGCGGAGGACCGTAGCAACACAGTCAAAGAGTTTGAAAGAAATCCAAAGATTTTTTTTTTAGAACAAAATACTTATAATTTATTCACTTGGGAAATGATATTCCTTTCCTGTCTTATCAACCGATCACATTTCTGCTCCTGTGAAATCCGACCCCGGGCTGGAAGGCACAAGATAGTGCAGATGGAGGGGTTTTGCTTTGCTTCCCCAAAATGAGAGACGTGCCCTCCCTGTGCTGCAGCCAAATGATGCCACAGCCCTGGGGAGAGCCCGAGTGAGGCGAGGAAAAATCCCCGACGCCTTTTCCGAGAGATGTGTAAAATCCACACCACACATTTCTTGGGATCGTTTCAGCAGGCTGCCTGGACAATCACTGCTCCAGATTAAGAAGCGTGTTTTAAACACAACGACACGTGTCTAAAATAAACACGCTTGCTTTATTAATCGCAGAAATTTGCCGCGGCACTGTAGCAGAGTGGCTCTGGCGTAACAGGTTTTAGGATTTGATTACAGCACCATCTACCGGGTATGGAACTTCTCCTTCCCCCAAAGCCTCTCCTTTGCAGTAAAAGTCGAGAATCACTTTCACAAGACGATTCAAGGGGGAAAAAAAGGTCATTTCATTAAGGTCTAAACTCGAAGGCTCTTGAAATCAGTACCAAGACCCATTAGCTTCAGTGGGATTCAGCTCTTTCTGGTGATGCTCACCTAGAGTCATATTTAAATCACCATCTTGGACTCGGTGATGAAAAACAGATCTAAAGAGTGAGACAGCACGTTTGCCCCAATACATTTCTCGTAATTATAACCACGGACGATGCATTTAACTAACGAGGGCGTTGTAGCACTGAGTGGGTGTGCCTAGGCAGGTAGGAGTGAGCAAATAAATGTGATGTCCTCAGGCAAACCACCGAATGGCAGCAGAAAGCATTGAATTAATTTAAAGAAAGGAATTTTACTTAAGGGATTAATCAGTTAGACTTAACTCATAACATATAATAGGAATCCCTTGTATTACTTGCAAAAAAATTGATTTCCTCCCGGAGAGGGATATGTTCAAAAGCTGATTAGTGGAAGCAGTGTTTAGAATATTTGCATTCCCCAATGATTGTTAATTTTGCACATAATCCAGACTCCCACTGACTCTTACACAGCTGTGAGTGTTCTGGACAGAACCCTGCTATCATCTGAGGAGAGCTGGATGCCATCTGTCAGTACCACGGTCCTTCTGTGGTAACTGCTCCAGGGGTGCTGCTCAACACAAGCCTCTGATGCAAAACCTTCTGTAGTAGATGGCACTCTTATTTTGTGCCCATAAACGGATTTCTTGTACCCTTTATCTGGGAAATTTTGGGGAAAGAATGACATATAGCTGTTACTAGCGGAGCTGGCAAAAGTAGGGGCTGATCCTGAAGTTCCCTCCTCTTGGAGCCTTGGTCCTTGGGAAAAAATTTGGTTTTTTGAACCACCTGGGTGGCACGTGTGGCATCCAAAAGCACCCCACAGCCCTTCTGCTCTCCATTCCCAATTGCTGTTCCGTATAAACACCGGCCACGGCACTGTGCTGTGATGGGTGAATGAGTACAAAAAGTCCCCTCCTGAGTGACCTCGTTCTCCATCTCATGGAGTCAGGTGCCACTTTTAAACTGAGACTGTGGAACTATATGAACAAACCCCAAAAGGTTGTCTGAGTCCAAAAGGGCAGCTCACTTGCTCTTTACATATACTGGCACTTGAGTAATTCTTCCTTAAGCTATTCTGAGGTGTTGGAAGACAAGTTCACACTTCCTAATGGGAAAAAAAACCCAAAACAAAACAGAAATAAACTAAATTCTACTTTGAAATCACACTTATGTGGGGAAATACAAAATCCTGTCCAGGTAAGAAAATGAAATCCTGCACACTGTGCAGTAAATGGCAAAGTCTCACGTGTGGTTGTCGGGAATGAGCTCTCACTGCCATGTCATGTGTGGGATTATTTTTGTTCATATCAGAACAGCCAGGAATAGCTCTGCCAGTTGTCTTGAGCTGAACAACAACTGAGAGAGGTGGCCTGAGTAGCATCCTCAGCATTGTCACCTCTCCCTCAGCATCTGATGCTGGGTGGCAGCTGGAGGAGCTGCAAGACACCCTCACCTCTCACCAAATCCAAGCGTGCAAGCCCAGCAGCAGGATTACTGATGGTCTCAGCTGGGTGCACTCCTGGCAAACCATCCAATGCACCTCCTTTGATAGAACAGGACTCCGGATCTCCCTCAGTTTCTACCAGAACATTTCACCAGATGTCTAAACCTTAATTTCTGCAGTTAAATTTGTTTATTATTTCACTAAACATGTCAAGTTTCTCATTTTCCTATTTTTCTGTGAAAGGCTTTAACATGTCTGAAGGCTGTTAAATATTTCTGCTTGGTCCATTGAATTTCTGCAGTTTCACTCTGGTGAAAATCCCATGTGAAATTGTATTCTTTGCATAAGATGACCCAATAATTCATGCAAGATTGTTTTAGAGTGAATGAAGGATGAACTCAGCCTCAATCCAAGCTTTTTTGTGGTTGTGTTCATGAGGGAGAAGCTGGAAGATCAAGCTTCAAGTTTTGAAAATGTTCACATGCAAATCCTTGGCATATTCCAGTGAAAAACACTTTATATTTGCACAAGTACGAACACAGCAGTTATTGTTGAGACATATGATATATATATCTCTCATTAATTTCCTCTTTGTTTTATTACTAAGAGGTTTTTTTCTCTGCACATGTAATTAGTGGAGTTCTCTACTGGATAGGGCAGTGGTGCAGCAGGACTTTGATTTGGGGTACTAAACTGTAGAAATTTGTTTCTTTTAGTTAATATCAGCGTATTTTGTTATGAGGTGCTAAAGCCTGAATGCTGTATTGCAGGATCCTTCTGAAGTCCATCTGTTCCAAAAGGCTCGTGAGCCAGTTTGGAAGTAAATTGTTAATTTCACTTTGATCATAGTAAAGGAGAGCTTTTGCTGGCCAAAAAAAATGTTCAGATGTCCTTTGCTTTTTGGTGGTCTGCTGTGGCAGACAATGGAGTAACCGCAGGGGGAATAGAAAGTAAATATGGCATGATAAAAAAGTGATGGCAAAAGGAGTTTTTATCTGTCTGTCTATTTAGCCATTATCTACCCACCTGTAGATTCACTGCAATTCATTTCTTATGATTTTTCTTGCTATTTTTAAAGCATGTAATATTTATATTTAGCATTAGAATTCATCTAGTGCTACAATAATTCTCCTAACTTTATAATTCTTGCCATCCTCTGAGGCATACGGGGAGCTGAAGGAAAACCCAGGAGAGCTGAAGGAAAATCTGGGAGAGCCGAAGGAAAACCTGGGAGAGCTGAACCTTTCCTGAAAGGCCTTTTAGCTTGATGGAGAGCAAAGGGCTGAGGGTGATTGTGTGGATGAGGATGGTACCTGTGGTGACAAATGGCAATTCACTCACGTTTGGCCGCCTCGCCCGACAGGGACTTCACACTTGTTATTTTCGGGATTATTTTGTCCCACGTTCCACCTGGCAATAGATCCTTTCTGAAAGGTATTATAACACATTTTTCTCGGAGGAGACTGAAGCCAGTGGAGGAAATGGGGCTACCTGATGAAATATCCTGCTTAGTCCACTGGTGGTAGAATGTTTAAACCCAGCACCTCCGAAATGGAGCATCTACATTTGCGAGAAGAAACTGGCCTTGCCTGTGCCTTCAGAGAGGTGTGTAAAGGAATGATGTTTGATCTGAGGCAATCCCACGAAAAATATTCAGGACCATGGGGAGATGAAATGCCTCCTTCCATATGTATGAGCTTTACTAAGCCAGTAATCCACAGTTTAAAGAACTTTTTTTAAAATTTAATAAAGAGGTTATTTTAAACTTAGATCTGCAAAACACTCATACCTCCAGCACATTGCCTCAGTGAAATATCCCTCTACATGAAAATATAGACAGTTAGTTTTTTCTTCCAAAGTGAAACACTGCAAGGTCTTTCATTACTGGTTTATTATGCTTTCTGTATCTTTGCTCATTTTTCACCAGTATTGCATTAAGTATTGATATTGATTTCTTGTAAATGGTACTGAAATGGATGGCTCACAGTTTTTGTTATTGTTCTGTAGCACTTGTATGTAATTTATTACAGCTGCAATGGAACCTGCCCCTTGCTGCCAGGGTTTAAATTAAATGTGCCATGTTTTGGCCCCTAGTAGTCACATACATTTCTCATTCTGGATCTGAAAGTGTTGTGTGTGGAGCAACTTTTTTAATTACTTCCTTGATATTCTTTAAAAAGTTTATTTCAATAATTTTGGTAATTAATATGTAATACATTGGTTGAATTAATGGCATTTTTCTTTTCCATTACAGAGACTAATTGCTGTCCTGTAAAAACAGCATGGAGTAGCTGGTAGCCATGACTGGCTTTCCTCTTTCTGGGAGAAAAAGGGGAAATCAGCTCATAAGATCTTCAGTGAGTGTTGGATCCAAGTCTTTACTCATGCATGGACTCCCCAAAAAGTCATAATGAAAAGAAAAGGTATTGATGATGAGGAGGGACAGCCTAGCTGGAAGGGCATTTCTTTGGACCATGCTCTAATGCAGTGGACTCAGTTTTGGCACAAAACTCGACTTGGAACCATCAATTAACTTGATTTTATGAGAATGAAGCTGCAGCACTGACAAAAATTAAGTAAAGCAAAGAAAGTCCCCACACCAAATATCTCTCTACATGTGGTTCCTTCATGGAGGGTTTGTAGAGAAAATAATATTGACAGAGCACCAGTGGTTTTAACAAAAAAACCCCAACTGATAGAACAGTACCAACACATTGATGTTGAGACACACTTTTTGAACATTTCCCAGCTTTATTTGCTGCTATTTCATTAGAAATAGAAGTCCCTATTCTGGCAGGGAGTGAACATTTTTGACTCTGCCCATGGACAATCTTCTGCTGTAGGATTTTGGAAGGATTGGGATGAAGGAAGGGGATTTGGTGCTTTGTTTAAGGGTCCCTTTCTTCCTCTTGCTGGGTTTCTGTAGGTGCATCTCTGGCTCTGGGCCGTGGGAGTTCCAAGGCCATTAGTGTTGCTCTCATGGAATTGCACTGGTGTAAAACACTTTTTGCTTGTAGCTCATTCCAGAAGTCATTTATAATGAAACACGGAGCTTTTCACACAAGATTAACTGAAGCCCTTTACAAAAAGTCTTAGTTCCAGTTCACTGAATAAATCCAATTGCCATTTCACAAGCTCTTCTTGGGCATTTCCTCCCCTTGATTTGGGACAACTACTCTTCCCCTGACAGCTTTAAATAGCTCTGTCCCACTCAGTTCCCTCTGCTCATCCTGGAGAGTGGCTGGACTCCCCAGGCCTTTCTAATGGAGCAAAACAGGAATATTTTCACATCAATCACATTTCAAAAAAATCAACATTTATGCAACAAAGTGGCTGAAGCCATTGTTTTTAAGGCTGATGTGAACACGAAGAGGACACAGCCATAATTTTCAGGGAACACAAGGTGTCGGCAAGGCAGGGGATTGCTGCTCCACCACCATGTGCATGTTGGGAAGGACTCTCACGAAATGACACTGCATTTACCAAAAAAGATCTTTAAGGCACAGAATCATAGGATAATTTGCACTGGAAGAGACTTTTAGAGCTTATCTAGTCCACCCCCTGCCATGGGCAGGGACACCTTCCACTGTCCCAGGCTGCTCCAAGCCCCATCCAGCCTGGTCTTGGACACTGCCAGGGATCCAGGGGCAGCCACAGCTTCTCTGGGCACCCTGTGCCAGGGCCTCCCCACCCTCACAGGGAAGAATTTCTTTCAAATATCCCATCCATCCCTGCCCTCTGTCAGGTTGAAGTCATTCCCTTGTCCTGTCACTCCAGGCCCTTGTCCAATGTCCCTCTCCAGCTCTCCCGGAGCCGCTTTAGGCACCCCAGGTTTGAGAACTGTGCTGTCATGATACGGGGAATATGTGCCCTGCCAATCCTTCCCCCGCACTCCTCATGTCTCTCTGTTGTTTCACCCTAAATAAAAGCCTGTTTACATGGCACCACTCTGTGTGTAACATATCAAATAATGTGCCAAAAATTCTTTTCTCGATAATGACACAAGTTGGTTTTACTGGGCCTTAGACCCTGGTTGTCAAATCACAGCAAGGCAGTCTCCAACTTGTGATTAATTTTAGCCACTCTATTCACACGTTTTTTTTGCTCTTATAAGATTTGCAGGAAACCTTGAGCTGAAGAAAGTAAGTGGACTTATTGAGAAGATAAAGAAGAAACAGTCATCTCCTTCTTTAATTTTTTCCTCCCACAAGGCAAATTAACAACACAAGAGGCTTGGTTACCCTGTTGGAATGAATTGCTGGTAATTTTTGCTTTATGTTAGTTTGTTCAAGTCCCCTGGGAGCAACAGGTCCAGACCCCAGAGCTCATATTGCAACAGTGATGATGTGTTTTGCAGCTGGAAGAGCCTGAGCGTCAGAGGTGTTAATCTGATCTATCAGTATTGGTGTCCCACACCTCAGCCCTGGTGCAGGAAATTAAAGAGTGAGATCTGCAAGGGAACTATTTCATAATGCTTTAAACAAATGAACTCCTTAACATTTTATGATCTCTGGAAGATTGTTTTGTTGGTAGCAATGCTGTCTGCAGTGGAAAGCGTTTGCTGGAAAAGCAGTGGCGTGGCAGCCACAGCCCAGAAAAACTGCACTGGGGACACTTACTTGAGCTTTATCATTACCGGGTAAATTACCCAATCTTTGTCAATTTGGGCTGAGTTTCATGGGAAGAACTGTCCCAAATCTAGGACTGCAGCTTGCTTTTTATGGAGAAATCACTCGCTTCACCCAGTCTTCCTCCCAGGTGTCACCAGGAGCATTTCGCTGATGTGGGCAGTTCACAAACCAAGTAACCTTCTACATTTTCTCCCCTGCTTGGTTCAGAGGGGTTTGTGATGATACCTGACCATTAAAGCTCTTTGCTGGTTTATGCTATTTAGAATCTCGTCCCTTCCTTTCATACCATTTCCAGGAAATTTCAATTCCCTTTCCTGCTCCTTTGCCACCCTCTGAACCGCAGAGGGGTGGAGGGAGACATCCAGCCCTGAATCAGCAGGCTGCAGCTCTCTCCGCGTCTGCAGAGAAATAAATGCAGCCTGTGCTCAGCGAGAGGCTCCCGACTAACACCTCCCGCTCATTTCCCAGCCCCCCCAAGAGAAAAAAGGCGCATAAAAAGGAAGCAGGAATTCCTCAAGGATAACGGTAATGTACCCTCTCCACAAATTACCAGCAGACCTTTCCAGGAGCTGATCGCCTATAAAAAGCTTCGGAGGAGTCATTACAGTCATTGAGCTGCTGGGGGTTTATGACTCCTGCTCCCCAGAAGGCCAGGCAGTGGTGGCCTGATCCAAAACCACGCTGGAGGGGCTGGCAGATGGCTCAGCCGCAGAGAGCACCCTCGAGGCAGTGGGACTTCCCATCTGGAGAGGGATGGAGATGGAAAACCCCAAACATCCATGCCTGGAGAGCTGTGAGGGACTCAGAAGCTGCAAGTGTGAGCCTTCCCCCTCTGGGAGTGGGCTGAGAGCTGCCATCAGCGCCGTGTTGCATGGACAGCAAGGAGGAGTTCTGCCAGGTTTTTACCCCAAAGCTCCAGGGGGATCTGTCCTTCCTCCTCACGTCCCTGCTGCTCAGCTGTGTGTGTGTGGCTTAGGGCTGGTGCCTGCCAGACAAGGTGTGTGACAAATGGTGGGGATCTTCTTGCTGTGTCTGACTCCCCGACAGGAGAGTGCAACCAGCTGGGGGTCAGGCCCTGCTCCCAGGGAACAAGGGATAGGACAAGAGGAAATGGCCTCAAGTTGCACTGTGGGAAGTTTAGATTGGATATGAGGGAAATTTTTTTCACTGGAAGCGTCGTCGAGCACTGGGTCAAGATGCCCAGGGAAGAGCCACCATCCCTGGAAGTGTTCAAAAAACACGTAGATGTGGCACTTGGGGACATCTTTTAGTGGGGGACATGGCAGTGCTGGGTTGTGGTTGGACCACAAAAATGCGTGTCTGCAAAATTCCCAAATTCAGCCCAATTTTGGATAGGACTCATTTATCTTTTATTTTTATCTTCTTCAAATCTTTGAAGGTGAAAAAAGATTGTTCTGGGAATGAGCTGGTGATGTCTCCCCTTTTCCTGGCTCTTTGTGGAGGGGAGAGATGAACTGATCAAAAATAAAAGAACATTTCAGATAAACCACAGCAGATATGTTGGACATAGCTGACCATCTGCGTGTATTGGCTATTGCTGTTCTATTTGTTATACAATCAATGAAAATCAAACTAAAAATTCTGATTGAACACAAGCTCTGTGGCAGAACAGAGATTAACTTTCTGTGCATTTTCTGCAGAGGAATTACTGGTACTATCCTTGCTGTTAGACTCCATTTTATTTCATGTCTGTACCGCAATGTAAAAAAGCTTAGCTCAAGAATGTTCTACATAAAGAATTTTTAAATTTAATAGTGTTCTTGTCATTTGCCATCTAACGCTTACCTTTTTTTTTTTTTTTTTGAAGTAACCAGAACCTTGCAGTGGTGTCTATGCAGCTCTACTTGACTCTTGGTGTACCTTTCTGGTTTTATTTGCTAGCAGGGAGTTACCACTGGTGTGAGAATATCACAAAATTGAATCATATGGAAAAAAATACTCCTACCAGCACGGGTAAACAAGCAGGTTAACAAACAACTTGTGAACCCAAGTAGGTTTACCAGAGTTAATTTTTCTTCCAGTTACAAAGACAGAAGGAAATTCAAGTATTTCGAATAGAAAACAAATCTTCAAGTATAGTACACACATAAAATCCTGAGCAAATGTTTACCGACTACAACACCTGGAACAATTAAGATGGTGCAGTGGAGCAGGGTTTGATTTAAGAGGGGGAGCCTTGCAGATGCGTGCTGAGCACAATCCCCGTGTCCTCCAAAGCACAGAACAGCTCCAGCCTCCATCCCTCCGCTGCTCTTCTTGAGCTAATCTTGTACTTACCGATAATTGATGCTCTCCACTGAAGGGAATGGGATGGGAAAAGGTGGCGATTTAGCAGCTGTGTTTGCTGCACTTATTTTGACTCACTTTTACTCCGGCGTGTGTCGAATATGGGCCAGATCTTTCACTGCCCAGCAGTGCAGGGAAACATGCATTCCATTAAGGAAAGGTGTGCAGGTGGTGGTGCTTCATCCATTTTTCTGGCCAGACGCATTAGGTGATTATTTATAAATATATATATATATAAAAGTCCTTATTCAAAGTTATTTTTAGATTCATGCATCCAAAGAAAAACAAAGTTACAGTTTTCTCTGAGCTCCTTTCGCATTTTCCTTCTTTTTCTTGATGCCACCTTGGCCAGCAGGGAGGTGCCACATGGAGGTTTGTGAGGGCAGTGGAGGACACAACTGGCAGAAGGCCCCTTTCGGTGCCTTCCCTGTGGGAACACAGCACACAGAGTCTTTTACAGGAGCAGCTCCCCAAAGTCCTTGCAACGTGCCAGAAGGCAGCTGGATGTGAAAATAAACCTCACCCACTGACAGTCCCTGGAAGGGAGGAAATGCAAACGTTGTGTTTGTCCTACAAACCTGAGCTAAGCAATGCCAGGAGAGCAGAAGGAGCTGCTCTCAAAAGACTCTCTTTATCTGTGTTCATAACTTTATGTGCGTCTCTTGAACCGCCCCTTCTTCCCCTTCCTTGAGGCATCCTGGAGAAATCGGGATGCTCTCAGTGATGTCAGCCCAGGTTTTGGCAGAGCATCACATAAAAAGAAACAATTTCACAACTGAAGAACATAATTTGAGGATTCCTTGCCTGTGTGAGGTTCTGCTCTGTTTGGGATGGGGAGGTGATGTTACCTGACTAAGCCTTGCTTGGCGGGTAAGTGGTGAAGCTGCACATCCAGCACCAAATCCCAGCTGCATCAGAGAGTTACAGACAAAAAAACCCAGAACACCTTGCAATTGGTTTTAGCAACTGTGGTACAGGCAAGGCGAGGGTGGGGAAAAGACTAAGTCTGATAAAATTATTATGGTTTTATAAATGGCTTTCAAAATTCCAAACGGCTTCTCAAGGATTGATTTTTCTGTCAAGACATTGGACAAGATTTAATAAATCATTATATTCATGGGAACCCTACAGTCAAACAAACCCTAATAGATATGTATGTGTGCATATATGAAATAAAAAGTAATTTTTAAAAAATAGCTTTCTTTATCCTATTGGTGGAAAACAATCTTGTTGAAGAAACCATTTAGGACAGTATTTGTTTTCCATATGACCTCCATCATGTGCGTGGAAAAGGGTATTACAGGTATTTTGCAGACATGGCTTTGCATGCCAGGCATAATAATCTGCATAAAATCTGCACAAGATCAGATTAGATTGAAGCCTTTTGGAAATTTAATCTTCCTCCAGCCTAGCATGGGCTTGGGGTAATTAGCTCTAAGATCCCAAAGATGTCAGAAAGACTAATTAAATAAAAATCAGCAAAACATTAAATATTTTAGCAATATATTTTATATTTTTACGTAGATATAGCTGAAATATATAGAAGTATAAGCTGTCTGATAAAAACACTATTCCAATTAAGCAATAACTATTACTTCATTGCATTTACCTTACATTGTCAGCAGACCTGTCATTGAGAAATTTGGGTAAGAAATAGTAGAGAATTTGTGAATGTCTTATTTTTCCCACAGAATATTCCCAGGAATAATTCCTGGCCCATGAAATGTTTGCCTGTAGGGAGCACCTGGCAACTTGAAATTTAAGATGCGCTGGTTGTTCTTGACTGGACATATCTGCTATATCAGATTGCTGATTCAGTGTCCTCCAGCCAGGTTTGCAAAGCAAACTCCTGCCTTTGCACAGGAGCTAACTGTTTCCTCCCTGGGAGGCAAGTGGGAGTAGAAAATCAGGAAGCCAGAGGAGAGAAACCAGAAAAAACAGGGAGTAAACCCTGTTTGTGTTCAGGAGAGCAGTCACGTTTTTTTGGCTTGCTACTCAATTCTGTTCCACCATATTCCTCACAGAGGATTAGATTTTCTAGCTGGTGACAGTATTTTTTTAGAAAACTAATGTCTTCAATGTATCCTCTCTGGAAGTCTTGCTTGGTCTAAATATCGATTGGATTTTACTACCAGTCAAGGTCAGCAACCAAAGAGGTTCTTGCTGCAGCCAGCTGTGTATTAATCTCAATATCAACTAAGTACCTAAACTGTTATTGGAATTTGATGATCAATTACATCTTTGAAAAGTACTTAGTATGACATTTGTTGGACTTCCATATTTCGTGTTATACAGTCACACCTGATGGTTCAATAACTGGAAAAATACCAGCAAAGGACCTGGTCAGTTCTTTGTGCAGACAGTATCTGCTGTATAAGTCACATTTCTTGCTTTTACCCACATTAATAGACATTACACACCATTAGAAGGTTTCCTTGCTGCTCACTTGCATTACATTAGAGAACACACTGCTGTTACACATATTTAGGCAGACAAACACACAAAACCTTCCTTCCAGAAGAATATTTCTAAATTCCTGGCCCTGCAACCTTTACATTTGGAAATGCCACCATTAAATTCAACTGCAATGACTCAGTCTGTTCCTCTGCCATTAAATGCTTTGCTCTGTTCTGTGGGAGTGTGGGGGGGTATTTGCTCAACCTGGCCGCAGTGAGGAATGGTTATCACGGGTTTTCTTTGTGTTCTAAGTGAAACAAGTGTTGTGGAAGTACAATGATAGAATTATAGAATGGTTTGGGTTTGAAGGGACTTTAAAGCTTATCCAGTCCCACCCCCTGCCATGGGCAGGGACACCTTCCACTGTCCCAGGTTGCTCCAAGCCCTGTCCAGCCTGGCCTTGAACATTTCCAGGGATGGAGCACCCACAGCTTCTCTCTTCAAAGCCCATCCTCCAAAACCTTTTAAATATTTACCAGTCCATATCCTTCCTCACTTGCTTCCCAAGATAAGTTTCACTGAATTAAAATAACTTGCAGAAAAAGTTTCCAGGAATCAAATCAACAGACGATACCCAAAAGTTATCGTAGCACAAGGCAGAGGCTGTCACAAGTATTTATACACATTTAGAGCAACAGCTTGTGTCAGACCTGAAAACTACACCAGAATGAAAGAGCAGTTCTCAGCACACTCTTAACTTTTCTCTTTTCTCTGTCCATTCTTTATTAAATGGCAAGACAGGAAAAAAATCACAGAAGTCAGTAGATTGTAGATAGATTTAAAATTCATGGTTTGATTTAGCAGCCAACCACAAACATGGTCCTTACTTTCTGTGGGGCTTGGGGGCTTTGGTTGTTTTAATTTTTTTCTTTTTTGTTTGTTTGAGGTTTTTTTTGTGTATTTTTGTTTTGTTTACTTGAACCAGTCTGGTATTTCTCTATTTTAATTCCTAGTAAAGAAAGACCAGTAATGAGAGTAATGCAGAAGATTTGCTTAGTTTAAGCATCATCTGCGATGACATCATTAAAAAAAATGCAGCATCACTACAACTGCAAGGACCTTCCAATTTTCAAGCACATAAAACGTGATAAGTGAACTCCTCTCTTCTGAAATATGCGTTGCACCCTCTGAACGAGCTGGAAAGAAAGCAGAAAGGATGGATTTATCAGGCATCAAGTTCAGCCATCCAGATGTTGCCAAGCTCATTTTTGTTGCTGGCTGTAGGTAATTTTGAAATGGTTTGTAAATTTAATTGACCATGTATGAAGTGTGCACAGGCCGTGCACAATCAGCAGCGTTGCCAGGATTAGCAGCTCCATTTCTTAGCTAAGCAGGCCTAATGTGCTTTATTGGAAGCAAAATACACCCTGAGGCATTTTAAACACAGCAGCCAGGTAGGGTGAGACTCAGTGCAGTGAATATGTTTTGAGTAGGTTGGAAATTAAAGTGCTTTTGGGCTGTCAGTCACACCAGTTAAACTTTGGGGAGAAATGATCGCACTGAGTACCAGTTGTTGGTACCTCAGTGCCTCAGGAGAGGGAAAAGGAGAATCCTGGGCTATTTGCTGTTGGTGGGCAGGTACTTATGTTAGGGAATGCTACAAATCAAGGCCTAAAACCTCCTGCCAGTGGCTTCTTTTATACTTTGTGGGTGTCATCATTTGCGTGGCTCATTAAATGCTGTTATATAGCACTACAGTCTACATCTGACATTTAGAGGATCTCAAGTCTTATAATTAGATCACTTTAATCCACAGGTATTTATGTAGGATTCCTTAAATACAGTCAGGAATTCGAAAAGGAAGAGAAAAAACTCTGGGATTTTAGATTTTTCTAATTCATTCTTAGCTCTGTTCACAGCATAGAGAGGTGCTAACCTGGGGGCTTTCTGCTGGCAAAAATTTTGGGAAGCTATGCATTGCAAAATCTAGATAAAAACCCAAAATGGCAGTTAGAAATGAGGTCTGTTATTATTATTATTATATAATCTTTCTGGTTGATGCAATGCAAATCTTTCCTCGTCTTCTCTTGTGCTTGTTTTGCTTGGGATATTTGATCTTTTTTTTTTTTTCTTTTTATATATTTACCGCTTTTCTGTAAACTCCTATTCCAAAGATTTATGTCAGAGAGGCAATTTTCTTCCCAACAAGAGACTTATCTTTTTAGTCACAAAAGCAGGTCCCCAGAATATAGCTTATTGCAGCAGCACAGAAGAATAAGTCAAGAGTTATCATCAAGTATAGCCAATTCAAAAAAAAATAATTTTTTTTCGTCTTGAATTATTTTTCAGCTCCAAATCCAGTTTCTGAGTTACGGTTATGAGACTCCCAGCTCTAGGCTCAGTTCTAACTAAAAAATTTCAAGAAATCACAGAACTATTGTGTTGAAAACCCTTTCAGAAATTAAAGGAAAACATACAGCTGTTGAACTGATGCCTTGGAAATGCACCTTGTAGCCCTCATAAAACGGGTCTCCCATGAAATGTTAGCTCAAACTCACACAAATACTCAAATCACTCTTTGTTTGTTGCTGACCTGTATCTTTTGAGCTTAACCCACACTTGCAAAAGCCCAAAGGAGTTGTATTTGGAGTCTGGTTGTTCATGTACCTTGCTACCCTAACTCAACGAAAACAATCTTCCAATAGGAGTGCCTGCACCACTTCTTTTTTCAGTAAACAGAGATTATTGTGCAGTAGAAAATGATAACTGCACTTCACAAGGCTTCGATGATTGGCAGGTGGGTTTGTTCATCCCTCTGGCTCACTGGTGTGGAATGGTTTTGATGCCTTAAGAGGCCTCCTAGAAACAGAGACTAGAAAGGAGTAGGGGAATAAAGGTAGGTATTTATTTGAAGGGCCTTCAAGGTACACCCTGGGGAGCCAGAGGCCACTGCCAAGATGGACCCCAAGATGGACGACAGGTCACGAGTTCTTCACACTTTTCTAAGTTTGGTTCATTTGCATATCAGGGTTAATTCTCTAATTAAAGCTTCAGTTAATGATGTCGTTTTCCCAAGCTTGCCCCTCTCTTTAGAGGCTTTTGGTTTATACTTTTTGGACCTAGGACGGTTTGAGTGCCCTTGGAGAGCAGGCCTGGAGAGGCTTGTTATGTCTACCTAGCATGAGAGAGCAGAAGTGAACAGGCTACAAGAAACTTCAGAATTACACACTAGGCAGTACAGGATTTGAAAAATATGAAAGTTAAAACCTAAGGCATCAGTTTGGGCGGTGTTGGGACACAGCTGCAGAGCACTTTGAAGAGCCAGCTACGGATTTTGCTGAATGTTTTCTTAACCAGGTAAACAGATTTACATAATTACTGTGACATTTCATAATAAAGAGCTAGAATATTTGTTAGACAATTTCAAGATACAGTCATGGCTTTGAATAGCCCTGGTGGCTGGTGGAAGTAGAAAAGGAAACTTGAATACATGTTTTGAGAGTAAAAGTCCTGGCTCCTGGGTGCCAGTGGAAGACAGGGAGATCCCAAGGGGATCCTGCTGGGCACTGTGCCCCTGAGCAGTGCCTGTGGCAGGTGTGGAGCACAGGGAGCTCTGCCAAGGGCCTGGGGAAGCTCAGGTAGCTCTACCCCTGCCATGGTGTGATGTGCAGCAGCAAGGACAGGAGTGCCAGCCTGTAGCTCCACTGCAATGCAACCTTGGAAAGGAATGGTTTTTGGGAAAGGAGAGGCATCCAAGCAGGATTTAGGATATTAGCTACAGAGCTAAGGGGAAAGATTCCATTGGTGTCACACGTGTGAACAACACACTGGAAGTATTAACGAAAGTATCAGTTTGCAAGAAGAGCCACCTGTAGGACGAGGGATGTCATCAGACACCAAGTCAGTTAATCAAGTCCAAAAACTAAGCCTGGGTAACCCTTCTGTGGAAATTCTACGATGGTTTGCTCATTGTTTTGAGCAGACAGCACAATCTTCATTCTGCATTTGAAGTCTGTGGGGAAAATTCTTAGGGATTTCCACAGAAAACACCTTTTCATGTGCCTGAGGCAGCAGCTTGAGGGGCATTCAAGGTGTTCATTCGTATCTAGAGAGCCAGCAGGAGATCTCTGTGTCATTTAAATCCAAATTAAGTCCTATTTTGAGCACTTCAGCATGATTTGAGTGATGCAAAGGCCTTGTCATGGTCTTTCTGTTTGAGAGTAAATTTCACACTCAGTGAAATTATCATTATTATTATTATTTACTATTATTGTTGTTGTTGTCATTAAAGTCTACTTTAGAAAAGCTAAAGCAAGCAGGTAATACTAAAGCGATGAGAAATGGGAAGTCCTTAGAGCCTGAAGAATTACACAGGAATGGCTGTGTAAACCCTCGTTCTGCACTACAAAAGGATGCCCTCCCATGGGTCCTCCCTGATCCCACCAGCAGCTTCCTGAAAGAACTTTTCTTTCATAAATGCGTGACGTATCAGGCATTAACCAGGCATGTCCATCTCTGTTTTTCCTTTATCTAATACAGAATATTTATTAAATTTTCTCAGTCTCTTTCGAGTGCTTCCTGAGTCAGAAGTGGCAGCATCCTGCAGATGAGGAGATGGCATTGTAGCATTTTCCACACTTCACTCATAAAGTCATCTGCTTTTTTCTGCTTTGTTGTATCAGTGTGCATCACCAAGGACATATTACCTCCTCTGAATTTTCTCCTGACTCAAAAATGCTCTGCTAACTTCCTTGTCAAACTCTTGTGAACCGTTACCGTTTCTTTCAAAATGCACCTGTGTTTTTGCCTTTTGCACTGACAAAATACTTCCAGAAACTCTGTGCTCCTCAGTTTTGAGAGTCTAGGGATTTATCTTCTGCCTTAGATGTCTTTATGGAATCCTTGATTCCTCATGGAATGTTGTCAATGTGAATCCCAGATAAGGGGGATCCAAAACTAATGCTGAGTTTAAGTGTAGGAGCAATCTTTGTGGGTCTTAAGTTTATTATTAGATACTTCCTTTGACCACCTCTCAGTTTTGGTGTCTATCTGTACCCAAGACCAGGACCGATTCGCCCTCTCTTCCCCTCTTTTTTCCCTCCCCCTTCCATTTTTCTTAATAACCTGAAAGTCGCATTGTGGAGACAAGGACAGCTGATGTTCACAGTTGGTCAAAACCTGGGCTACTCCTGTAAATAAGATAAAATTTTGTTTATTTGATAGGCACAGATCCTCATATGTGCATGTATTCACTTTTTTTTGTGGACATCCTCTCTGAATAGCAAAAAGCTGCTGCAAGCAGACACATCTTCATGGCCATAGGTGAAATTACACACAGGAATAATCCAGCAGCTTCTGAACAAAATTTGGATTTTGCAGGAATGTGTCCATTGCTCCATCAAAGCAGAAGATGGGAGACAACAGCAAAATTCAGACCTGTCTTAAATTTCGCAGACACTGGGCAAAGCTTTGATATCCTCTTTTTTTCAGATCTCACTGTAGACATTCTGGTTTAGACCTTGTATTTTAGTTTTCCCTATGCCATGACAGGAAAAGGGGGAATGGCTTTAAACTGACAGAGTCCAGGTTTTGTTTGGATATTAGAAATTGTGCCCTGTGAGGGTGGTGAGGCCCTGGCACAGTTTGCTCAGAGAAGTTGTGACTGCCCCTGGATCCGTGGAACTGTCCAAGGCCAGGCTGGATGGGGCTTGGAGCAACCTGGACTAGTGGGACATGGGACACAACGTGCAGTAGTGCTTGCTGCAAGCAGTGCTTTCCTTCCTTCTCTTACCCTCACCTCACTTTTAGTTCTCACTCTCTGAGAATAAAATAAATGCAGTGCAACCAACATCAACAGGCCTAGAAATTCAAAGGCGTTTTTAGCAATGGCAAAAAAAAATTGAATAACTTCAGGTGATGCTTATGGTTCCTAAAAATGCAAGTATCAACTGGTAAGTTTTTTGAAAATTGAATATAAAATCATAGAAAAATGCTTTATTTGATTCTCTGTTTATGGGAAATTCATTTTATTTGACTTTTTTATTTGTAATATCAACTATATTGCAGAGCAGAGTTTCTAGGTGCTCCCTTATGGTACCATTCTTCTAAATTATTAATGCCGTACTGTTGATATATTGTCAGCCTTGTACATACATTCTATGAAAATGAGTTTTACAGTAGGCTGGGATTTATAACAAAGCTTGACATATGCAGCTAATTCACCTAGACAGTCTTGTCAGTTTTAGGTTCATAAATAATTGATACTCGGGGCTTGGAGTTCAGCTACTGTTAGTGCTCCAGCTGTTAAATTTCAGCAGCATAATGGATGAATATTTGTTTATAATTTCTGTACATGGACCTGATGTCAGATCCCCGGTCTCATTTACATAGGTAGATTGAGATGTTGGAAGTGTAATGAGCACATGAAGATGATGAATTGTTTTCCTCAGTGCTGGTGCGTTTCTGTAAATGTTTGATTAGTTTTGAATGGATTACTGTTAGATTATCTGGTTCAGGGGTTAAAGTGAGCAGCTCTTTGCTCCCAAAGCTTTCGTGATCCCTTGCTGACAGATTTTAAAATTCATACAGTGATATTAGTGCTGCAAAAGCAAGGGGTATTCTTTGCAACAGATGTTTAGTAATTAAACATACGGTTTCCCTGTTTGGAAGTTGCCTGGGAAATTTAAATCAGAATGATTTGTTTATCGTAGTTTGAGGGAATTACAGTTTCTAAAAAAATAATATACTTTTGCCCCTAAAGTGCTGGAGTTTTCCCCCCAACGACACTAATTAAAAATGAGCAAAACACACACATACCCTCACAGTAATTCAGATGTTTAACGCCTTGGCCAACAGATGCAAAGCCATTAAAAACAGAGGTTCTTCTCATTTTCTCCTTCCGTAAATTAATGAGCAATATTCAGAAAAACATTTTCAATTGGACGTCCCAAGCAGAGATGCTGAAGCAAACCAGATTTCCAACCATACCTTCCTGCTGGAGCCCAGCTGGGAGAAGCTGTGGGATGTGGACACGTGTCTTACACACGATTCCCGATGATGTAAAGGGTGCGAGCGAGGAGGGGGAGTTCAGTAAGGAAATTACGTTGGAGAAACTGGGAATAAATTAAAATGAGATGTTCCCCCATCCGCTGGGACTTGGCATGTGCCACACAGCTAAAGGGGTGGTGTGTTGAACCAGAAAATGTGGGGAGCAGGCTGGGTTTGGCTTGCTGGGGGTTTGTATAAAGATGGGAGGAAGAGGAGAGGGCCATTCCATCTCCCATGTGCTTCCCCCAGCCCTGGTGACACAGAGAATTAAGTACAAACTGAGCTATGGCGGGGAAAAGCCTGCAGTGCCCCCTCTGACCCTGCTCACTCAAACACAACCCTTTATATTCCTGCCTTTCTCCCACTGCCCCCACGCCACCCTCCGAGCAAGAGGCCCTTGGACAAGAAGGTCTCGGGGAGCAGCTCCTTAATGAAAAGATTTAGTGGCCACAGCTCCGCGGAGCCGAGTCCCTCGCCCGCCGCCGCGCCGCGTTTTGTCAGCCCCGCGCACGGTTCCCCTGGCTTGTCTGGCAATCATGTTAGTGATTATATGGGTAATGAAACACGTGCTCTTTTTGTCTGTGGCTCTGATTAATCTGCTTTCTATTTAGCCGTGATTTATGGTGCTCAACTGTTGAGGTGAGCGCTGGCCCATCAGTTCCGTGGCCTATTACGGGCGCCGCGGCGGCGAAATGCCTGCGAGGCTTGAACTGTTTCTTGACAGCCAGGCTTCCCGCTACATTCCCTCCAATCTGTTTTGCTTCCTGGTGTGACCTTTCATACAGTAAAATACATTAGTTGAATAGCACAGTCTCATTAAAAGAGTGAATTAACCGAAGAGTCTTTTTAACTAAATGACAGCCAAAGGACTGAGTGCTAATAGCCACGGGCAGTTAGAAACTTAACTCATGAATCAGGCTGTTAATACTGCTCGCTGCCTGAAGCGCTAAGGGCACCACACTCTCTGCTTGCTCTCATAAGAAGAAAAGCTCATTACTTTCCTCCTGATGGGAGAGAAAGAGTGAGCGAGCAATAATAAAGCTTGAATTTTTCAATACTGTTAAAAATGGGGCTGACAGATTGCCGACAATAGGAGCAACGGGCTAGACACTGCAAAGAGAGCCACTGAATTAGCAATACCATATATCATACAATCTAATTAAATCAACCCCAAGAATGAAATTAGTTTTCTGTGAGTGAAATGGCCTTTGAAAGAGCGCTATTAAATGAACTGTAGAGCATTAATTAAATAATTCACAGTGAGGGATTTTGCATTTATACAAAAATTGTGCACTTAATTGTCCATGCTGTATTACAGATTTGGCCTTATGTTAACAATGTGTCTAAAGCACACTTATTGGAGCGTATCAGGAACAGCTTAACATAAATGCAGCTTATAAAGTTTTAAGAATTACCAAAGAAACTGAAGAAAAGAGGTAACAATAGCAAAAAAAAATACACACAGAGTCAACCTCTTTTTCACATTAATCCTGTGCACATACGACAACTTGTTACATTTTTTTTTCCCCAGTGGAATGACATTAGGGCTTCTGAGTTTTAATTAAACAGAAACTGCAACTTCTCATGATTGAGCAAAATCTTTAAAGTGCCTCAAAATAGCATATGTATGAAAATAGCTGGGAAAAACAGACATTTTGCTTTGGAAGAAGAAAAGACAAAGTCTTTGGTCCTCAAGTTTTCAGTAAGACAAACAATACAAAAACCAAATAAGGGCCATGAAATCAATTCAGTTTTTTATTTTACATCTCTGTCGCACTATAACTTCAATTAAGAAATATGCCATTTTGAAACCAAAACCTTTGATTTGGAAACCATGAAAATGAAATATTTTTTTAAAAACCTGCCACCTGGGGAGAGAGGGATTGAAATTAAAAAACTTGATGCTTTTGTCCCCTCAAATCCTGATGTTTTCATACACATATTATGGCTTGGCAATAACATTATGCTCAGTGTTATGCAATTTCCTACCAAAAAGAAGCCTTGGCTGTCAAATACACTTGACAATGTGTATCTGTCTTAAACACACTATTACGAACATTTATAGCTTTTCCTCTGCCCCCTTTTATTTTCATGCAAATTTATGAAGTTACTCTAAAATGTGAAAAAATCTACCCTTCCATTTGGATACTTGCAAAAAAAATTTAAGAATGGGTAGTCTATTGGTATTTTGAGATGTTGGTCCTAATTCTTGTTCTTTTTCATCCTTGCAAATATAAGAAATACAAATAGAGAAGGCAGTCAGTGCTATATACTGAAATTGTATGAAAAATACATATAACCAGGGTATAATTTTCCCCAATGCTTGCAAAACCAGGCTTACATTGCTCAGTACTTCATTTACTTAAATTTGTTTAGGCATTATTGTGTTTTCTTTTTTATTTTTGATTTTAGTTTCTGTAAAGACCAAATAAAAACCTCTAATGCTCCAAACAGTGACCACTTCATTTACCGTGTGGGTAAATATTCCTCAGTCATAATGAGATCCAATCAAATTAACTTCCTAAATTAAAACACAAGAAGCTGGGAGTGTTATCTACATATTCTCTGTCTTCTTACCAGCCTCAGATTTTATCAGTGGTTTCCTCAATCAGAAAAACATTGTGTTTCAGTAGTCATTTACTAATAGCACACATTTGAAGATGGCAAGAAAGCTGTGACAGTCAGTGAAGCCATGGAAGGCAGCATCTGCACTTGGCCATCAATTTTAAACAGAAGATGGAGGTGACTGACTTGGATGACTAATAATATTTTATAGCATGTTCCTGCGTTTGGTTCCACTTTGAGACCAAATCCTCGTGAAGGATGAGGGGTAACAGGACCTGGAAGTGATATTTAGGGCACGTGAGTGCTCACAGTATGACACAGAGCTGTCAGAAAGAGATTTCCCAAGAGAAAGTGGAATCAAATGGACTGACAGCTTGCTGACCTTCAGTATTGTGTGGCCCCATGCAGGCAAATGTGCTGGTGGAGATGGTTTGAGCATCTGTGTCCCCTGGGTGAAAACAGAAGTTCTGCCTCTGTCATCTCTGTGAGGTGACACAGAGAGAACCAACCTGTGCCGGTTCCAAAGGGTTTTTATCCTGTAGGCCAATCCTCATGGTGACTCTCCATGGACTGCTTGGCCAGGAGATCCAAAGAAGGGCAGCAGAGCTGGGGAAGGGTCTGGAGCACCAGGAGCAGCTGAGGGAGGGGAGGGGCTCAGCCTGGAGGAAAGGAAGCTCAGGGGGCTCTCAGCCATCTCTTGCTTGTTATGTTAAGAAGTCACATCCTGAAATGTGGCGGCAGTGATCCCTGCAGGTATGAATTGGTGATGCCCAGTGAAGTCAAAGGCCCCTGAGCTGATAGGGACATGTCCTCTCACAGGTACAGAGGAGCTGCAGATATCCCAAATTGCTTAACTGGGCTTAATCTCAAATTTACACAAGGCTGCAATTTCTTGTGCTGCACCAGCTCATGCTGAGTAGTCTTTCACTGAAAATATTTTCTTAAATGACACTGAAAGGCTCCAGTGACAAATCATTGTAGTTTCATATTTCCATTTATTTTATTCTGAGGTTTGGTATTGATATAAAACCACCGTGAACCTGTTAATGATATTTCATGTGCTGTAATGTCAAACTATTCAATCAGTCGCATCATTACCTTTCATATTAAGCATATTTAGTTTATTCAGTTGTAACAAAGCATTTCAAGCACTAAAGGTCTTCTTTCCCAAAAGTACTCACTCATTTGAATTTCATTTCATATCATCTCTAAAAATGTGTCTTTTGTCTTGATTTTAGATGAAAGCCAAAGGAACAAATGTTTTATTACCTAGCTGGGAAAACCTGACGATTTGTTCCTCAAAATAGGCAACTGAAAACATTTGGGCTGTTTCATTGTAAAGCTAACAGCAGGGTGAACTTTTCAGGTAGTTCCTATAGAAACTTCACAAAGGCTTGGAAGGGCTGGAGGCTTTTGTGAAATTGGTGGAAATGCCAATTAGATGTCTGGATCACAGTGCAGGCAAGGCAAGCTGTAGTTTCCAGATGGGAAATGACACTGCCCTTGTTCTTAGTGAAGGGACAGAGAAGCACAGAATTAACTTTATGTATCCATATACACAAGCCCAGCTAGCTGCTGGAACTTACTGGGGGTTGTGGAACTTACTGGGGGTTCATTTGGCACAAAAAGGGAACAAAAACATTTCTTTGTGAAAGTGTGTTTTTGAAGTGGCTTCACAGGTTCGGGTATAAAGTAAGGAAATGGCAACATTTGGATTTTTGAGCTTTAGTTATGAGCATTATAAAAAACTACATACGACTACAGTTATAGGGACTGGTAAATGCAAAATCTGCTAGCACACCTGTAAGACACTAAGAACTGAAACAAAAGTAAGGCACACTAAGCAGCAAGAAAGTTCTGAACAAAGAAGTTTGATTAATCCTCAGGCAAGTGGCTCCTCTGAATTTAGGTCTGCTGGGCTGTGCCTCCTGCCTCAGGGAAGCAGGGACAGAATTGGCATTGCACACCTTTATTGCTTCTTCTGCTTAATATCAACATCCAAGGCAGTCATCACTCAAACCAAAATGAAGTTCCAAAAGATTTTGGTACAACTGAAAAAGCCAGAGTTTTATGGCTCTGTGCCTCGCCTACTGCATTATCTATAAACTATTCCGTGTTGGAAATGAACTTCTAGTCAGCATGGCAGAGGACCAGTGTGCTATATATCAATGTATAATGTAAGAATGTGTCATTCAATATGCTGCAAAACTTGCTATTAAGAATTAATCATTCTCCTCCTTGAGCAGTCTCTTCAATGCACTCCAAAAAGTTGCCACTTCTGAACGTATTCCCAGTCAGGAGAGTCATCTCTTTCCTGGGGTGTGGGTCAGAAGAAAACTAATTATGGGATTTTAATAAAGAATTTAGCAACAGCAGAGTTTAGAAACAACTTTTTCCACTTAACAACTTAGAAGACTCCCACCAGTGGTCCATTTTGCCTGGAATGCAGATGGCAGCAGTAGGAGATGCTACTTAAGGTGGATTGTAGAGGCCGGGACAGTTTCTGCAGCTCAGAGCTCCCCTATTTCCCTGTTTTATACCCACTGGCTTAGGGATATCACAAGATAACACCACAGGCAACTTTTCTTAGTGTTTATTCACAAGGTTTTTGTCTACCAACCTTTGCCTACTGCCTTCCTGACCCCGCTGATGCTCTCCTTCACAGTTTCCTGAAGGAAGGAATGCCAGAAGGTCACAACCAATTGCAGGCCGCCACCTTGGATTTAATTTAAACAGATCAACCAGTTTAAAGATGTGCAGATGTCCATTGCTGCCCTCAGGAGCTTCTGTGTCCTGCTTAAGGGATTTAGGAACACAGGTCTGTGAAAAGAAAAGCAGGGAAAATGTGGCCTGCATGCTCTCAGGAAGAGGCAGGATGTTTGAGGCTGAAATATGGGAATGGACATGCATCTGGGCCATCTGCCCATCACCATACCCGGGAAACAGCTCATTTGGAGAGGATCTGAACCACATGGAACAGACAATGTCCTGTGGCAATCATTAGGCACCCAAATGTATCCTTAGGTTCCCTGGGAGAGATGAAAATAAAAATCAATACGTTTATGGTGAGACTGTTTAGAAAATTTGACTCAAAGGTACTTGTGCTCCTTGACTGGGTGTGTTTTATGTGAAAGCCCACTAATCTTAGGACATCTCTTCCTCAGGTGTCGCAGGTGATTCCTTCTCAGACAACAACCTCGGATGAATAAATGACTCGACAAAGGCCCCTCTGCCTGTCGAGTTTTCCCAACCCATAATTTTTATCACTTTCCATCAATGTTTGGGTTCTTTGAGGAATTCAGCCTGTAACAAATGCGTCGTAGATGCTCTAACAAGAAAAGAACAGATGCAAGTTTAGTGAATATTGAGTTTTAAACTCGTCTCGCAGTGATTTGTGGCTGTGTCACCGCAAATATTTTTCACTGTCGTTGCCTAAGCCCTGGCTGTCACTAACACGGTCAGCTGGGGAATAGAAGGCCTAACACTATGATCTCGGTATTAATGGGAGCTGTTGAGAGTGGCAAAGGTGATAAAGTATTGTTTAGTTATTGGTGCCAAACTTTTGCTGCAGGACATTATTATAAAACGTTGTGGCTTTCGTCAGATTTCAATCACCTCTCCAATAACATATTTAGAAACTTACTACAAAAAATATCTTTGAGGGTTTGTTTTTTTGGGGTTTTTATTGGTATTTTTATTGGGTTTCTTTGATTTTAAACTGTGACTGGAACTAAGTAAACTTAACATCTTAAAGAAGAAAGGATTTCAGATTGTCTCTAAAGTCCAGTTTATTTTCAGCTGGCTATACTTATTTTTATGCAAATGATTTAGGTTGAATGCTTAACTCAAACTGGAAAAAAAATGAATCCCTGTGTTCTGGGATGGATTGGCAGCTACTAAAGGGAATATAGTTCAGCTCCCATTCCAGACCTCTGGATATCTGGTAGGCTATCCTTCCTCCTGCTGTGCATGTATATTTTATACTAATGTTAATGGGAGTTATGTGTGGATATTCAGGAGAGAGAGCACACCCCATTTGGTAGGTAAATTTATGTGTCGTTCTTTTTCATTATTCCCTAGACCAGTACAAGGAGAAATAGAGATATAAGATTTATAAAGCTTCCACAATATCCTGTTTTGCCAAATTGTGTTCTAGCAAGGGCATGACAGGATTGCTCGCCTCACCCTTGACACCTGAAGAACGCAAATTAATGACTCATTGTCACTGTCATTAAAAGTAGCCGTGCATGTTTTTAAGTTGTAATTTAAAAAACCTGAAATCCAAGCTTTTATTGATGGCCAAGATTGCTCCATTTTAAGCCTTTTGATGAATACATTCACTGTTACTTTACATGAGGCACAGTCCCTCTTTTTGTATAAAGGATATAAAATTAGATTATGAGAGTTTATATAGCTTTTAAATATCAAGCTGTCAGGGCTTGTGCAGGTAGAAATATTATAATCAAAGAATGGCGAAGAAAGAGTTTATATTAGAGGGAGGATTTTGAGTAAATTCATACCAAGTAGAATATAATGGAGACAGGTTTTTTGCCAGTGCTTTGGCTCTGCTGACCTCCGTTTGCAGCAGAGATTAGCCTGATAAAGCCGACACAACCTCAATAAAACACTAACAATGGAAAGAAGTAAATAGAAATCATATTAAGCAGCAGCAATATTGCATGAATTGAAACAAAAATTTAGGTATAATAGCCTTGGTGGGTTTTAATATTGTTCCCAATCGCATCACAATATGAATCATATCATAGTGATTCTAAATAACACTTATCATCTTTAAATCTTCTCTCCTAGAAGATGACTCACATTATTTGAGAGGGTTTTTTTGAAGAGTTCATACATAATTAAATGCGCTGGAAGCAAAGGGTACAAAATGCCTTGAGAAACAGCAACTTTTTGTTATATGTTCAATTAAATGCAACAATTACGCATTTATTGTTATTTTGCTACCTTGCAGAAGTTAAATGAATAGAATAATAGAAAGGTATTGCAGGACAGAACTCGAATAAATCCAGGTGGAAAATTTTATTCAGTTTTCAATTACTGTGGCACTGCTAAATTCTGAGCACAATCTGTAGACCATGACAAAACGAAAAGAAGATTGGTCAAAAATGCATTTACAGGGGATTAGGGGCTAAATATAACAGAAAGATGGTTCAATTCATTTTGTCAGAAAATTATCTGTCCAGGGGACTATATCTTCATTTACAAAGAATTTTTTACAGTTTTTTACTGAAAGAGTGATAACGTTCCAGAATCGCCTGCCCAGGGAGGTGGTGGAGCCACCATCTCTGGGTGTGTTTAAAAAAGGATTGGATGGCACTCAGTGCCAAGGTTTAGTTGAGGTGTTAGGGCATGAGTTGGACTCGATGACCTTGAAGGTCTCTTCCAACCTGGTAGTTCTGTGATTCTGTGTGATTCCATGATTCAAAGAAAAGGTTTAATCCATCACATGGATGGACTTTGCTCTTCAGGGGACTCTGGGGTTCAGATTGCTGGGGTCCACTTCTCAGTGCTTGAGGACAGGCTTGAAATGGCCTTGGAGTACTCCAGACTCCAAGGGGAGGGGTAGGAGATAATGTCAAACCCCAAAATTTTCACCATCCCAGCTCCAAAATGGTGATGGTGGAGACATGTTCACTCCCACACGTGTGAAAAGACATCCCATGGCTGGGAAGACAGCAGTCTGTGTCTCCCTGAATAACAGAAAGGTCTTTATCCACCCACAGAGCCATTTAGGAGGACTTAAATGCAAATGTTGATGTTGAGGGCAAGGTCTTGGACGCAGAGCAGGAGTTTGAGTTGTTTTCGTACAGAAATCCTGGCTGGTGCCTCATGCACAGCTCTGGGTCCTCTTGATGGCAGTGACGGGAGGATTTTGCAGATGGGCTCTGGTTTGAATACTTTGGACATCAATAGTAACCCAGGGATAGCTGACATGAATTGAAAAATGAGAAATGTAGGATATTTATCCATTTAACATCATGAAGTCTGATACTGATGCTACCTAACAAAGATCAAATAGTGCCATCTGTCACCTGCAGCTTATCACCTTTCACAGGCTAAAGCTAGCTGAGTAAATATCCAACTTTGCTAATTAAAGGGTTAATCCAGGGGTCCTAAATAGGGGCCTATCTTTACACTTTGTTTATCTATTTTTGTTCCAGGACATGGCAAAAAGAATCATGGAAGTTGTCTATAGGAAAAAACAGAGTAGTACTTCTGTATTGTATGGTGGTGATTTGAAAATACAAATTGTAGGTGTCCTTGACTGGGCAAAGAGTGGCCAGGCAGCATCCAGAAAGAAAAATTACATTATAAAATATAAGCACAGCATATATTTTTGGTATATTATGGTATATTTTATTATATTTTGTGGTAGGGCATACAAATAATGATTTTCTATTTTAAGAAATTTAAGGACAGATTCATATATTTGGAACAGAGGTTAATAAAATGCAACAACTCATTGAAGTGAACAATTAGATGGAATGAATAAAGCTGATCAAGAGTTAGTAATCAGCAATGAGAATAAGCTAAATTTCACTCAGATGGCTAATTAACAAAAAGTGAATTTGCTGTTTTATATATTTAATTTAGGTCTCTATAAAATGCATTTTACATATCTAAAAATGAGTATCACATTTTTTATTCATGACTGTTCACAGACTATTATTTCAGCTGGCTCTCTCTGGCATCCTGGCAAAAATGAAATGTGAATACAGCAAAGGAAGGGCAGAAGAAAATGATCAGGTACAGCAGGATGAGATGAAACAGTCCATCGAAGAGAATGCAGAAGGAAGAGCAAATGAGAGAGGAGAATGACCAGTGACCAGCATGGCAAAGTCCAGCCACGGACAAGACGCAGAAGTGTTTCAGGAAATCAAAGAGGAGCAAAATCAAAGAGCAGTGAGAAAACTAAATGTTTGTCATCAGAGCCTTCAGAGAAAAGGGAAGGGCATTTCTCTGAGCAATGTCATGACTGGGTTTTCCTTTGGCCCACACAACACCTAAAAAAGCAGCTGCTGTCTCTGGGAGTACGCAACACATTTTTTCTGGGACGCTAAGGTGTTCAACAGCCAGAATTAATCTGCTTTTTGAAGGAGGATCACCTACCAGTAGGTTTCTGTCTAGGAAACAGCGCAATTGCCAAATTGTGTTCCATCAACACGTAGATAGAAAGAGTAATTGCTCATTAACAATTCTGTTCACTCTGAGCACCCCTGGATGGTAACTGGTCAAACCCGGTGAGATCCTCCTGGTTTGGGAGCAGAAAAGGAACCCTGGGATGGTCAAGGAGATAACCTGTGCTTGAGTTTGAGTTCAACACCCTCAAGCTGCTGAGTCAGCAGTGGGAAGATACCACGACCCCATCAGGCAATTTTGTGATGTCCCAAGGACGAGAAACCAAGGTCTTTATGTTTTGAAAATGAATTTGTTGGACTTGACAGGGCTGAGCTGGAAATGTGGGGAGAGGGAGCTCACAGTGGGCGTGGACTCAGCGAGCACACACATGCAGAGGTGCCCACTTTCACTCAGACACTGATTTAATGCTGTACCTTTTTTAATGGAAACCAAGGACAGTGAAAGTGGCAGGCTGCTGTCCTGCCTTCTGTGCTTGTTGAGGAAAAAAATTAGAGAGAAAAACATAGCACTTAGGAACAATTTATTTCTCCTATAAGAACAATGAACAAGCTGTCTATTTTTGCCACAATTAAATAATTCTTATTTCTGTTAAATTCTCTTGATATTGATATCTTTGCGCTATTAGGAGAAAAAATAAAATGCTTTTTTAATCCTGTGACTTTAAATCTTTGTTATTTATACTCCAAGTACCACTGTACGCTATTTTAGAGGTTATTTGAGACATCGTAGCAGCAAAAATTAAATATACTACTAACTTTTAACATTTTCTATCCAATTTGGACACCTAAGCTGACCATTTCTGGTGTATGCATCAGTTCATTAATACAGGAAAATATGCTATCAAACAGACGATCGAATTTCATGTAAAATAAGCTCCAGCATTAAAACTGTTCCTGGTATTTTATGTGTAACTCTGTGGGTAGATATATTTCTTGCTACTAGAGCAAAACTGATTTGTGTGATGGTTCCCCATCACGGAATCACTTGGAAGGTTGTGAGATAAAATGTCGCTTAGGATAATGTAATTGGCCTTAAGGTACAGGAGTTGAATTATTTTCAGTGATTTATAATCTGGAAATTAAAGACTCACTCATTTTCTAATTTAATTCCATCTTCAATGGAAAAATGTTCACTCTGAACTAAATTGGCGAGTAATGTTGCTAATTCAAATGCAGATGCAATTTCGATTCTGGTAGCAGTTTGCTGTGATTGACGAGTCCCCAATGGATCATAATGATTCTTATCTCCCAATCTCACAAATTCTCTAGCAGTTGTGATAATAACTTCAGCTAAGGAGAAAAGGCAAAAAATAAATTCTCTGCTGCACTGTCAATCCAGGCTTTGCTTTTTTCCTGACATGGAATGGGGTTTATTTCAAATCTATTGCATGTTGGAGACAAATATGAATCCTCATTGCTAAATTCTGTGTCATCGTAAAACTGCAGTTTAATCGTTTACTGATACTCCTCTCACTTCCTTTTAAACCTTTCTAAAAAATATTTCAGATTTCTCATTATTAATTAGCTTAAATTACATTTGGGGCAATTCGTTGGTAGATGCAAAACATGGGGGAAATATCCAGCAATTAGGTACCACTAAAATATTTCACATTTTAAAATATTTGTCCAATTTAAAAATATACTAATATATCCTTTATTTTCTCAATTATTGCACTAAAACTGGGCGCAAGTTATGGTGATGCCATGACTGTAAAAGTGGAATTTCCTTTGCCAGGGAGAGGCTTGGACTGGTTACAGATTTATTTATATTTCCACAATGAACTCACATTGATGGGACAGTGAGTGGGATGAAACAAATGTGAGGCCTTGCAAAGTAAATGGTAGAAAGGCTATGGAAAAAGTAACTTGTGAGGGAATAATCTAGCTAATTTCAGGGCATGATGGGGAATGTGAGGGAGGTTACTTCTTCTCATGCATATCTTAACATTTTTGAGGATTTATTATTTCAAAGTCTTAATGATTTAATGGTCTTAATAATCTAACTCCTATAAAAGCCAGTGCCTGATATCTTTATTTCAGAAGAAAAATCTCTCTTTCTGGGGAAAATCCTGCTCTCCTCCTGCTCACCCACTTCAGCTGGATTTGCTCTTCTGAGAGAAGCTGGCAGAGGAAAGGGTGAGTGTAGGGTAATTAAGAATGAGGCAATTAGACTCTCGCCAGACCTGACATGTCCTCACAATGGAAAATGTGAAGTTACGAGAAACTTCTTCCCTTGGAAAGTGAAACACAACGAAGGGAAAGTGGAAGGTCTTGTGAGGAGCTCTCACCAGTGGTTGTGTGGGTGGGGATGGAGGTGCAGGTGAGATGTTCCCTCACCAGGTACCACTGCCTGGGTGACCTGGCAGTGACCTGGGGGCTGCCACCAACCCAGTCAGGTGCAACCTCTCCTTGTGTGGGATCAGACACATCCCACATCCCCCAGCACTGGAAGGATCTTGGAGAAGCAGCCTAACAAAGGGAAGACTTGCCCAGCTGCACGTGCCCAGTCCACGGGACCAACTTTTCTCTTATTTGCAGGAATATATTTTTTATTAAATATTTTAATAATATGTGTCATTATTAAATTGCTTGTTTTTCCAGTGCAATAAAGGTTAAAATACAAGAGAAACCAAAATGCAGTTAAAACACAATTTTTCTGCTGAAGGACTAGGAAGACACTGAGGGTATTTGACTTGAACCAAATAAATCACTTTACCGAAAAGAGCATGGATCTTGATCTACTGCTCATCGAACTCAGCAGAGGTGAAAATGCCACGTTTATTTGAGTTTTGTTTGCAATGGTCAGGCTGAGAGTTAAAGTGATGGAGCTCTACCAGCTTTGCACCCTCTGGGCCAGGTTGTTTGTGTCGTTAAAGTATTGACAGTGCCGGGGATCAGTGGAAGTGGAATATTGCTGGAAGATCAAAGAGTGCCCCTTTGAACACACTTTATTGCCTTTTTCATCTTATCAGCACTTGCCATTATTAACCTGAGGATTTCTGTCTGAGTGGGCTATAGAGGCAGGGGATATCAGGGGGAAGCAGTGGCAGGAGGAGGACGGCTAAGGTGTGGAAGAGATAAGGTGATGTGTTCTTCCCTTTCACCCACGCACATTACAGGTGCTCATATAAATATCCCGATAAAAGTCATATGGAGCAGAGAGTCCTCTGGGAGAAAAACAGCAAATGGTGGCATCCGCACAACCAATGGCACTGGCTGTGACCTGAGAGAGAATCAAACAGCACAGTCTGATGGTATCTGCCCACTTGCCTTTGCCTTGCACTGTGAGGAGGGACTGTGCCACGGGAAATAAGTCTGGAACACTGCAAGGAGCTTTTAGTGCATAGTGGAAAAATACAGCCTGCTCAGTTTAAGGGAAAAAAAAGGAAAAAGTACCCGTCAGTGGATTTCAACACCCAGTGCAGCTGGTTTGGGTGGAATTGGATGCCAGATGTCTTGCTTTCATTCAAGGGTTGTAAGTTTTCCAGAATAAGATAAATATGTGCATTCTCCCTGCATTTTATGGAAATCTTCCTGCTTTATTTTTTTTTCAAGAAAAAATACAACTCCTAAATTGGAGCTTGGAATTATTCCCCTTGATCTATGAACTTGGCAGCAGAGGCAGAGCTGTTGTTCTTGCCCATGACAAGGATTTTCTTCATTGCACTCAAAAAATTTCTGAAACTTTTTCATTTAATTAGCTGCTTAATGAGTGGAAACATCCAGCAAAGACAATTTTTGTTGTCATACTCAGCATGCTGTAAAAGTAGAGCTTTCTCAGGGGGAGCAAGTTTAGGTAAAACAGCAGAAACCACACAGGACGTCAGACTCAGTCTCTTCACTGGCTCTCCATTATTGATAACACAGATTTTATGGGGCAGACCTGCTGGGTGGGACCAAGCTGGGGCCATGTCCTGTGACTGGAGACCACCAGGACATGAATGTACCTGTTTCAGATTGGATAATTTTCCTTCTCTACCTCCTTCATTGCCACTTCCCCCACTGAAAGCAGCCCCTGATCAGCCCCTTCCAGGGTTGTCCTCTGGTGCTGGAAGGACACCTGGACTGGGGTGTCAGAGGGCTGCAGGATCCAGGGGTGCCCAGCCAAAGCCACCCCTGAGTGCCTGAACTCACAACTCTGAGGTCTGTACCTAAATAAGAGCTCTGAGATACCACCACCAGCATTACCTTGGAGGTCAAACGAGACGTGCATCTGTTTTAGGGAGGGTTCATATGAAGCAAAGAATCCCAGAGATTTATATTTGAGACTGGTCACCATCACAGCCTCAATGCCAGCGGGACAGGGCATAGAGAACATCATGGTCAAGCAGAGCAAGGGATTTTTTTGGTAAAATTTGGTGCGGAGATGAGGACTCACACTGTGCATTGATTCTCAGTAACTTCAACAGCTGAATGCCTTTAAAATATACTGCTATGCTCATAATGTCTTGCCAGTGTTTCACATTAACCTTTAGACTATTTGAATTTAACTCTGTAAGTAAGCTAGATAGCTTTCTAAAATGGTAGATAATATAACAAAAAAGCTGCAGACGTGGATGAAGATATGTGAGCAAAGCAGTTATTAAAATTAGAATGATTGATGCTATTATATTCTGAGGTATTCTACCTGTGGAGATCTAAGTGGCTGTTCTCTTTAATATGCATATGCAGCTGATAATTGGGGGGCAATCAGTAGGTAAACTAACCCAAACTGCACAAATAAACACAGGGCAACAGGGAAGAAAAGGCTGCTCTTTGATACTCTACAGCGTGCTGGGAGATGCCATGGGCTCCAATGTCAAAATTTGTTAATAAAATCAGGGAGTTAAACTTCCTTGTCTTAGACTCACATGCAAAACAGGAACATAAGGATGTTCAGCAATGAACTCATTGGTGGCAGCACGTCACAGACCACAGACCTTCTGAAGGCATCAAAAGGCTCCACTAAAAATAGGTGCCAAGAGATCGACTCAGGTTTCACACTTCTGGGTTAATTTGTACCTTCTACATGTGTTTGTGGTCCTGGATGTCCTTTGAAAAGTTAAAGACTTTCTGCTCAGTAAGTGGTTAGCTGGGATATCATTGCATCACATCATATCCCACTTTACCTGCATATCTTTAAACCAATTTTGCCATGGCAGTGGAAGCAGAACTGGAAGCTACGGGGGCACATCCTCCTGATTCATGAACTCCCATTAGCGCTGACAGAAGTCATGCACCAGCATGGAGAGGAGACTCCATCATAGAGAGCGGGTGATCACCTCAGACTCACACAGCAGCTCATTGAAATTTCCCTCAAATGAGGGAAAAATATGAATATATGAACAAAAAGCATATATAGCAAAATATGAACTTGCTTTCCTCCTAATTCCCTGATGCATATCCCTGCCAGCCCAGGAACTCACGCCCACAGACAGGGAATGATGTGTGGGAAGAGCAACTGGCAGAACTTGCAGCGATGAGAAGCAGAAATCACAGTAATTCGGAGGTGGACCTTATCTGTGAGGAAGCTGGAGGTCAGCTCCTTATTTACACAAGAGAAAGTGAAGAGAGAAATTGCCACCTGACAGAAAAGACAAAATAGAGAGAACAAGGCATAAAAGTTTTCTAGTTTACTTATTAGCACTATACGTAATTGGATGGAAGTAGCAGGTTTCAAAAATTTGTCTTACTGTAATGACTATAATTTTTTAGAGATTGAAAATGAATCTGACTAGAAAATACCATTAAACTACCAACTTACTTAAAATTTAAAGGGTAATTCACATATAATGCTTTTATTTAATAGCCCAATTTACAAAACGTCTAAAATTAATGCAGATCTTTTCAGGACAAAATCAGCTGTAACTGCACCAACTAATTTTTGCTCATTTGAACTGAATTATTAATAAGAGAGAAATATACCATATGTTCCCAAAAGAGCTGGATACATTTATTTCAAATAAAATTGCCGCGTTTGGTGGAATATAAGAGGTTTAAATGCTTTCAGAGAAATGGGTTACTTATATACTGATTTAATAGAGTATAAATGAGACTGCATAATTAGGGACACAGCTGTTTCCTAACCTAAAGCTGCCAGCTTTTGTTGGTTAAGTTCCTTTATCACCTGCATGGCTTTAATCAGCAATAATTTGTTCTTCTTGTGGAGCAATACAAGTTAATCAATAATTTTGCTGTTTGTACTATACTGGAAAAGGGCTTTTATGGCAGGTTTAGCTTAAATTGGGCATACATTCTCCTGGCTTATTCACTTGATTTATTTCATTTTATGGTGATCCTGATACTAATCAAAAATGAAAGTATTTTTGGTAGCTCAGCCTCTGCCTATGTGAGGTACAGAGATATATTGGGTTAACATTTTAAAGCACCTTCTTAAGTTTGAACTACATTCACATTTGGACATAAAGCCCGAATCCTGACTCTGTAAATAAAACTCCATGAAAATTTCTCCCCTTAGAGCATACCTGGAGATTTCCATTCTGTCTGTTCCCAGAAACAAAGAAACAAAAAAATGGGATAATGACTATTTCTCTTCTATTCGGTTTGTTTCAAAAAGTTCTTTGATATCAAAACAAGAAGACTCTGTGCATATTTCATCTACAACTGGAATTTACTCTTAACCAACACATCTGGTGACAACACCATGGTGTAGGGCCATGGCTTTACTCCTACAAGGTCAACAAGGGAAATATTTTTTTGAGTATTTTTACATCTGATCTTCACTCATTTTGGGCTCTAATGTGAATTTAAGTGAGCAGAACTGTTCAAACTGATCTATACACTACCTTCAAATGGGTTATCTGGAGGGATATACTTTCTAAACCCCACATCCATGATCCAAAAAGATGGGAGACTTTCAAGTCCTTTGACATCCAGATGAGCCAAACGCCCAGGGGAGAAAGATGCAGCTCCGACGAGCATGAAAAAAGCAAAGTTTCATTTGTCAAAGTTTTGTTTTTCCTACAGAGCTGTTCACACCTCATATTTTTCCTCTCCTTAAGAAAGTTTTAAACCCTTATTCAAATCCCATCAAACTCCTCTTGGCTTTAGAATCTTGGGATCGGGGGAACACTATGGAAGGTCTGCTGAGATTTATGTAAATAAATAAAATAATTTTATTGTATAGTCATACAAATCCTAACCTCCAAAAATATGAAGACACATATATATGTATATTCTTAGCTGTTTAAATGCTGGAGTGTGTTAATTTTAAAAGTCTTGAAGGACAAAAGGCAGAATGTGATATTTCCAAATGAAATTCTTAAATTGCAATTGGCCACACGAATGCCACTGGCTACTTCCAGCTACTTGTTGAATATTATAAAAAGGCAGCATACGATAGAAATTTACACAAATTGTATCTGAATATTGTTATTTACATCCCAAATTTATAATGCAAGCCTATAAATTCACCTCTGCACAAGGGGATTAATTTCCTAAAGGCTGCTGTAGCACCATGGAGGCTCCAGTAGCACTACCCTCAAGTAAGAGGATGTTCCTTAACTGCAAATGTAACTGTATTTTTATTTAGGGGTGGAGGAAGGAGGTGGAAAGGGCTGTGAGTAATTTCTGATGCCAGGTTTATATTTTAAATAGTTATATTTGAAGTGCATCTGCTCCTTCCAGCCTTCCTCCTTGTCTTCCACGGGGTTACACACAGATAATCACATTCCTGCCTTTTAGAGCCAGAATATTCTTTTAAAACCCCAAAGAGACAATATGCAACTTAAAGTAGAAAATTGGCTTCACTCACAAATTATGCATTAAAGAGACTTTGTATCTCACTATATGTCTTGCTCAGAGGGAACTTCCACGTTCGCAGATTCCAGCTGTGCAAGACATAAAAATTTTATGCCGTAACTTTTACAGACTAGGAAGGACTTTCTCCACAGTTTGAGTCGTTTGAGGGAACTGCCACAAAAGAGCAAGCTCTAACACCTTCTAATTAGCTCTTGGTCCCTGATGACAAGCAAAATGCCACCAACGGGGACAATCTGAACCTTCTCACCAGCTAATTGAAAAATGTACAAATTCTTCTCCGACCACTCAGGGCAAAAGTTAAATACACAAATTCCAACCACTGTAGAAGTAAAGAAAACAAGTTTTGCAGCCCTTTTCCTTCCTCCTTTGACAGCTCATGTCCCTACCCTCTGACCATTTCCCTAACTTGTTTAGATCCAGTGCCTGCGGTTTCCTACAAAAAACTGCCTTCCCTGGCTTGATGCAGATATAGAAGCCACGGAAATGTTGTGCCCAAACTCATTCTCCATGTGCTCCATAACACAGGTATGGCCACACAAACAGGAGCCATCCATTGTATGGCCCATGGGCATCAGCAGATGCTCCAGAAGCATCACTTTACAATCAAACACCCATCTGAATTCCTCTAAAAAACCTCTCCCTGGGATATGGTTGTGGTTTTGGTCAACAGAGAGAGTCCTCAGCTCTCCCATGGCTGAAATATATGAACTTCAGTTAATTTACCTGTTAAGCTGTTCCTTCTCCCTGAAGGTTCTTGCAGCCTTATTTCAAATTATTTATTCAGATTTATGAGTAGGATGGTTTGGGTTGGAAGGGACCTTAAAGATCCTCCACTTCCAGCCTGCCATGAGCAGGGATACCTTTCACTTGGAGGCCAAGCCCACTCCAGCAGCCTCGTGTAATACTTACATTTTTCGCCATTAAGGGTAAAAAAACCACCCCAAAACACCTCTGTAAGTTTGGATGCCCAGAGATACTCCCTTCTACTGACTGGAGACTCCCCTCTGCCAGGACTCAAGGAAGAGATGATCTCCGTGACTTGCTGATTTTATCTATAATTAATTTTAATTTTTCCCCTCACTCTTCCAAGCAGCACCATTAACGGTAATGGAAAAGTTATTTGGGAACATTTGGTTTATAATGTTTATCACTCTGCTACACAATATATGTTATAGGTTTAAATCAATATGTGCAAGTAAAGAGCCAGCAATTAAACAACTGCTGCTTTCTATGCACAAAAAATGTGATTTTTCTCCTCTGTATCTAATCTCAACTGCAAATACATGTGTAGCTGTGGAGGCATGGCCCCTAATTCTTAATTTTGGATTGCAAAGAAAATTGAGAAGGGCTTGTAAACAAGATATATTTGGCAATTCCTCCAGTGTACTTTGATCTATGTAATAAAGGTCAGCGCTCAGTGCTTCATTCTACATTCTCCCAAATATCTAATTGCCTAATTATTGCATTATTTCACAGCCAATTGGCTGAAAGGGTTTGTATGGGAGTGTGGCAGAATAAGAGAGCTGTCAGTCTTTGGTTATGGTCCTATAGTTCTAATTCAAGAATTAAATATCTGTCTTTTCTAAAAGTCATTACATGATTTATTGGAAAATTGGTAGAAACAGCCCTGGGGGGGTTGTGCTCAAAATCTGGTTTAGAAGAGTGGCTGCTAGCTATGACTTTTGATTTTCTTGTCTCAAAAGGAATAGCACTGCCTGTTTCTATGCAAATTAAATGTTTGAATGTATTTTTTAAAGATAGATTATAATTGTTCATTTAATTGTATTTCTTATGCAGTGAGGTGATTTGTGTTTTGATCTTTATTTCCAGAGGAAACCCCTTTTGCTACCGATTCCCCAGAAGTGCAGGACTGCTTTTTTTTTTTTTTTTCTGTTGTTTGATAGCTCTAAAATGTCCTGCAGAAATTGTAGGTCAAGAATTACAGCCATGGTAAATCACGCCTCATGAATGAGAAGTCATCTGTGATTTCTCTGGGGTTTTTTTGGTCAGTCCTTAAAATGAGGGTAATATTCAGAAGAAAATAAAGGCTTCTTTAACATATATTGGCATAAATATGAACCATTCCAGTATGTGCATATTTGTGACACTCAGGCTCTGTTGACATCTAGAATTTAGGCTGCATCAGACAGAGAGGATGCTCTATAAATAAGCCTCAAGAAAAAAATATTTTAGCTAGAGCTATTCCTAGTAATTACACTTAAAAATGCAATTAAATTTCCTTTCTGGGTATAAAAACGATCACTTCCCACCATGAACCCAGAGGTGCCTCCATCCTCTCTCTCTTCGGTTGTTGGGAAGTTTTTTGCTTTATGCAGATTTCAATGATTTCATGGCCCAAATGTTACTCTTTTTTTAGCGGTTCCCCCCTTTTCCTGTGCTTTAGGACCAAAAACAGGAATAGGCAGCTCACAACTCCTCTGAGCAGTGGAGCTGGGGAAACCCAGGGAACCAGGACAAGGGATGGGTGGTTGGCTGCTTTTTGGGGGCTCAGTAACCCCCAACCCCTTTGGTGTGGGCCAGCAACTTTATCACCAGAATTTCTTCTCTCTGCCTCTCTGCTGACCCATCTACCTCTGTTTCTGTAGTAACTGATCCACTTTTGTAGTGCCAAGGTACACAAAATGTTTCCCCTTTGCTGCCATCCCCAGAAGAGCTGCAGGAGGTAGACAAGGACTGGCTTCTTTGTGGCTTCCTTCACCTCCTTCCTTCCAGGAACCGCCTCCCATTTCGTGCTTCCCAAGCTGGAGTCTCACAAAAATCAATAACTGCTCCTGCCTTTTCTCCCTCCTTTCTGCCAAAGTGTCTGTCAAAAACAATCCTGGTCACGGCTAGAGAGAAAAAGTCACAAAACTGCAGGTCTAAAAGCAGACAAGGGGTTAACTCTCCTATTTATGCATCTGATAATTTATAAGAATTATTTGCATTTATTGTCAGCCACTGGACTCACGTAATAGCCCTAAAGCTGCAAAGGGCAAATAAGAGGCACATGAGATGCAGCTGGATGGATACAATAGATTGAACATCTCCAAAGAACTCCCATTAGAGTCCAGTGGGTCAATAATCCACAAACCAAGAAGGATTTACATGATAGACCATAACAGCTGCTTTGGAGCCATTTTATCAAGGCAGGATCTGGCTTTAAAACTATGGTGATAGGCAGGTTTTGCTGCCTGCGAAGATGCCATTCTAAGTTACAGCACAACAAATAAGTGGTATAAAATTAGTGACAGGATCTTAAAAAGATTATAATAGGTTATTTACTTGATTTCACAAAATGTCTCTCTGAGATCCACTGTATTTCTTGAAAAGAAGCTGAAACCTTAGAACAAGGCAGTCTGCGTACACTATAAGCTATGAATGAGATGCACCTTTATTGAGAATAAAACAGACAAAAATGTATTTTCTATAGTATTTTGACATGGTATGCTCAGTAGGGACCTAGGGAATATTGTGACCTATTTCCAGATGTAGGCAAACTGGATTGAATCAGTGGTAGGAGGACGTGGAGGAGATGCTACTGTACCTTCTCCTTCAATCTCTTTGCTCAAGGTACCCAGAAATTAATTTCAGCTTGGTTAAATTCAGAGCAGCCTCAAAAATCCTCTGTTATATGGCCATGAGGACTTCCTGTGGATCATTTTCATTCCTTTCTCTGACAGAGGACTGCACTTTTGCAGAGAGGAACTTGCATCGATAGAAGCAACTGGGGGAAAAATGAGGGAAACTCCCAATTTTATTGACCTTTTCTTTTGTACCAGGACATTGGTATTAAATAGATGTGGAAAACACCGGGCTGTAACTCCTTTCCCCCCCAAAAAGTTCATAGAGTAAAAAAGCTCTACAAACATAACACATAACAAGAAGATCATTGCCGCTACACGGTAAATCTGCAAAAGACTTAAACATTAAAAATTAATCTCAAGACTTTATTATTCCTTTGTAACTCAGCACTGCAATGATCTTTGTGTGGTGGAGGGCTCTGCAGTGCTCACATGTGCTCTTACGCCTCGGCAGAGTGCCATGAATTAAGGATGGAGCGTAAACCTCGCCTTTGAATTTCCTGGCTTTTGTTAGTTTGTGTCATAAACTCAACATTATTCAAATCTCGGGTTTTGTATTTAATATTATTAAATGCCTCCTCATCAATGCCAAGTCTGTAATTGGTCACAGTGAATAGGTGATTAGACAGATAAAGTGCAATTGTGACTGCAAAAACTATCACCAGGTTTGCTGAGGACAATAATTATGTAGCTTATAATGTTTGAAAATATTGCCTAAATCTCCTTCCCACATGTTGTTTGTGATGGAAAACAATTAGACAAAGGATTCTTTTTCTAAGCTGCCTCTGATTCAGATTTGCCTGATGAATGGTCTTTATACCGAGCCCAAAGCATTTGTTCCAAGTAAATTATATGTCATTGCAAATGCAAAAGGTCTGTTTCACAATGTTTATTGGGATAAATTAAATCTTCTAAAGATGGTAAACAGAAGGCCTCAATAATGATTCACTTCTGTATAGTTTAAACTGAAAAGGATGTTGCAGTTAGAAGGATGGAGATGAGGCAAACAACACTCCCTGCTTTGTGTTAACAACATAAGAGGTACAATAGGGAAATTTAATTTGATACTGATCTACATGAGGCATAACACAGCAACACCGTTTCAAATGCTACTTTTCTAATGGCAGCCTTTGAATTGCAAATTTCCACCAAAACCACCTGATTCATTACTTGAATGTATTCCCAAACCAGTCAAGGAGTTTCTTTCCCTGCTTCCATAGGGGCAGGAGCAGGCTCTCCTTCCTTAACATCTCAGGAGGTGGATATAAAACCCGAGGGATGCTGTACTTGTGAAAGCCTGGAGCCTGCAAGGTGACAGGCACACGGGCAGCCTGTCTAGTGCTCGACAAAGAGATGCTTCTGGCTTTGCTGCAGCAGCCAAATTTCTCCTCGCAGCGAAAGGTCAAATCCCAGAATAGTCCGCAGCCCTTTCGGAAGCGCTTGCCTTGTGCTCAGAAAGGACACTTCTCAAAGTTGGCAGCGGATTGAAAACGTTTTGTCGCTTCTGTGGGCCCTCCAAAAACCCACAAAAAGAAATGGCAATCTTCCCTGTAATGCTCTCAGGCTCCCAGTGGAAAAGTGCTGCGAGGATGGCAGATCCCTTGGGAGCAGAAGAGCCTTGGGCAGGCGGCTGCGCACGCCACGGGCCCATAAGCACAGGGAAAATCTCCAGTGCTTTCTCCCTTGGTGTGTGTGGGCTGGGATTCAGCCACTTCACCTGTGAAAGGACACAATGGGCTGTCTGGGAAGCTATATTCTCCTTGAGCCTAAAGGGAATAGATGGGAACTTTAAGGGGTGTCAGTTAATTAGTTTACAGTCCAGCTTAAAATTGGATCTTAAACAATTTCTGTACCTGTTGTCAGGTCTTTCTAGGCCCTCCGTTAGCTCACTCTTGCAACCATTATGTGTCTAAATTTCCAGCTCCCTGGAATCTTGTTCACAGGTGATTAAAACCTGTCCTATGGACTATTAAAGTGCCCCACAGAAAGCTACTAGCTGACACTCGATCACTTTGTTGTCTCTATTTTTGGAATATTTGTTTCTTTTAACCCAAGTTCTGCATTTCAGGCGTTTGGACTGCTTGCAACATCCCTTGAAAAGTTTTCACCACCCACTCACTGTTCATTAGTATTCACAGTCACAAGAACACCTTTAACTCACATTCATGCACACACTCCCAGACAAAAGCTCTATTAGTGGGACTTCATACTTGGTCTCGAACACACTGGTAATTAAACATCCATAAATGTCGAAAAATAAATAAATGTTTGCAGGTTACTTGGAGGTGGCATCTAATTTCCTCTTTGCTTCGAGGATGTACTCCCCACCCTCCATACACCCCAAATGTTCTGCCACCTGAGAGGATTGGCAGGAAGTCAGGAGGGGAGTTTGTAACTTCCCAGCTGTTCAGGGCAAAGGGGATGTGCAGCAGAGCAGGTACAGAGAGCTGTGGTCACAGAAAACATCAGCAGGAACAGGACAGAGAATGAGCTTCAGTACTTAAGGGAATGCCAGTAAAATGCAGATATGCACATATTGCATCTTCACCTCTGAGGGAGGCACAGATAATACAGACAAGATGTGGACACTCTCCTTTAGTGCTTCCAATAGTTTGTAAATAAAAAAATACCTTTGTGAACTCCAGGTTTTCTCCTGCCTAGCGGATGGCCAAAGGAAGCAATTACACTGTGTATTAAACAAGAAGAATTTTCTTCACAAAACAATTCACTAAAATCCTTTATATGAGAACAAGCTTTCATTAATGACCTCTTTGAATTTTACTGGTGAGCCCAGCAATAATACACGGGTATTGTTAGAAATGTAAATGTAAAGAGATAAGGAAATTTTCAGGCAAATCTATATTTAATTTCAAAGAAAAGCTGCTCATTTCTAATGGCCCTGTTTGGATGGATATCTGATGGTAAGGCTAGGGGAGGGTCACAGCAGATAACACCTAACAGGATCATTGAATGAAAACCAAATATTTATTTTCTCTTTGTCTCTTTGGGACTCATTTGCATTAAAACTGCAGCTTTCCCAGGGAACGTTAGTGAAAAAAACCCACCCTAATTTATGCATTTAATATTAGGAAGGCTCTTTGAGATTAAGGTTATATAAAAGCTGATTCCACTCCACCTCCTCGTCTCTCCACAAAGAGCATGAAGCTGAGATGAACGGTTCGGGTGCTCCGTTTGTTGTATACCTCAAATTTGCATTTTATTGCACCTATGTATTTTTATAACTGTATTATAGATCCTATTGTCACACTTGGTTTCTTTCCTGAATTCCAGCTGCTATTCCACAAAGCTATTTGTCACTTATTTTAACCTTGAGCATGCAAAACTCCTCACAGGCTTAAAATTAAGCAAGAGCTTACGTGAAGAGACATTTAATGCATTCAGTCAGTGTTGCCTCAGTACCTGAAGCTGTTTTGCATTATCTCCAGTACCCTCCTTGATCTTTGGCTCTGGGAAAACCTTTTTGTTGTCATCCATAACATCATGAGATTCCTTTCAGAACCTAAAAAAAAATTGGTGCGGATTCATTTTAAATTGAATACATTTTTATTTGCTCAAGTCTGTTAAACTCGCTGTTGTCATAGGATCACAGAATGATTTGGGTTGGAAGGGACCTTAAATCCCACCCAGTGCCACCCCTGCCATGGCAGGGACACCTTCCACTGTCCCAGGCTGCTCCGAACCCCAATGTCCAGCCTGGCCTTGGGCACTTCCAGGGATCCAGGGGCAGCCACAGCTTCTCTGGGCACCCTGTGCCAGGGCCTCCCCACCCTCATAGGGAGGAATTCCTTCCTAAAATCCCATCCAAAACTTCTTTCTTTCAATTTAAAGTCATGCTTTAGGCTTTTGTAAGGACAGATTGGGCAATAACTCCCCGAAGCACATTTTGCACTGGGATGCTCCCAACAGAGACAAGATGGGCTCCCACCTGCACAGGGCAACCTGAGCCTGTCACGATTGTTGTGTCCTTGCTTTCCCTCTGTGATGAATGCAAATACCCAAGGGGTGGTTGAAAACCAGAGTGATTATCCAGGATACTTTGCATACCTTTTTACACCTGTATTTGTTACACCGTTAAACTATAAAATGTGACCAGCGTGCCGAGGTTCTCTCCTATTTTATTGTCTGCCCGGTGTTAATAAGTGTGGTGCAAAAGCCAATTGTTTTTCAAACCTGTTTTAAAATTGCTTTAAAAGCTGTACAAGCATGTATTTCTTTTAAACAACTAGCAGATTCACTTTTAATTGAGACAAGTTTAAAAAAAAGAGCTAGAATTCAGGTGATGCAGGAGGCGGGATCACTTGATGGAGTTTTACATGGAATAGCATTTCACATCAAAATAATTACATCTCTGTGCTGATTAATGATTAACCTGGTTCTTTATTATTCCTTTCTGAATGCCAGTCCTGAGATAGACTCCCTCTGGAGTCAATAGGAGAAGTCATGTGAACGTCAAAACCCAGAAGTTATCTTTGTCATTAACCTTGAGAAGCACCATCGATTACTGGCACTAAGTAAGATCTAATGGCTTCAGAGAAACAACTGCTTCAAAAACAATTTTCAAGGCATATTTGAAAACGAGTTAGATGAAGCTACAAAAATATGGCATTGATATGATTTGGTACAGCTAACTCAGAATTGCTTCGTGATGCAGTTCAGCTAGATTTACTGGGATGATAAAGAAGGGAAAAGTCTCCATGTTGCCTTGTTTTCCAATCAAAATTAGCATCTGCCTATGATGCAGAAATTAATAGAAGTACAGAGGCATGTGAGTGCAATGCTGATGCTCTAACAGGATCATTTGAATGCTGCACTACTCATTTTAGCTCCTCTGTAACTCAGGTGTGTTTGAAAATGTGACCTTATGCTTACAACCTGACAGGGGAAAATAAATACACCCGTGTTTTCTGTGGGCTTGGGAGATATAACAGCATGCTTTGAAAGAGATTTCCATCCCACTTTTTGGGTTGAAAGGAATTTGCAAGCCTTAGGAATTTCAGCTGTCCATATCCTCATCAGTTCTTAAGACTACAGATGGTGCTCCTCCAGCAGGTAAAACACCAGTAATTTGAGTCTTTTTGAATAAGTCTTTTTGTACTTTTTGGGAAGCAAAAAACTGGCTTTTGTGGAGAGTTCTGCACCATTTAGGACAGAGAATATGGTCCTAAAATTGCCTTGGAGTTTTTAAAGGGGTGTGTCGATTGAGTGCCTTGGGAGAGAAAATCTCCAGAGCAGACCAGATAAAAAATTAAACTGAGCATTGAGTCACGTGCTATTGAAATCCTGTGAAAAGATAATGAAATAGAGGATGTTGTGCTGAAGTAAAATATGATGTAAAGTTTTTCTACTCTGGTGCTCAGCCAGCAGCAAACTGCCAGAATTTAAGGCCTAAGTCAATGGCTCTAACTCAGGTAAACACTCAAATATACCAAGATTTTACCTAAGCAAATACTGTGGAGGTTTCCAGCCTGTGGTGAACTTGCATGAGACAGACTTTAGTCAAGTGCACCCAGCTCTGCCTCTTCTATTAAGATGTGACCCTTCTCCTGCTGCAAGCTCATCTCCTACACCATGATTTGCAGCAATTAATTGGTCTCCTCTAAGCTGACTAGCAAATCCATATACGACTGTAATTACCTGAATGTAAAATATTTAGGAAATATCTATCATGCTCTTGGAAGTCTCAGGTCATTGAAAGAAAGCCAATGAAATTGCAAACAGGCTGAAGGGATTGGCTACCAGGTACCTTTCCTCCCCCCTCCCCATCCTCTTGGCTCTTAGCATTTGTCTCTAGGGCATGACCAAATAGTGGCCATGTGTCATAAAGACATTTATCATGTAATTACAGCTTTAAGATCAGTTTCTGTTGATGTGAGATGATTACTTTGTATTTCACGCCTTTCAGGTTCCCAGCTGGGATTCAGAGGTTTAAGGACATGGGGTATATATTTTTTAAATTTATGAGATAGCCATTAATTTAATTAATTGGACCATAAGAGTTCAGTCAGTGACCAAATAAGAATCCTGTGAAACAGAGAGAACCAGATGTTTTACGAAGTTTCGATATTTTTGACGTGGATAACTCGGCACAGCAGAGGCCTTTGTTTCCTCCTTAAGGAACAGAACATTTCCGTGCAGTAAGAAAAACGAAAAACGACATGTCAAAGTCACTGCCTGTGAAACCTCACCCTGGAATAAGAACACTGTTCAAATGAGGCTGTTTTAAGCCTGGCCTAAATTGTATTCTTCTTATGTGTTAGCAATAGCCCAGTGCCATTCCTATGTGGCTTACACCAATACTTGCGTTCTAAAATCTGGGCTCAGGCATTGTATCTGTGATTCCTTGAGTTAATTTTGGAGTTTTCCATCACGTGTTTATGTGATTTTGTGTTTGCAGATTGATATCTGATTTGAATTATTGTGAGAAGCTCCCTGTCACCAAGGTGATCACAAAGCTACATTTCCAATGTTTTCAGTGTTCACTATATTTCTGTGAGCTTTCCTGGAAATGGATTTCTATTGAACTCCCATTTCTTCTGATATCGGGGTCAGCTTTTTTTACCATCCTCACAGCTGTTAAAATTAATATATGCAGTTCTTAAAGGCTTCATTGAAACCTTTGAAAAATTTAAGATTTTAGTGGAATGGATTTTAGGTCCTAACCTGAGCTGCAGCAGGAAATCCAGGACTGCAGCTGTGTCCAAGTTACAGCCAGACAAAATATTTTATGCTTGTCCACTTTTACTTGTTAAAGAATTCAGCCTGGCTCCTGTCCAGAGAAAGCCCCAAATCTCAAAATTTACCAGGCACAGCTCAACCCATAAATTTTACATTAAGGATAGAGCAAGACGGAATTTCATATCATGGGACAGCACTCAGCAGCAAAGGCCTGCCTGGTGCAGAAGGGTGATTTGGTGTTCCCTGGCACTGGCACGCTTGCATGGGTGCATCAGACTGGCAGGAATCCAGAGTAATGGACCATGAATTAAGTCCGAAGGCTTCTTCCTGGGGTGGTGTTTGCTGGCAGAGCTCCTCAGCATCAACAGGCTCCTGTGAATGCCTCCAAGGTACTCGCCTGTCGTACCCCCAGCCCTGTGGTCACAGCCACCCATCTCATCCCCTGGAAAATAAAAAGTCACATCCAGTTGTGACGCATTGATCTAGAAAAACTTGTCTATGCTTTTCTTTCTTTGGGGAATGCACTTGCCTAGTGGAAATAATTGTGGAAGTATTCAAGCAGAGGGAGTTACCAAAACTTAAATCAGCAGCTCTGTTTGTCTCTTCTGTTGAAAGACAAAAATGCAAATGTGGCAGTGACTGAGGACTATAAAAGGATGAGCAAGCAGGCAGGTGGGATTCACATTGGGAGGAAAACAACGGCAGAAGTCTTGTGACAGCAGAGAAATTATATCTGGTTTTATCTGAGGGCACAGGCCCAGCCCTGGCTGTCCCAAGATCACTCTGCACATTGCCAGCCAAGCTGTTCTCATGCTTAATTTACAGCTCACAAGGTTCATGTACTGTCTAATGAAAAATCTTATTGGGAACTTGCAGGAGAACATAGAACAGTGACCAAATTATTCACATTTCTGCAAGGAATGGAGAGCTCCTCTGGCCCAGAGATGCCCTGATGGTGGCTGGCACCAAAAGCTGATATCTGGGATTTCTTTTGCATTGGAAAGTTTTGCTTATTGTGACACCAGTCCTCATCTTTTGCTTAACTCAGCGTCACCTCTGCACTAGAGCAGCAGTCAGGGAAGTTTGAGAAGCTCCCCTGGAAGCTGGATCCTAATCTTGATGTTGAATGTTGCTTGGTGTGTGCAGTCAGTAAGGCTACAAGTTATGTGTGGGAAAAGCAACAGGAATTGCCTTGACTGTTAATCATGTTTACTTCTTTTTAAATGATAAATAACATTTTAAAAAGCCCAACCTGTAAATATCTATTTAGTTTGACACAGGCCTAACAGAAAATAGGATTTTACTATGCCAATAAATATTATTGTTTGCCCTTTCCTTTGGTGCATGCTTGCCTTTCAGGTAAATTTATCTCCATGCATCTTTGCTTTAAAATGGTAATAAAAGATCCTGAAGTCTCTGTGTCTTAGGAGTGTGTGTAACTAAGAACAATTCTCTTACAAACCAATTTCCATGCTCTTTTAGAAGCCGATACAGAAACATTCCATACAGTTAATATTTAATACCAACATGGCCATGAAAAATTCAGCCACGAATAAATGGGATTTATTTATTTTCTACCATTTAAATCGCCACTGCCATTGTCCTAAAACTGTTGATGGATAGATTATCTGAAGTGGAAACAAATACTCATTTGTTATGGGCTGGTTTGTGGTTATAAAAGGTGTTTAGGTCCAGAGGTGAACCCCAAGCTTGTACAGGAACATGAACATCATGGGAACATCAGAGCTCCTGCTTGTCCTGCAGGGGACAGAAATCAGCACAGTAAGGGAAGGTTCCGTACTGTAGAGGGAATTACCACAATTATTGCTTATAAAGACAAATTCCTGCCAGTTAACCCCTCAGTGGTGCAGATTTTGGCCTGTGCTCCTCCTTTTTACATCCTGGCACAGCACAAAATGGATTTGAGCACGTAACACCCACACGGCTTCTCGGTCTCGTGCCTGAATTAGAGATGCATGTTGGTATTCCGTATTTATTAAAAGGGGAGGAAAACATCCCCACTGGATACCCACGTGCTCTGGATTGCTGTGCTCTTCCAAGGGCAATTACATTCTCCACTTAGAAAAGAGGTGCAATAATTTCTCCACATTTTCCACAGCATCAAAATTCACACTTGCCCTTTGAGAGCTTGCATTTGCTTCTGTGTGTCGGACCCAGGCAGGCACCAGGCTGGCATTTCTTCCCTCTAGATTTTAAAAGAAAATCTCTGTAAAAGTCATACCCTCATCTTCTTATTTTTTTTCTCCTTTTTTTTTTCTTTTAAAATAAAAATAACAGAGAAAGAGAGGCATCAAAAGCAATTTTTCATTCCCACATGCCTACGGGGTAAACCCAGATGTCAGGCTTTTTGTGGTGATGTGATTCATATCACTTCAGTGTAGGGTGTTAGCTCTGCATTTAGTCTTGCCTGGACTGTAACGAAGGACACCGATTACTCTGGTGATTCCAGCTAAAAGCTGCAGGAGAGGCATTAGAATACAGGAAATGTATAGGGGAATGCAATTTTAAAGTGGATGAAAAATGTGTGAGTGGATGAACATTCAGTGAGGTAATTACCGCTCAGGTTTAGTCCTGAATTTTCTTCTGCCTTACTCTAGGAAGAGCCTAATGGCCAGAGCTGAGTTTTTAATGGCAACATTTGGGCAAAAAGTATGGCTATTAGGTGAGCAAATGTAGCACTTTATCCTGGAGGAGAGGAGATCACCTTCGGTGTCAAAAGTAAAGGAGAATCAATTCAGCTTTGTGAGCTGTGAAAGTTTGCAGTGGGAAATCCTGGAATGGTCTCACTCTGGAGGGAGGGAAGGGAACGTGGTGTCTGAGCCTGGCATGTGCTCAGCACAAAATACATGTTCAGAGACAGTCAAATCCAGCGATTTCAGCCATCCTGGGGGAGTCTTTCCACATTCCCAACAGCAGGAAACGAGAATCCATAACTTATATGAACCCAAGTAATCCTGATCAAAAGAGGTACAAAGCCAGATGAAACATGAGCACCATTTTCATCACCAAATGGAATGTGCTTCACAACGAGCCAGTGCTTTAGATTAAAAATAAGAATTGTGGCACTGGGTGTCTCTTCAGGTAAAGTGAACATTCCTCTTTCTGAAGAAAACAGTTTCAATTAATCTACACAATTAATCTATGACAATTAACAGGTTCAGGTGGCTTTTCTCAAATAGGGTGGCAATGACAGAGTCACTAAATGGGTGGAGTAAAAGCAACATCATTTTTTATCCCAAGGCACTCCTGGGAAAAGCAGATGAGCTGCCTCTAGTTTTCCCTGTGGAGAGAAAAAGTATATTCTAGTCTTTGAAACATCTTCCACCTTTCCTAGACATGTTCTAGTGAATCTGCACTGTCTTCACTAATCAAAACCTTGGATTTGTTCCTTTCTGCACGGCATTATTCAGGCATGCACTGAACCACCCAGGTCAGGTCCTTCTCTATTAGGGACTGGGGTTCAAATTCAATGAAGCAGAGGGAAAACTTCATCTTGGTCACACAGATCTAAAATATTTCTTCAAAAGATGATGGTAAGCCCTTCATCTTCAGTGAAAAGCTCTAGTTTTAATTTTTTCTTTAAAAAAACCCCTATAATAAAGTCATATCAAAATCACTGTGGCTCAAGTAAACCTTTTCACTTTACATAAAACCAGAATATATCTTCTTCTATTCTTACTTTTAAGTAGGAAAAGGAGTGGAATGGAGAGAAGAATGCCTGCTGTGGCTCTTCTCAGCTCTAGTTCTGCAAATCAGCCCAAACCCATCTGCTTTCTCCACTGCCTTTACTGCTTGCAAAGCTTTTTATGGCCAGTTTGGACCCCAAAATGCAATTACCACTGCAGGCTTGAGGCTAACACGAGGATCAAAGCAGAGAGCAGTGGACAGCACTCTGACTCTCCCATCTGATGTGCAGCATGAAGCCTGAGCGTGTGTCCTTCCAGGCTCCAGCTGGGACAGCAGTGGGACAGGAGCAGGGGCAACCTCACTGTGACACGGATTTTGCAAGGGGAGAGGCAGCAGCTCCAAGGTGTGAAGCAGGAGGAGCCACACTCCTGAGATCTGCTGCCCCGTGGGAAGTCCTAAAAGTTTGGATCACGCAGATAAATCCACCCAGATGTGCCTCTAGTTTTTAACTTAATTGTGTTTTTCAGCAGGGAGGTCTGCTGCAGTGACATACAGACCCACAGGCATCACATCAGCAATACCAGCGACATTCATTTCTCTTGTTATTTACCTTTTATTTCTGTGAGCAGGCATTTGATCCCTCAAACAATCCCAATTCAAATGTCCTTAAAGTGAACTGATGTACTGTACTTAATAGCCTGGTGACTTCTTGGATTAGACTGATCGAGCCAGTGATGAATAGGGTAAGTATAGTTAACAGCCATTCTTAAACAACTTTGAGTGTCATTAATTTTGTTATAGGACAGATTAATCTGAAATGTCAGGACTTGCTGTACTAGACCTAAAATTGTATTTTCAAACCAATTTTAACAGATTGTATTTCACTCTTGACACAAAATTCATTTACTCGCCTCAGATTGCAGCTTTTATTGTAATTGCATCAAATTAAATCAGGGCATTAGAACCACAGAAAACTAAGTTGAAGTTAGAGGAGGACAGTTGCACTAAATTTCCTTCTGTTTTCCCTTTAACACATTTTTCTCCTTGAAACAAGCCCAAATACATGGGCATTGCTACAGGTTAAGAAGAGATTATAACAGACTTGTGTAGATACGTAAATCATATGTAAATCATACCCAGACAGAGGCCTATACCTACTCTATGTTCTGTATGGAACAGAATATTCGCTTTTCTTTAACAAATTCAATGTTTGTTTTGGTTGAAGTCACAAATTAGATCCTAAAGCCAGTTTATTTAAGTCAATTTCAAACATACCAATAAAGAGCTATGACAAAAATAAACAGAAATTAACCCAGACCCCAGGAAGGCAGCAAACAGCATGATTAACTCTCCTGAAACCTTTGAAACGTACTTTAAGGATGAGTTCCTGGGCCTTTGAAAAGGACTCTTCCCCCTCACCCCCCAAGTGATACACTGCAGATAACAAATAGCTAAATCAATAATCTGCTCATAGGCAAACTCTGCAGCAAAATGTGTTTGGACAGAAGCATTTCTGGAATAATTCTGAATTATGAATAAATTCGTAAAAGTACCAGTCAGTTCACAGATAATTCATGAACTGAAATAAGGGCAAAATTTGTCGAATAAATTATTCACTACAAATAGTTCCTAAGCTCTCCAAAGTACTATCACACTTCATTTATCTCTTGCCTTAGGGGTAGATAAAAATACTCAGAAAAAATTATAACCAACCTGAATTTTTATCTAAAAAATTTAAGCTAGGACATCTCCTTTTGCAGTATTTTTAAGGCTAAGAAGCTTGCTCAACTCCAGCTTTTATTCCCCCTCCACAGAAACCATATTTTATGTCAGGGGTCTCTGATTTTTATCTCAAAATCAGAGACAATATGACCAAGAAAGAGCAGCAGATGCAGCTGCAAATTTTGTGCACCAGATTAGTGAACACCTAATGGATTTTCAAGGTTTCCATTCAGAAAAGGAATGTCATTGGAATCAGAGAATCCTGAAATGGCTTGGACTGGAAGGGATCAAAAGTTCATCATTAGAGGGACATCAGCATATGTAATTCCTGGTAGCAACATCAGGACTATAAAAATTGGCTTTTCTACTCTGTGTTGACCCAAACCAACATTTTGGCTGCTGTAAAACAAGAAATAGAAAAAATATTCAGGAAAAGTCCAAACTGGACAAAATGGAATAAAGGATCCTTCCAGATGTAGGCAGATGTTGGAAAACTGAGCTGTCTATTGATGTATCAAAACCTTACAGAAATACTAAATGTTTGGGATTCTGCCCTGACTATTCAGGATGCATCCTGGGAGGAATATTTCATGTGAGAAGGCTGGTGCAGCATGAACCAGTTTGAGCTTGTGATCTTCTGATTTTACACCAGGCAACTTTAACTTTTCGTGTCAAAGGAGGGAAACGAGGCAGTGAAATTCAGAGTGAGCAAAATGACTCTGAGCTGTGCTTTCAGGACAGGTTTCAAAACCAAAGGAATCTCAAAAAAAAATCAAAAAAAAAGAGAAAAAGTAAACAAAGCACCACACAATTCAGAACTTGCACACGGGGCAGGTTATACTGGGTTTTCCTCTTGGACCCCTGAGAAGGGAGCACCCAGGGAAGTGTATAAACAGATAGAAGAGTTTTGTCTCGTTCTCTGAGGTTCCATTAAATTACAGCAACCCCAACCTGCAGCCTTTCAAAATGCCAGCAGGCCAATGGTCCCTGACAGACCCCAGCAGCATTCTCCAGGGGAACAGCTCGGTAGGCATTTAACCGAGTGCCCGGCTCTCCTTGCTTCACCAAACAAAAACTAAATTAGACGGGTCAAACATTGTCGATCTAATCTCACTGTGAACCGAAAACACAGGAGCTCTGCTGCCACCAGAGCAGAGCAGAGCCTGCCGTGACCCCACCATGAACTGGAGGGGATGGGAGATCTCCAGCAGGTGCAGTCGGGGAGGACTCAATGTCGCATTCAAGTTTATTCTTTGTACGGTTCTGAGAATGGCGGGATTGTGTTTTGAATCCAATACCCCGGGGCTTTCACTCGCTTTCTCACAATTACCTGTGCGAGAAGAAGGGGGGGAAAAAGAAAAAAAAGGAGAAAAAGAGAGAATTCTTCTGTGGCATAGCAGGAACGGTCAAGGGCAGTTCAGATTAAAGACTGTGATTGGCACAGGCTGCGGAGAGGCTAAGCCAACAAAATAAAAAATAGAACCATCCTGTTTAATAGAAACAAATTGCTCTCCACTTCTCCCTGACACAGATAGTGGGGCCATTTGTACCTGCTGCCCTTTGTTGGGAACAACGGCAAGGAAATGTACTCGTCCTGGGCGGAATAAAATTCTTTTTGTTGCATTTGGCTATCTCAGCCCGCAGAACAAGCAGGGCAGTTAAGTAGTTGAGCTTCCTTGTACATTTGTTTGATTAAAGGTCTGCAACACTGGCTCAGGTAGAAACAGCTCAGCTGCATGGAACAGCAATGAATGAAAGGCTTGTTAGGGAGCAGCCAGCGAGACACGGCGGAGCTGCCTTCGGAATTACCTCTGAATAGGAGCTTGTTGTTTTGCTTGTTCCCCTCTGCATGGAAGGACAAAACTGAACATTCGAAATGACATGCGATGAGATCTGGGCTGGTTTGCATGTGTATATTGGGGAAACTGCTAAAAACCAAGGCCAGCTCTTTTGCAAGTCAACCCATGAAAACAAATCTCCTTCAGATGTCCCCGAGTGCTCCAGGTAACATTAGCATTTCCAAAGGTCGGAGTGGAGTGTGTTAGAGCATATTTATGAACTGACCAAATAGAAGGCTTTAATTTTGATCATAAACGGGCTGGAGAAGATCCAACCAGCTGCCTGAGTGATAAAAAAATAAATCCAGTGTTTATTTGTGTCATTTTGTAATCTTACAGGGACATGGCTATGAGTGGCAGATCTCTTGCAGTATAAAAACCGTTCCAGCTTTAGCAATACCAAACTCCCAGGTTCAGCAATAGCTGCTCCAGCTGCCTCCACCTCCATCAGCTCCCATCAGGTAAAATTCAGTTGTCAGCACACAAGAAGTTCACCCATTTTGTTGAACTGATGCTGTGGTGTGCATGTAAATGTATGTATGTACATACACATGACATATGTACGTACGTATATTATTTTCTGATGCTCTTTAAATGTTGCCTAGAGTCTTCTCTCAGTTTTGCTGTGTAAATGGACTAAGTAAGAAATTGCCAATCAAATATTCAATGTCACAACTAATATGCAAAACTAATAGGGGAAACAACTCCTTATAGCATGTAGGTTACAAAACAAAGCTTTAAAAAGATATTTCTTTAAACATATTCTATGTGATTTTAGGAGGAGAAACTAATAGGTGATTCACACTTGAAATTTGGAAAACTTAAAAACTTAATCCCTAAAAGTTATAATAGCAAATCAGCTCCATGTGCATAAAGTACTGTATAGATTCATTCAAATGTCTTGCACAACTTAAGATGAATCTAAACCAAGCTTTTTGTTAAGATTTACAAGGTTTAGTTATTTTTGCTGTTTTTAAAGCAGAGGAAAGCTTTCCTTCAACATTTTACTTGCCATTTCTTCCTCTGGCTTGTCAAAAAAATGGACAATTTGCTGTTTTTTCATATCATATGTATATGTTCATATGTATTCCTATGAACCATAGGCACATAAAGGAACAGAACCCATAAATCATCATGGATTGTAATATTGTGATTCTGGAATTTCTGGTCTGCTGGAATAGGATGTGTTAAAAATCACCAGCACCAGGTGGGGCAGGGAGTCTTTGGGTCTTTCTGGCATAATGGACCTATAAAAAGTGTAGGCAGCACTCCTAAATTTTGGTGTTTCTGGGAATGTGACCTGGAAAGGTGCAGGATCATGTTAAGCAGATCAGTCTGATACTCTGTGAGGGAGACACGAACATTTAATAACAGAAAATATTTGATTCTATGAAGAGGAAGGAACTAAACCACTAAAGAAGGAAGACACACGGGAATGGGAAAACATTTTTGGAAGGACATGAATTCCTAATGCTCTTAGGGCTCTGATCTGCATCTGGAGGTGCCTCCCTGGATGTCAGCTCTGCAGTAAGCTGCTCTGAGTGGTATCTTACATTTTGAATGTACCCTTAAGACTCCTCTTGCCTTCATCTAAACTCAGAGCCCTCGTGCTCTTCAGTCTCTGCTGGAAAATGTCATCTGTAGCATCCACTCTTAAACAATTCTTTTTTTCTCAGGAGAATTTCCTTCATTTCGCTGAATATCCCTTTTTTCACTCTAATTTCTCGATAGGAAAGGCCTTCCTTCAAATTGTACTACAAATGCAAACTAGAAAACTACACAGCAAGGAAAGGAGGAGATAATTTTGGCATGTTCAGTTGCTTCTTGCACCTGCAGCAAGATTGTGCAGTAGGGGAAGTTTGGAAGAAAATAGAGGAACGCCAAAAAAAAAGGGGTGATGGCATCTAAAACCCCTGTTAAAGAAACAAACCTCTCTTAGATTTGCACTCCAAATCGATGCCCATTTTGAGCTGATTTCGTGTTTACAGAAGCTGATTGAAGGGCCCCTATCACCGCCACAGCGAGTTTCATCGGAATACAATGCTGCCTTAATGAAGCAAGGCATACAGCTAATGGTGATTTGCTTGGACTCAGAAATGGATAATTCGTTATCAAATCCTTTAATAGTTCATGCTGAAGCTTCTGTCATTACTTGTTGCTCCTCTCAATCTTTATTATGACAAACCCTTTAAAAATGCCTCGGAAGAGAAAAGTGCCCATTAATCCTTTCAAGGAAAGGCCGCCAGTACCAGATTAAGTCAAGCTGGCATCTGAAACTATTCTTTTCTTTATGACACATAGTAAGTGGTGGGTAATCCACATCTTAATCTCCTTGTTGCACAGCTTGGGTTATGGTAACCGATACTCCTGTGACTGCTGCAGACTCCTATTGTGTTACCTTGGGCAGGCAGCTCTTCTTCCTGTTTTTTCCCCCTGGAATGTCTGATAAAGGCACCCTTGAAGTTGACCATAGTCTCCTGAGAAAGTGCTTTTCAGGGAAAACGTAATTTCTTTAAATTTGTCTTTAAGTTACTTTTGGGTTTTCCCCTGAGCAAAGCCTCGGACAATATTTCTGCTCTCCTCCAACACACGAATTTCATTGCTACTTTAAAAGAAAAACTCTAAAAGAAAAACTCTTTTAAATCCTCTATTCAACTCCATAACTTTCTCTGAGCTACAATTATACTTTATGTCAGTGCTTAAGCATGAAGAAGAAAACTAAGGCACTGCAAGAAGTGAAATTTAACTCGACCAGTATACAAAACATATAAGCACCAGGTATTTTAACCTGAAATGGTTGTGTCTCATACAACTGTCTCTCTAAGTGAAGCAATATTTTGAACTGTTTTCTTGACTTGGTATTTTAAAAATCTCCCTTTCCCTGCTATGGAAACAGCTATTTGCTACAACTGCTATTTTAAAGATCAAGGAAACAAGGCCAGGTCATGCAACAGTTCCTATCTGAACTTCTTCAGCTCCATTTGCTGCTCCTAGAGTCACTGGAAAAGCTGAAGCATTTTAACAAACAGTTGCAAGAAACACCTCTGTCCTTATTTTTGGTATTTTATGACATAAGACCACTCATCTTCCTTTTTCAGAGGATGGATTCCTGATGTGCTCTTTCCAGCAAATGCAAATTTTAATGAATTTTATTAAACTTAGAGACATTATAGAAAACTCTGGAAAATACATCAGGAAAGCAAATAGAAAGCTCATGGATGAGCTCAGTTTTTGACTTCAGAACAATTCTACTCCATTGCCTGGACCTGGAGCTTGGCCCTTATTCTTCAGACCCATGAGGGCCACACCAGGGGATCCCAGAATCAAGGAATAGTTTGGGTTGGAGTACAGCAGAGGAATGTTTCTCTGGCATTTTGGACAATGAAATATCACAGTGAACTTTGTAAGAACTTCTTGACTCTAGTCAAGAAGTACAATATTTCTGAAAATTTTTGTGAAGGTACAAAAACTCAATGATTTGATTAAGACACCTAAATTCTCAAAAATATTATTTTTCAAGTAGAGTTATAAATAAAATGTTTTACCTTAAACTGAAATGCATTCTTCCATCTGGCTGAATAGAGGGGGGCAAGAGTTTGTATTTAAATATCTGCTGAACAGAGGTAGAGGTATTTCTGTAACTAAAATGAAGCATTTCAAAAACCCTTCTGAATTAGGGCCCCTGAAAGAATCCTCTTAATATTAAATTGCCAGCCCACAGGGAAAAAAAAAGAGACGTACTGTAAATCAGATTTTGGAGCTCATAAAGGTTTTTATAAAAACTCAACATCTTGATTTGTGTTCAGCTACTTCAAAGTTCACATATTTCTTATTTGAACTTTGCTAGGTGCAGTAATTTTCTTCTCGCTCAGGCTGGATTGGTTCTGCTTATTCAGATCTCATTAATTACAGGAAACTGGACTCATGCTCACATATCCCATTCACCCATCCTGCCCTCAGGCCAGTCAATTTATCTGGCATTTAATGAGGAGTTTTAGATTTTGCAAGTTATCAGAAGTGGGCTCTGCAAGTGTTAGCTCGTGAATTCTAAATAAATGGGCTACTCTGGGGCTTGTTTCAAAACAGGCGGCACAGCAGCTCCTCAGTCTCTGGTAAATGAGTCTAAAATGCTCTGCAGGGTCATCCCAAAGGAGGGGTTTTTTGTACTTGGAGAATACTGCCTCTATCAGCTTTAACCTCTTCCAGTTCTGTGGGAACTCCATATATGCTATCATACTTTGTGCATTTAATTACCCAGTTTTTGGATAATTTGGTGAATCAGAGTTTTGTGTCCCCACCCTACCAGCTGAAGGGGGTTCATTTAACAGCACTTCCAGCAATAACTTAATGCTATTTTCTGTGCTGGTGATTTCATATTCATCAGGATTAGCCCAGGTCCAGAGCTAAATGAAGGCCATAACAGTCTCAAAAATGCATCAAAATCCCTTTCAGGTGTGCGTGACGTGTCTATTAAGCACATGATTCTTTGAAATAAATTAATTTCAGTATAAAAAACAGCTTTGGACACCTGGACTGGCTGGCTCTGTGTCTTCTCAGATACCTGAGAGCCACCCGTGGAAAGATGCTTGGGATTTAGAGGCAACCACATTTTCCCCTGTGAACCCCACTGTCATTATTAATAGAGACTTGATTTCTTATGTAGACAGGTTCCTGTGTTCAGAGACTTTTCTCAAGTCTCTGGGGAAGGTGAGGGATGCTCTCCATCTATCCCATGGTGTTCTCCTCCAGAGACAAGTGCAAAACCTCTCCTCTTTTGGGGGAGGGCGAGTTCTGTGTCCTTCCCTCCATCCTCTGTTGGAGAGGTTTAACCTGAGGGGAGGTCAGATGAATGTTTTAATTCCTCACACACCTTCCAGAGAAATGGTACCACTTTTTTTCTGCAGCAAAACCTATGGATGCTGAAAAGCTTCAGCAGAAATTTCTTCAGCTCTCTGCAGCATTTTTGTGGGAGTTCTGTCTTTCCCATGCAAGTAACTCAAAACAATGTTACCGTTTTGTAAACTTCTTGCAGCTGCAGGTTGTTTTGAAGAATTGTTATGGTTCTAACTAGAAAAACATTCAGAGATGGGTGTCTTAGAACTTGACCAATCCCCTTAAGGGGTGGATGGCAAAAAACCAATTACCTTATGCCATTTAATACACTTTTGGGAACTAACATATAAAAGCCTTCTGAGAGTTCATTAAAGCGCTTCCATTTATCCCTGAGCCTGGACTTTGTGTCGTTTCTCTACTCGTCTGTGGGGAGAACAGCAACAAAACCAATTAAAAAATAGGAAAAATGTTGCAATATTTTAAGAAGGTGTTATGGTGAGGCCCAGCATTGTTGAAAGGAACATGGCCACACACTGTGGAAACAACAGTGCCTTGCCCAATTCAGTCCAGCTTTTCACACGATGCCGTAACTGAGCAGTTTAGCAGGCATTAACAATTTCCTGTTGTTATATAAGATTAGTTACTGGTAAAACAGCCCCTCTGGACCAAAATCAAGCCTGAAGCCCTGTGAGAAGCATCCTGTATGATCCCAGGATAAAAGACTTCTTTTCAGTACTCGTAAATATGTGCGTACGGATGTGCTTTATTTTTGTTCTGGAGGAAGAGCTGGCTTCACCTCAGCTCTGTGCCCAGAAGAAGATTGCCATCTATAGATAACTGTCCCCAACTGCACGTCCCTGTGTCAGCTGGGGGGACAGGGCTGGGGTGTCAGTGGGAGGGGCAGATGTGCTGTGGCCTCCTGGGCCGGGATGGCACTGGGAACACAGCTTTGTGCCAATAATTCTAATTCACTGTAAAAAAGTGGCAGCTTAAACTCGGAAATGACTGAAATTCCCTTTTTTTTTTCTTCTGCTAGTAATGCAAAACCACTGACAGTAATTGTTGCCACTCCAGGAACATTTCAAGTAACCTGCAAACACACTCTGATATTCGTTTCCAGTTGTTAGTGTTCTCTTCCTTTGTGTTCTCTTCTCGCGCAGACAATGTGAAAAAAAAAGAAACCGAAAGAAAACAAAACAAAAATCTGTGGCATTTCTCAGCCTTGTCCAGTTCAGGGAGCAAAAAGCTGAACATGAAGGCTTATCACTGGGTCTCAGATGATCAGCAGGTGTAATCCTCAGGCAGAAATAACTGTTCCAAAGTTGTAAGTTGTTTCATGAAAACAAGGAAAAGAAAAAGGAGGGAATATAGTTAAATCCACACAAAACCACTGAGCATCTGTACATCCAAAAAAATGGTTATTTGTCATTTTCAAAACACATTATGGCTTAAAATCAGTATTTGCTTGACTGTTTGCTTGTATAAAGTGGAAATATTTTCTGGAAGTATTGGCCAGTAAAGGATTTTCCCCAGGACACTGAGCTCTACACAAGCTGGCAGGGAGTGGCAAGAACAGCTTGAACTATAAAGAGAAAAAAAATTAAATAAAAGTACATTGTAAATACAATATATTTTGAAGGATTTGGTACTAAAAAAATTAGTGACCTTTGCTTTCAGCCAATTAGAACTTTTCAGAAAAACTCTTTTTTCCTTCTGGCTATATCTGGAAAATTTCAGAATAAACAATTCCGAACTAACACTAGTATAGCACTAAAGCTGGTAATTTCAATGGGGCCTGAAGACACCTTGAGTATGAAGAGAGGACCTCATTCAACTAAAGTGTAAAAACTATTTCTAAAAGAGCATTTAAACAGAATAATTTTAGTTTTAAAAGTTCATAGTGCAAGACCCAAGTATCCTTTTACTTGCCTTTGATATGCAGCCATAGAGCAGCATTATGTGAAATTTGTGAAATGGTCCAGCCTGAATATAAATCAAATTACTTTGGTCTTGTCAATCTACCAAATCTTTCATCTTTTCCCTGGTCGCCTTTTCTTGCTACATTTCCTTTATCTCTGCTTGCAGTTTTAAGAAGTGAATGGCAAAGAGTCATCTCCAGTTCATCTGAAGATAAAACCCATTAAGCTGTTGTATTCACATTTAATTAATGTTTTCCAACTCTCATTTCCTATTTGCCTCCTGAAAATCTTGCCTAAAGTGCTATATGCCAAATAAAATAACTCAGGTAAGGGATATCTGATCCAAATGTTTCACAGGAGATGACTGGATAAGATAACTCTAAGGAGTTGATCATTTTTATTATTTGTGGACAGCCTTTCTAGCCGAGTTCATTCGCTGCAGACAGACTCTTATCCCTCAGGGATGAATGCTGCAAACCGAGCCTTTCCTTTTATTTTTCAAGCGTTGCCCGGTGCTGATACAATTGCACTTTTATCTTTATTAATTCAGAGGGTGTGCAGCTACCCCGATAAATCAGGGGCTAATAAGAAGTGAAAAGCACCCCTTTCTGCAGATCAGGCAGCACTTCCCATGGCTTTGCAAACATTAATCCAAGCCAGACACAGAGCATCAGCTCCCAGGCTGGGAAAGAGGGGGATTTTCATTTTGTGGGCACAACAAGGTGAGGCTTGTCCTGGAGGTGACAGAGGTGGCCAGGGACAAGGGGCTGGGGTGGTGTCTCCAGAGCTGGAGCCCCCCATGCTCCCAACCATCGGTGCCAGCAGCTCCTGGAGCTGGGGCATGGCATCCTCCTTCTGTCAAGCAGAGCAGAGAGTATCTGTGTAATTGCTGGCTGTGTTTGTGCCCTGCTGCCGCTGCTGGCACCGAAGCACAAGGGAGAGCATTGAAGCAGCCGGGCAAGGTGATGGCCGGGGCAGGGGGGAAGAGACACCGGGGATGGAGAGCTGGGATTAAAAGCCAGAGCGGTGGGAAGGGGGGCAGCCAGCAGCCAGCAGGGGTAATCTCAGTCTGGGATCTAGGTATGGCCCAGATGAAAGAAAAATAGCAGGTCTGAGTTTTATATTGTAATATTTGTCACAGTGCCGCTCCAACCGAGCGGTTTTGCTGTTGTGTGCTCAGAGCAGGGTCCTCCTTGGAATCTCTGGAGTCAGAGTCAGGCAGGAGCCAGGCAGAAAATACAAAATGCTGGTGACAACAGCAAGGAGAGTACTGCAGAATGGGCAGATGACTCATGAAAATAACAGCAGGGCAAAATATATTTATACACAGATCTATGCATGCACATGCATAAAGTGACAATGCTTGCAATGCTGAATATTTATTTTTTGCTGTCATTGCCAAAAATTTTCACTGTTTTATTGCTATATTTGAGCCAATCACGCAGAATTAGGGCACTGCTAGGAAATAATCTGAAATCCTCCCCCTATAAAATAACCCTTCAGTCATTTCAGGCTCCTCCTCTTTAGGTTTAAGACTCTTAATTCTTTTGCAAACAGCAAATCAGAAGATTTGAAAATACCCGGTATAATTAGTAACCTGTAACAAATAGTAACCTGTAAGTAAGGATTTTTCACCATCCTCAAACATTTTTTCCCCACTGATCACAGCTGTTTATATTCTTTATAACACATAATAGATTTTAATATGAGTTCTTGTTACAGAGATTTTTCACAGCATTAACTTTATCACTTAACCTCTGGGCAGTAGCATCACACTGAGTTACCATTTGTCCACATTTTATTCATTAAACAAGAAACACTAGGCCTTTAAAACCCGGCTAAACACTGTCTAAATTACCTGGTCTTTAGTTTAATACTGCTTATGTGCTGTAATAAAAAAAACCCAAACCCAACTTTTATCAAGCTGCTGGGTCAACAAAATGCTTTTCAGGGTACAGGATTTTAATGGAGGGAGTAAATGCACACATTCTATGGTGGTGCCTTTTTTCACCCTGTACAGAGGATCATCCCAGATTAAGCTGTGTTTTCTGACCTTGCAGAACTGACAGCATGATTTAATAGCCATTAGAGAAAAACGCCCCCAACTTTCTTCTGAATTTTGCAATTAAATATTCATTTCTTGGTGGGTTTGCCCTGCTACATTGCAGCACAGCTAAGCTGAACAAATTGAAGTGATGTGCGTGAAATCCCATTTTAACCAGTTTTAAATCCTGATTTAACAACTGGAAATTTCGCTGCTGAGCGCCAGCACTTCTTACCCAAGGAAGCAGCATCTTTTAGGAGGCATGGACCCCTCTGTTGTCATCAAAGTCCTGTTTGGCAGCAGAATGGAGCAACTTTTAGCTGTTCTCTGGAGCTGGGTACCTCAATTAGCTCACGTGCAGTTAATTAAGCACAATAGGTTCTCTGTCCCATTTGTAGCAGTGTGGTGGCCATGAGTGTTGGATCGTGCCCCTTGCATGCATCACCCAGCTGTACAAGAGCCCCAGCTCCATCCCTGCCATTCCTGGGGTCTCCTGCTTGCCCAAACAGCCGGGAATCAACGCCGTGTTCGCATGGCTCCGGCGTGCACCAGAATTCCTGCCTCCTGTCCAACAACAAACTCCTGTCAGGTCTTTGGAATCAACAGGGAATTATTGAGAGCTCCACGCGGTGCCGCGAGGTCATTTCAGACGAAGGGATCAGTCAGGATTTCATAAAGTATTTATTTAGCTGACAAAGGAATTCCCAACCTCCCTTTCATGTATGTTTGAGCTGATGCTAAGTTTCCGAGACAAGGCTCCGATTGTGGCTGTCACCAAACAATGACATATTTCTTTTCTTCTCTTAAATTCTCTGTATCATTCTATATAAGAGGGCAATTTGTCTGTCATGCAGTTAAAACAGGGCCCACTCACTGCCCTCATTAAACTGACAGCACAGTTATTAGCAGTAAACGAAGCCAACAGGCAATGAATTTAGCCACTGTTTTATGGCGAGCACCAGTGAGATTTTTTCAGTAATTAATTTGATAAATATATTAATTATGAATTGAGTTGACAGTACAATCAGATTGTCAGCCTTCCAGACAGGCTCTTGTGATAAGTAGCTTTGTGATGAAGTGGTCGGATTTCAGTACCTGTCATCCTCCGGTGTCAGTCTCTTATCACTGTCCCGGCCATTCACTCTGTAATTTCCTGTGTGTTGTAATTAAATGGTGGCTTTCTGATTGGAAGTGACTCCTCAAACTTAATCTCTCATTCTCTCAGAATATATTGTTTAAAAGTTTTAAAAAAAAAAAAAAAGACTCTTTGTTTCGGTGGCTTTTAATGTCAAAAAAGGAGCTTTGAATTTCACGTTTGCTTATTGCCCCAGTGGGTGCTTGGGATTGGTGGTTTTGCTCCTGCTCCTGGCATGAGGTGGGGGAAGCACCCATGCTCTGCCACTGGCACAGGGAGTGGCGGCAGGAGGAGATGAAACCACGGGGAAATGTCAGCCCTGTTCTCCCTCTCCTCCAGCCCCAAGCAGGGAGCAGACCAGCGCAGTCTGGAGGACTTTGTAAAGGGTCACTGCCGGTACCTCTTGCCAGCTTTTCCTTTTTTTTTTTTTTCTTTCCGTTAAGAAATTAATTAGGAACAGTGCCTGAGGTCATTTGGCTCAGGAGATACATGTCAAGATAAGATATTTCAAAAACACCTCCTTAATAACTTAATATCAGGTTGGAATTTGGAAGCATGATAGAGAATTGTTTAGAATGGCAAATTTAGGAAGAACTCACAGAAAAGAAAACAGGCAGCATCTATCAGGATGAGTTCTTCTGTTGTTGTTTAAGCCTATCAGAAATACCCCAGACATGGAGAGAATATTTACCAAATGCAGCAGATGACTCTCTGTTTCATGTTGGAGGCAGAGAGTGGCCATGGGACTGGGGACTGCTGCTGGTCCTATGGAATCCTGGGGTCACGTTGTTCTTTGGGCAACTCCGGATGACCCCAGCCAGCAAAAACTTCAGTGTGTGCTTAATTTTAAGCACTTGGGCTCATGTTACCCCATAGAAGTTTTATAATGTGTGTGTTTCATTTTAATTTTGTACCATACCCTGGGCTGTATCACAAGCAGTGGGAGCAGCAGGGTGAGGGAGGGGATTCTTCCCCCCTCCTCTGCTCCGGTGAGACCCCTCCTGCAGGGCTGTGTCCAACTCTTGGCTTCCACCATCAGAAGGGCATAGAAATGTTAGAGTGGTTCAGAGGAGACCGTGAAGATGTTCCAAGGGCTGGAGTCTGTCTGCTCTGGAGCCAGGCTAGCAGAGCTGGGGATGCTCAGCTGGAGAAGAGAAGGCTCCAGGGAGACCTCAGAGCCCCTTCCAGGGCCTAAAGGGGCTCCAGGAGAGCTGGAGAGGGACTTGGGGACAAGGGATGGAGGGACAGGACACAGAGGAATGGCTTCCCACTGCCAGGGAATTGGATACAGATAGATTAGACAGTTAGATAAGACAGTTGGATGGGATACCAGGAAGAAATTGTTCCCTGTGAGGGTGGGGAGGCCCTGGCACAGGGTGCCCAGAGAAGCTGTGGCTGCCCCTGGATCCCTGGAAGTGTCCAAGGCCAGGTTGGACAGGGCTTGGAACAACCTGGGACAGTGGAAGGCGTCCCTGCCCATGGCAGGGGGTGGAATAAAATGATCTTTAAGGTCCCTTCCAGCCCAAACCAGTCTGTAATTCTATGATTTCTGCATGCATGTGCTTTAATTTTAAAGGAGTATTTCTGTGAGGAAACTCATGTCCACGTGCAGGTGCTGTCCGGGTGTCACATTCCTGCCCCAAACCCGAGCACTGTTTTTATCAGTATCCCGTTTTTCACAGGGCAGAGCATCACCAGTAACTCAGCAAATCATCACTGAAGTGTCAGCTGGTCTCTGCTGGATATGGCACAGCTTGTCCCAGCTCTGCCACCAGCACGCTGCACCCTTGGACCCCCAGGTCTCCCTGAGCACAGCTCCTTGAGGAAGTTCAAGTCCTTTGCTAAAGCTGGACTAGGGGACTCAAGGCTGTGCTATAAAATGACAGGTAAGTTAGAACCACATCCTGGCAGTCAAAGTGAAGCCCAAAACAGGTCACCCAGAGCTGAAACAGGGACCTACTGCCAGGATTTGCATTCTATCCTACAGCCCCAAGCCCTGCAACGAAGCATTCAGAACAGTCTTTCCGAACTTCTCAACGGGGACAGTCTTTATGGATTATTTAAACATAAAAATATACAGCTTTCTGGAAAAGAACCATTTCAGCCCTTGGGGACTCATAGTAGCTGTGGTGTTGTAGGAAGGTCTATAATTGAGCATGCTAATACTGATATGCTACTGTTTGAGAGCAATTTCACCAGGCGTGAGCCCATAATGCAAATTATGTCTTAAAAGGATCAATTTAGAGACTCTATTCTATCATTTTACTGATTTGTGGATGCTTCCAAACTACAATCCAAAGCAAGCATCTACTCCATACCGGTGGAGAGATTACTGCTCGCTATTAAAGATGCTTTAAATTTTGCCAAGTATTTTATTTCAACCAATTCCCATAATCACGTCAAAAACATATTTTAAGCAAACCAGTTTCTTTATGAAGCATCTCTTCCTAAGTCTGATAACCCAAAATGAGATTATTGCTAACTAAAACCACAAAAAAAATCTTAGTTAATGCTAATTAAAGTGGTTTTAACTGTCTTTTAAAATCAGTAGGTGCCTATACTCTGTTACTCTGAGTAAAACATGTAATGTCTTTGCCTACATGCAAATCTTCCATAATGGAATTGCAATTTCTCAGTAAGCTTTGAATTTTCTTGTTACTGGCTGTGTTTGGAGTTTTATGGCCAATGCTCTTGATTTCTCACATAGCATAAGGCAGTGCATTCAATAAAAAATTTATGTGATGGTTCAAAAATGGTAAGAAAAAAAATAATGGCAGCTGACACACTTGTAAGGGTGATTAGGTGTCTCTCTCAGCAAGCTGAGTAATTTTCTTCTAACAGCTTTTTCCCTGTACTGAATAATGTCAAGTTGTTCCATATTCTCACTTCCTTACTTTTGGGGCTGTCACTGATACAAGTTATTCCTGGGACAAACTACGGAGGAATTGCACCCCGATAGGTGAATTCAGATTTTTTTTTCTTTATTTATGGAATGTTTTTTTCTCTTAAACACAAGCTTTAACTGCAGAGCAAGATTTGCTTTCTGGTAAATGAAAAAAGTGACTTATTCCTTTGAATAAGACTGGGGCAGGCCCGCAAGGAAATACATCTTTATCATGTCTGAAAAATTCTAAAGCAAACTGATTGTGTGTCACTTGATAAAGTGCTGGAGAAGAATTATAGGTGTATTCCTGTTCCCACTAAAACCACCCTGAGCTCTGCAGCAGCAGCAGCTCCCAAAGCATCCCCTGCGCTCCCAAGCTCCGGGTGCAGTGTGGCACTGCCAGCAATCCCAGTTGTGAGGAGATCGTAATTATTCAGCAAGGAAAATGCTCAGCATTTCCTGAGCGAGTCTTTAATCCTAGTTTGAAGTCATTGCTGCCATTGTAAGGTCCAAGTGGAAACTGTGGTGCTTTTGTGCATCTGTCAGACGCCGCTGCTTATTATGGAATCAGGAATGATAAATATGCCGAGCGCTTTGATGTGAGTATCAGCTTGAACTCCTCTGGTGCTCAGGTAGAAAGCAGCTGAAGCTATTGTTTTCATCCTGCATGAAAGGTTGAACAGATGCTTGAAAATAAATAGGACCTGATAAAATGATAAAAATCCTGGGATAAAGAGTGTGGCCTCTGTTCTCAGTGCTTGCTGTGCGCCCAGGCCAAACCTGAAGAGTTGATACACAACTCCAAGGCCTGTACAGAGCTGCCCCCTCAGTAACAGCAACATGCAGCCACAAGAGCAACAAAATCCACGTTGTCTGTCCAGATTAACTGCTGATCTTCATCTCCAGATGGCCAAGAGCAGAAAGGCTTTGCAACATCAGCTCCATCGTCCTCATGGATGAGGCTGTGGGGCTTCCCTCTGAAGAGCAGGATCGCAGCAGCCAGCCCAGCCCAGAGTGCAGCTCCTACCTGAGTCACAGACCTGTCAGGTCTGGTTGTGGCTGTAATTAAGGATCCAAAAGAGTCTTGAGGCACCCCAAGAGAAGTGACCTAGAAATTTGCTGTTTCTATTTCTGTCTGCATAGGCCCAAGTGGGGCTGTGGAGAGTCACCCCAGGCAGCTCTGAGTCAGGCAGAACAAAGATCAGAGAACAGTAACCATGCAGAGAGGATCCCACACAAGCTCATGTGTGATCCTCACTGGACAGCATCAGGATGTGTGTGAATTCTGCTTCTCAAATATTTGATCCTTCTACAAGGCTGTCTACACCTTTCCTTCTTTTACTTTCCACGTCTTCATTTGTGCTCCCTGACAAGCAGTGGAGCAGCCAGCACCTTCCAGAAGTCCTTGTGATGAGGCAGGGACAGCAGTTACCCACCTTCATCCTGCTGAATGGGCCACTTACCATCGCCATTCCTCATTAATTAAAGGCATTAACAGCAAATCTCCGAGATTTTGCCTCTTGGCTAGAGCAAAATGTACAGTTTGAATGCAAAGTGTACAGTTTGATTGTCTTTAATAATGGTCTCAATGAGACATGCAAGGGGTGAGGAGGATCTAATGCTGGTGCTGAAACAGCACTGTAGAAGCAGCCTTTCCTCCTGTTGCTTCTGTGCAAATTAAAGCAGATTGTGAGTTTCCTGAAGTGTAATTCTGTTTTCTGGCTCCATCAGCAGCTGAAATCCTAATCTGTTTGCCTAAAACCCTTAATAAATGCTTGCCAGCTTGTGAGTGACAAGTCAGTGGCAGTTCTGACCACAAGAAATGGATCAAGACGGTCTCTCAAACATGTTGTGCCGTTTGATTTTTACATTATAGGTCCTAAAATTGCTGTCTCCTGTGTTATTTGTAATCTGTGGGACATGACATCACCATCCAACTCGCCCCCACCTCTTTGTCATGGGAGTTTTTTCCTGGGGAGAGCAGTGGAAGTGCAGATGGAGAACCATCCTTCTCCACCTTCCTGGTGGTTACCAGCAGCATGTCCACAGAAATCCTGTGAGCTCTTGGCAGGGGGCTTTGGAATGAAATTGCAGGCTGGTGGGAGCACAGGGAGGAAAAAAAAAGAGGAGAAGCACAAAATGAAAAGGTTTTCACATTCTTTATTACTAGCCATAAGCAAATTAATGTAATTATCTCATTAAAATGAATGCGCTTTAGTTCTTACCATTTTCTAATGAGGTTTTATTTCCTGAGGAGATTGGCTGAATGTTCCACTCTGCTGTGGAACAAATAGGAAAACAAGAGGCAAAGCATAGGAAACTCAGGGAGGAAAAGGTAAGTCAGAACATGAGTAAAGAGAAAAAAATATATCACCCTGAGGTACTGGTCCACAAAAATGCTTTACAAGAGCTGAACACAAAATCAATTCAAAAATACAGTAGATCACAGCCCATAAATAATGTGTCCAATCAGAAAAGTGTGAGGGGAAAATGACAAAAGGAGAGAACCTTCTCTGAAGGGGCAGTGAGGAGGTGGGGTGAGGAGAGCCGGCTTGAATAACTCCTCTACTGAGCCAAATTCCAGGATGGAGAGAGGCAAGGCCACTGACACCCCCATTCTTGCCTAACCTGCTTCAAAAAATGCTGATCTCAGTGCACATCCAGCACTGAGTAATGTACCCACTGTTCCTTCAGTCATGCTAAACCAAAATACAGTTAATGAGAACTATCAAGGGTTGTGTTTTAAAGACCATAGCAAGTAAAACTCATTACAGTCATGGTTTACTGATCCTCTGAGAAACAGGAACATTATTTAGCATGTTCAGCCAGCTGGGCAGAGCACAAAGTGTTTACCTAAAGGAAAAAAGGCTTTTCAGGAGTGCTGCTGGGTGCTCACAGCAAACCACAACCATCCTACGTGAAGAGTGTTGTGGTTTGGGGTTCAGCTCTGCAGCTTCACATCTGTTACATGCAATATCTAAACAAAACCCACCTTTTCCCTTCACTGTCAAGCTGTAAAGCCTCTCAGAGTCCAGGTGAGTACAAGAAATACCCAAGTCAACAGGTTTCCACATGACCAGACTGATTATCTCTACAGACATATAAATATACAGCTGTATATATCTATGTATTTTTTAAGGTATTAAGAAATTCTGAGCAACAGTATCACTGGAAATTTGGCCTTGTGGAGATAAATGTCAGGTTTTAGTTGCTTAGAGGCAAAAGTCCTCAGTCAGGCAAAAGCTCAGTGAAGTATTGAAGCAGTTTTATTTCACAGCATTTGTGTAACTTTTGGCATGAGTAGTTCAGCCAATTGATGTGAGGGCTTGTGAGGCTCCAAGGCCTGTACTTCAAACTCTTCTGCTGATACAAAGTGCCTGGGGGAAAAATGGTCACATGTTGGAAACATTGCCCATCCTGCAATAAAATAGGTGCAGCATCCCTCCTGGAAATGAAGTTGGATTTGGTAGATCTGAGTTTTATTCCTGTTTGTAACATCCGTTCTTATGTTGACCAAGGTTCATTATTCCATTTCTCTAGGATTAATTTTTTCCCAGTTATAAAGTGGCCCATAAAGATATTTAGTTCTTAGCACTCTGAGGATCAAAAGAAATTCCTTTTATCTACCAATGCCAGGCAATCATATCACAAAGTATTCTACTAACCTGCTAACCTGTCAAAAAGGGTTTTTTAATCATATAAACGATATGATTATAGCTTTGCATAAAATGAGACAGACAGAAAATGATATTTTCTGCCCATTGTAGATGCTGTGCAAGTCCTGCCACACATTGCAGCACCTGGCTCCGTTTGCCCTGATGGAAATCTATGTGCTGCAGGAAAAGTGAGAGCCAGCTTAGGTCAAGTAAGAGTTGATTAATTACCACCAGTTCAGATAGATTAAAGACTGTAATTACCTCTTGTTTCTTGTGTTCTTTTTGCCAGCTTTAAGGTGGTGAGAACCAGAGGGGAGTGGCTGTCACAGTGGGTGACAATTCTCCTGAATTTCCCAGGTTTGAATAAGCAACTGCACTGAACTAAAATTCTGAACCTTCTGAGGTTCATCCATCACTTTTACTAAATTACCTCTTCATTCTCTTTTCTGCTAAGAATCTAATTTTTATAGCACTGTAGAGAATTTTTATAGCACTGTACTTTATCTTGTCACAGTATTTTTTGTCATTATTTTCATCTCAGTGAACTCTCCAATGATACTAAATAGACTGTGAGAGCCTGGCTGTGAGATAACAAGGGAGGTGCACATCTGCAAATGTTAATAGCTCACCGTCCAAGCCTTTTGCCAGGGAAGTCAGAGCTTGGACAGGATTTGTACCTTCTTGGGCAACACACTGAGAAATTGTCTGTATTTAATCTTTTTTCTGCAGAAAGTGGGTCAGATCAGATGTCTCTTTTTTTTTTATTTTTCTGCCAGGGTAGCACCTACAGGGTGCTGAGACTGATTTCTTTGCGATATGGAGAAAGCTGAAATGAGCTGATAAAGCTTTAAGGATTAGGTGGGTTTATTTCCCAGGCAAAACTAAAGAAGAAATGCTCATAAGCTGTATGTTGGTATTTGCGTGTCTGAGGTCAGGACTACACTTGTTACAGTCCCAGGGCCACAGAAATCCTCAGTCTCAAACCACATTTTTTAAAAAACTGAGAAGAGAGAGGAGAAGGGATGAATTGAGTAGTGTGAAGTCACATACCATCGAATCCCAGAATAATTAAGGTTGGAAAAAACCTCTAAGATCATCAAGTCCGACCATTAATCCAGCACTGGCAGGTCCACCACTAAACCATGACCTTGTTAGACACTTTCCCACTGCCTATGTCTGGAAATAGCTTCCTCGGGGTCTGTGCTTGGAGGAAAGTTTAGCTATTTGTGTCTGCATAGTTGATTCCTAGGAAAATATATTTACCCAGCCCTGCCAAGTCCTCGATTGCCTGGCTCATCACCCGAGAAAAAGGGTTTTACAGGAAGGGGGAGGAGAGCCAGAGGCAGCAGAAAAAAAAAAAAAAAATCCATCTTTTTCCCCTTGTCCAGTTTTCTCCACCCTCTCTCATCCTAACCTGATGCTAGGCCCAGCAAAGTGATGGTTTTCTAAAATGAGACCAAATAAATATGTGTAGAGGTCAGGGGTGGCCAATTTAGCTAAAGATTTTAGTTTTGCTAAATGTTCACCCAGCCTAACTCGTATATTTCGTTCACCTGAATATACAATCCTGTGCAGAAAGCCTAGAGGCAGAAAAGTCATTTAGACTTCCACATCCATAAAAATTTGCTCAATTAATGCACTCTTTCATGAGACTGCAAGATCTTCACCCCCTATTACAGCTCCTGCATCCTTCTTCTGGTAGCAGGGAATGGATGTAGAACTGCCCTGATGGTGCAGGGCCGGGAGGGATGGGAGGCAGAACAATCTGTACTCATGGGATGGGCTGATCCTGGCTGGACACCAGGTTCCCACCAAAGCTGCTCCATCACTCCCCTCCTCAGCTGGACAGGGGAGAAAAAACATAATGAGAGGCTCATGGGTCGAGATAAGGACAGGAAAAGATCATTCGCCAGTTATTGTCATGGGAGAAACATTCCCCAAGACTCTGCTTGGAGAAATTAATTTAATTTATTACCAATCAGATCAGAGTAGGGTAATGAGAAATGAACCCGACTCTTAAAAATACCTTCTCCCACTCCCTCCCTTCTTCCTGAGCTCAACTTCACTGCTGATTTCTTTACCTCCTCACTCTCAGTGGCTCAGGGGAGCAGGGAGTGGGGGCTGTGGGCAGCTCATCACTTATTGTCTCTGCTGCTTCTTCCTCCTCAGGGGAGGGCTGCTCACACTCCTCCCCTGCTGCAGTGTGGGGTCTCTCCTATAGAAAACAGTTCTCCATGGCCTTCTCCACTGTGAATCTTTTCACGAGAAGTTCTTTATTAGCTGCTCCAGCGTGGGTCCTGTCTGTAGGGTCAGTCCTTTAGGAACAGACTGCTCCAGTGCAGGCTTCCCACGGGGTCACTGCTCCACCGTTAGTGGACATCATTTTCAGGCCCTTTTCTGAGGTCTGCATTGCCTATAGGAAAGCTGCACAGCTCAGCAGGTTCACTCCCTACATCTGCTTTGCACAAAGATGCATCAGCACCAGGACAGGGTTTGACTCAGCCTCCTTAAGCATCAAAATAACCTCTTGCAGTGTCAGGAGAAATGCATAAACAGGAGAGCTCTTGCCCACAGTTATGCTGGTCCTCCTCCTCCCACTGTTACACTCTGTCATCCAAACTGCCAGGGAACCACTGAATTTTGGACCTTGCTTATTACTATTTTTTTAAACAAATCACTTTCAAAACTTTATCCAGGTGGGCGCTTTCATCGATTGCTTTAATTGAAGCACTCAGGGCCACTGTGTTCCTCCAGAGCAACATTTGTTATTTATTTTACTGTTACTCAGTTGAAAAGGCTGCTGTCACTAACTTGTACCATTCCTGCTGCACACGTGTCCGTGCTGGTGTCCGTAATTGTCCTGTTTCTCAAATGTACTCCCTCTATTTAAATCCTCCAGCCCCTGTTTCTTGTCTTACCTGCTGTACAGAGAGAGAGGAGACAGGGCGAGTGGAGGTGATGACAGTGGGGTTTTTTATCTGTAAATCTCTGGAGGGATAAGGTTGCATGGCTTGCAATTAGACAAGCAGGTACTGTGGCAGAGGACATCATTTCCTTCAGCAGGTTATCATTTCGAAAAAATCAGGAACCTTTTAATACACAATATATCTCGCAGAATCTACCGTGCCTTTCTCTTAGCCAGCTTGAGACTGAGCTTAACAGCCTTTAACTCCTCTGACAAAAACAAGGGTTTAAGCTGGGCTTGTTTATTCCTTCTTACCCACCTTGCAACTTTGCAATGCCAAAGGCAGGGTGGATTCCAAAGGCAGCTCCTGCTGTCGTGGGATAACCTGGAAGGAGAAAGGCTTTGGTGGTGGGGACTCACAGCAGCTCAGCCACGTCCATCCAAAGCACCGTGGGCAGCAGAGGAGGGAGGTGGTTCTTCCCTGCAAATGTGATGAGGCCCTGGCACAGGTTACCCAGAGAAGCTGTGGCTGCTCCTGGACCCCTGGAAGTGCCCAAGGCCAGGCTGGACGGGGCTTGGAGCAGCCTGGGACAGTGGAAGCTGTCCCTGCCCATGGCAGGGGTGGGACTGGATGAGCTTTTTGGTCTCTTTCAACCCAGGCCATTCTATAATTCTCTTTATCAGGGCTCAGCCCTCATTTCAAGCAGCATTATCTGTGTTGTGGTCACCAGATGCAGCCCAGCTTTGTGTGACTGGAGCTTATCTTTTGTTGTAGAAGAAAACCAGATACATCAATGAAAAGGCCTGTGGGACAGATGACACCGAAATTGCCTATTACTTTTTTGTGGTTATGCAAAAAGGAGAAACTCTTTCTCTAGGTTTGTGTGTCTAAAAAGCTGTCAAGAAATTCAGGACTTGGGAAAGAAGGTGATTTGGAAAGATGTTGCTTGTAAAATCCTCAGTATTTTTATACCAGAGTACAGCTACAGGATGGACAGGAGCCATGGAGCATGGCATGGATCACTGCCTAGACCATTGCAGTATTTGTTTTTTGCTTGTCGTCCTCCTGAGTGTACAATTATTTTCTTCACTTGTATTTCCAGAACTTCTACAGCTCTCATTGCAATGGAAAAACAATATTCAAGAACTGTTTGTTGCAACCTGGTGATGAGAAGAAACCTGCTTGGTGGGAAAACGTTATTTCCATGCCCTCTATGTGAGTGTTCTGTGCATCACTGCTCAGGAAAGCTTTCTGATAATAACCAGGGTTGGACTAGATGACCTTTAAAGGTCCTTCTATGGTTCTATGAACCAAATGCATGTGTTAGCAGAAGCTTTTTCTCTAGCAGAGATAGACAGTTAATTTTCTAAGACTTTTTTAATGAAGAAAATTCAGCATGGAACTTTTTCACTTTATTCAAACTCTTCAGAGTAAACTGGAATTAAGACTCTATGTTTAGGTTGGTTGTTTTTTTTTTTTTTTTTTTTGATCAACAAGCCTGTGAGGTTGAACTTTTTTGTAGCAATAGGAGATAAGCAGTTAATTTTTAATGCTTTTCCCCAAGATACAGAAACACCAACATCGTTCCTCCAAGCTCCCATTTGGTGAGGTTTGTGCCCAACACGAAATCTCTGCCAAAGTCAGGCTTTTTCCAGCAGTGAGTTTAGTCCTGCAGCCCTATAACAGTGCAATGCCAGCAAAAAAGTTTTATCTCAATTTCCTGATGCCAGCTGAACGCTATGACAAGAGTTACAAAGGACCATTTATCTTGTCAGAGGGAAGAAACCATCAGCATCAGGCCCCAGAGACTGATCATCAAGGTCTGCCTGAAAAATTACTTGCCTTAAAAAGCCTGATCCCAAACCAGCAATCTCAGAGCAACACCCATATATTAACTTTGAGCTGCACTGGATGGATCACTGGGATATAACCAGGGGTACAGGCTTTGAAATTCAGTGGAATTTTAACTGGTGTCCTCTATCATCGAGCTGCAACTTCCCTTTGGAGGCACTCTTGCCTTATTTCTGAGCATGAGTTAAGGAGAGCTAGCTGAAAAAAACAAAATGGCCAAAATGAGAACATTTATTTTAAAACTTTGTTGTCAACTCCTGAAAAAAATGTGGTGCTTTAAAAATAATTTTAATGCTCTGTAGTAGTAAAAAAAAAATTTCTGTGGATTCTTCCCTTCATTCACCAATCTGTTTTTTTCAGAGATGCCACGAAGAAGGCAAAATAGTGCCTGTCACTCTCTTCTGTGCTCAGACTATGGAATGAAAATGGGGGGAAAAGCTATTTCTCTGTACTATGAACAAATGTAGAAATGTAGAATTTAGTAACAGCATTGAGAAAATAGTGGCATGATTTAGATAAAGGGCTCTAAATCAGCATTTTTATTTACAAGAGGGATTTTAGGTGTTTCTTTGGACATTTAGTGAGCAAATAGTAACTTTGTTGCTAGAAAATATTAGGGAAGGAACATAAAAACAATCTAATAGGCATAATCTCTGGTACCTCTGCACACACAATTTAGACCCCTGAATCTAACCTGGTGTGTCCTTTTTGCCATTCTGGGACATCCCAAAGTGTCTCTTGATGATGTTTCTGCAGGGATTCCTACTTGTCCTGTGTGGAGGTGTCTGCAGCATCCTTGGCATCATTATTTACCACGTCTGGAATTTTTGGTGCTTAATACAATTTATTGGATTAAGACTTTGCCGGGTACTCTCATTCCATTGGATGCTCTATGACAAGTCCTGGAAATATTTAAATTCTCTTCTAATTTTCTCCCTTTCAGAGGTAAATTTTCCGGTTGTATTCACTTATATATAATTTTCTTGTGGTTTTGTGTTTGTGCCCTTTAGATGTTAAGTTTCCATATGTCAACTTAATGTGCTTTTATGATTCATGTTGTTTCTCAGGTGTGTTTTTTGCTGGTGACATCTCTTAAACCTCCCATTTAACAAAGTAAAATGCAGGGCTGCAAACATTTAAACTGGTGCTGCGTGATGTTCAGGAGATGAGAATTTATCTGGAACAATATTTTCCCCCCATTTAATTCCATGCAAAACTTTTACAATCAAGACTGGAAGCTAAATAAAATGAAATTGGCATAAATGGCACCTCCTTGTCTGTGCCAGACAAATTCCCAGAGCACAGGAAAATGGGAATTTGGGCCTTGAACTTTTGGCTGCAGCATTATCTGCAGAACAAGTGAACCATTCCCAACTGTTTCCGAAATAAAGGCTACAAAAGTAGGAACTGCTCGTATGTGGCCAGGACAGAACAATTGATTCAAATTGTCAGGACTTAACTCATGTTTCAGGATTGCTTTGAAATTTTTTCATTCTTGGTAATTTAATTCTTTTGCAGTTCTCTCTCACTGGATTGAGAGAATTGTACTCCTCTAGCCCTCTTTTTACCCCCCTCCCTCTGCCTTTTTTTACACGGGAGATATAATTTATTCCTGTTTCAGTGAATTTGCCACAATAAAGAATCCAATTCTTTCAAGGTTTTTTTTTTTAAAAAAAATCTCCTCAGAGAGTGAAAGTAGCATTTGCTGAAATTAAGGTGCTTTTTGCCAGAAATGTGATGCTAATCCTCTTAGTTTTAATGGTTTTGAAATGGTTTGTATCAGAAGGTAAACAGAGTAGTTGATTAATAGGAAGGAAGTCAATTGGCCATGTTGCAAGTGTTATACGCTCTACTGTACAATAGTTCTTTATTTCTGCAGAGGGAGGCACAGACTGGGCTCCTTTTGAAAGTTCTTAGGTGAAAACTGATATCTCTTCTTATACTGTACAATTCAGAAGAGTTTGATTCCAGCACCAGAAAAAGCAAGCAGTGCACTTTCGAAATAGAAGTCAAACAAATATCCCTGATAAGACACTGACGTGACACCAGTTATCTCCCCTCTTTATTGAAAATAGGCACATATAATGAGGCGCTCCACATTTTAAAGTCTTAAATCTTACAAAGCTCCAGGCCTAGATGGTTTTGATTTTGGCTTATTAAACTTGCAGCGTGGGGAAGGGGGGGAGGGCAGGAGACAGAGCGACTCACTTATCCCTGTTATTTAACCTTTCACTGGCCAAGGGGATTTTTGTCTGCAATTTATTAAAAGGGCTGTGCATCCCTGATTTACTTCCCGGCGTTTCCTGCCTGAGTTTGGATGCCAAGACCTGCTCTAGCCAGGCAGGTGCCCCTTCCCCATCAGTCATTCACTTCTGGGTCTCCCAGAGCTCGGGCACTGTTTGCATGTAAGGTGAGAGGAGAGGAGCCAGCAGTCACCTGAATTCTTTTGTCTGGCACAATAGCAGAACTCTCGTCACTTGTAGTCCATCAATTAACACTTACAATTAAGTGCTGCAACAAAAGTGTGAAGTGGTTGAAGGTCTGAGCAGCAGAGGCTACGGGTAACCCAAGAGCTTCAAAGGAAGATCTGGTGGCTGCAGTTACAAGAGATGGCTGGGACAGAATTTCAGGGTTTAAATAGGGAAGAAGACAAAATAAATTTGAGAAGTAACAGAGGAAGAAGTCGAAGCTGTGGCCACACGGAAGGAGTTTGCAGGTGTTTCCCAGAGCCCAGAGGGAGCCTGGTGAGGGCAGCAGCCCTCAGTTCCACAGCAGATCTGCCTTCAGCCTCTTCTAAACAGATCCTTCACTGGGAAATGCAGTGAAATATTACAGCATAATTTAAAGGTATGGAAGGGCTGTCTGAGGACAGTCATGAGCAACCAGGTCTAGTGGAAGGGGTTCCTGCCCATGGCATGGGGTTTGAACAAGATGGACTTTATGGTACCTTCCAACCCAAACCATTTTGTGTGCTCTCTATTGCCTCTTTTTCCTGACTAGAAAGGTTCCTTCTCTAAAGCTACCTCTGAAGACCCTCCCTAGCTGAAGCAATTAATCAAAATTATCTCATTTGAGAAGGTAATGTAAATAAAATCTCGTGGAAACAAGTACTTTCTCTCGTTTTGGGGTCTAATGGCAGATAAAAATGAGTTAAGAAGCGACGAGGTTAATTCAATAATAAAACCACAGAACTAACAGAGTGATTCTGGGTTTGTGTTAGGACCAGACACGACAGAGCAATGTCTTCACACGTGCAGAGTTCTTTCAGCAGCCAAACTCAAACTCTGATAATTTTGTTTGGAACCAAGACAAAACCCAGACATGGTGTTGTATTTATGGTGAGACAAGGGCATGGGGAAACCCAGAACACAGCACAGCCCCTTTCCATAAGCAGCTCTGAGTGATGGGAAGTTCTCCAGCAGTTTGACCTGCTGGGTTTCGGTGATGCCTATTCCTGCTCCAGCCCACAAATACCTTTCCTTTTGGCTTTGAGTAAAGAACAATTTTTACAAAGCATTAATTTATGACTCCATCTCATCTTAGAGCTCTCATTTAGTGAACCCCACGCACGGTATAAATAATTAACTCTCCTTCTTCGTATTAAGCCACAACTAACAGAATTATGTAAGAGATTTTGAGAGCTGTATTTTCCTCTCGGTAACTAATTTGTTTTTGACTCAGCTTTAGGATCTAATAGTTTTATAGATTCATTGGATGGGAACTCAGTCATAGAAACAGTAGGAAACTACTGCTCTATTCTTCTCCTGCATTAGTCCTGGTGAAATAACAGAATTTCTACAGGAATACAGCTAAGCACAACACAGTCAGTGCACAATGTGCTAACAAACCCATTTGTGCCCTGAAATCCAACTATTGCCTCTTCCAACACTTTTAAATTTGCCTTCCAAGTTGGCTACACCTTCATCTCAATTGCAGTAGTGTCACTCAAGAACAATTTCTTTAGATTAAATGGTCTGGTAGTCAATGCAATTGTAATCAATAGCTGTAACTCCCAGAAAATAGCCGGGTTCAAACTTCCAGTCTTCCCTGCCCTGTTCTTTGACTCCAGAAGTGCTGTAGAGCTAAAGCACTTCTGTAAAGTATATTTTAAAGGATCTCCAAGCCTCTCAGTTCTACAAGGCTGCCAACCTTTCTCTTTCAGAGCAAAGAGAAGGCTTTTTTCAGCTGGGGATAGAGTTTAATGTCTCAGGCTCTGACTGGCGGCAGGCAGAGGGAACTGGCTCGAGCCCATTCTGTCTGTGTGCGCACATTCCGCTCAGCTGCAGTTCCCTTGCTCCCATCACTGCTCCCCGACAGGAAAGGAAGCCCTCAAGCAGCATTTCTGAAAGGTTTGGGACACCCAAGGAAGGAAAGCACTGGAGTTTCTTTGCACATTCAAGAAAATAAAAATTTAAAAATCACAGCCTCAAAAAAAAATCCCTGTTTTTGGTTCCCCGGGGCAGGATGCTGCTTCTCCTCCTCCCTGCCATTCCCCCAGCCTCATATTTGAAAAAACCCAAACCGAGGTAGGTACTGCAGGCACTGCTCCATGGATGCCATCTGAAAAAAATTCCCTGACATTCCTGAATATTTGAGGCTGGAATTCCACATTAATAAATCACAGAATCATGGAAAGTTAAGGCTGGGAAAGACCTCTGAGATCGTCGAGTCCACCATCAGCACCGCCATGTTCACCACCAAACCTTGTGCTCAAGTGCTGTATCCACAGCTCTTTTGAACACTTCCAGGAATGATGACTCCACTTCTCTGAAAAACCTGTTCCAATGCTTGGCAATGCTTTTTGTGAAGAAATTTTACCTCCTATCTAATCTAAACTATTTTCAATTTGAGGACATTTCCTCAATGTTCCTTTTCCTTTTTACTTTGAACACCCGCTGTGCTCGTGAAAATAATTTCAGTTGTCATGAACCCTTTCCTTCTGCTCCTTTAGAGGCCTTAAATACAAAGTGCAACTCCCTCGTCTCGACATATGCAGGTATTTGCCCTGCACTTGACATTTTCCAGCCATGCTGGATGAATGACTAAGCAGTGATCCATGTAAACGTCGTGTCACCTGGAGCCTGACGGGATACCTTTTACACAGGAGGTGAAAAAGATAATCCTTTCCCCTCATCCTTTCACCTGAAAGATAAATCACTCTATTTGTACGGCCTGAAAAATTAAAACACTTCTATTTAGCCCTGCTACTTCAGAGCAAGCACCTTTCTGAAACACAGAGGCACTTTGGAAAGCATGCGTTCAAGTGAGTGCAGATATTCTCAACACCACTGCATGTATTTTTCACAGCTCTTGCATTGCAGTCTCAGGAGCTGATGTCTTTGTATTTTTCATGACACCTCCAGCAGATGATAGGGTACATGCTGCAGTTTTCCTTACATGCTTGGAAATGTAAGAAAAAGGCCTCTTGCTTTAGCATGCGTGTGTCTTGTCATTCTTTTTCCTTTAGAACAAAACTCAATAAAGCCAGTAAGCAAAATTTCTGAAGTGGCAGAAGCGATGTGCAGAACTACATTGAAGGTGCTCCAGATCCCCCAATCCCGTACTAAACCAAATAACAGCCTGCTCCAATGCCTGGCTGCTGTAAAGGTGCCTACCTTGTCTCTTTACAAGGCACCACATGTCTCTGCTTAGTATTTATCAGTGCTTTGTATTACATATTTCAGATTTTATAAAAGATTCCAGACTAATAAATAATGTCACTCGGGGGATGTGGCTGGGCCAGCGGAACAAGCGACAGACAGAAGGGTTGGGTCCTACTTTTTCCATGAAGTGAGACCTTTTCTCCTCCTGCCTTGTCCATCAGCTCTGTGCAGGTGGGCCAGGCTGAGAAGCACCAGCACAGCAGATATTTTAGCACAGCTCAGGATGCTGGTCCTGAGTTCCCAGCAAGAATGGTTCTGTTGGAATAAACCCCCAGTGCTGGCAGCCAGGGCCGTGCACATCCCTGTACCTGGCAGAGGGGGTCCAGTCCAGCGTGGCAGCAGCTCCTGCCCCACGTGCTGATGTTGTGGCTGGGTTCTCCTGCAGCTCCAGCCCAGCAGGGCTGTCAGTAACTCTATCAATTAAAGCCTGCACTGCTGGATAATTCCCTGAGTGCTGGGAGAGGCTTGTTCTCACTGGGGTGTAACAAGAGTAATTATAATAATGACTCGCCCATTCCTCACCGCCACAGTTTCTCTTAGCAACAGGCTGGAGCAGCACGAGAAATGTGATCAAAGTTGAAAGAGAATTCTCTTTGATGCAAAGGAGTTTTTGTTGCTGTTTTGGTTAGGGAGGGCAGGCAGGGGAGGCTGTCAATGCGGTCAGCTAATGACAAACAGGGGATAAAGCTCCACGGGGATTAGCAAAGCCTGAATGCAAGTCAAGTGCTCTGATTCTGTAATTTCAACCAAGTAGCAAAGCAACCTACAGGCTTTTTAGTGTTTAGGTGGCCACAATGAAGCTTTGCTGTCATCTCTGAAACACTTCCTCAATAAGAAATTTCCTGGAACACCAAGGTCTTATTTCTTGTGGGGGGTTAAGTCATTGCATTATCTCCTCAGGTGAAAATTCATTATGTTCGTCTCCTGTGTGTGTCGAACAGCCTCTTCCTGTACAACTGGCTGCCCATCTCTCCCTTAGGCAGTAACAGCATCAAGTGGTGTTCACTGCTACTTATCTTGCTCACCTGCCAATTAGCTATAAACTGTAAGAAGCATTGTACCCAAAAAGAAAAAAAAAAAACCACCAGCAAGCTGGATCAGTTTCAAGTTTAATTAGTCCCAAAGAATTCAATATATTATTGCCTCAAACAAAAGAAAAAACCATCTGAACCTTTAATCCTCTTTGAAGATGCTTCTTACTGATATATCCCATCACATATTTTTAACACTGGTGACAGTACTTAGAGAAATCATATCCCATGTTCAGTTAAGCCAGGAAATGCATTTGATTCTCCTGCTACAATTTTCACAGCAGCTTAGTAACTGCAACCTCTTTACCCCTTGTAAACCATCCCATCCATGGTACTTGGTGAAATGCTATGTACTAAATGCAATAGCTGTAAATTAATTTAATCTGTTTGCATCTCTGCTGTATAAAATACTTACCTCGCACGTGTGAATTTATTATTCAAGCGTTGCCTTTTTTCTAAAGAAGGTTCTTCAAGGGTTTCCACGGTGCTGTTTGTGCCTCATGGCTCTGAGATTAAACCTGACCCCTGGGGACGGGGCACGGGTGAGATTCACCCCTGTCCTTGGAGTGTGGCCCACGGGGATGAGGGGAGAGTCAGGCCCTGAGGATAATCCTGTCTCAGTGACTCGGCTCGGGTGGGGCTGGGGAGCACCCACAGGAAGAAAATTAATTCAGTGTGCTCCAAGAGACGATGCTTGACCCAGCAGACACAAAAATGCTGTGTGGATGAAAGAAGGAGGGCAAAGAAGAGGAATAGGGAGTTTATCCTCAAGGAATCTGAATGCAGCCACGAGCTGGAGACTTCTGAGGGTGTTTTTCTTACTCACAAGCTTGTAGGATGTCTTTGTGCTGCGACCAGGCTGCTTGAGTTGAGCCCACTGTGGCTCTGTGGGGTTTGGCTGCAGGAGGGGTGGGTGGCACCTCTGTGTGTGTGGGTGGGACACCTGTTTGGGATCCCATGGGATCTGTATCTTCCTGTAGTCCTGCTCTCCTGAAGGGAAAGGGGTCCTGGTGTAAATAGGGATGGAGCTGGACGCTGCAGGGCACACCCAGGCATGACCTTACCTGAGTGTGATGCCTTATCAGGCCTCCTAGAAACAGAGACCAGACAGAGTAAAGGAACAAAAGTAGGTATTTATTTGAAGGGCCTTCAAGGTACACCCTGGGGAGCCAGAGGCCATTGCCAAGATGGACCCCAAGATGTACAACAGGTCACGAGTTTTTCCCACTTTTATAGGTTTGGTTTATTTGCATATCAGGGTCAATTCTCCAGTTAAAGCCCCAGTTTAATGATGTCATTCCCCTTAGCTACCCCCCCTTCAGAGACTCCTTGGTTTACACCCCTTGGGCTCAGGATGGTCCAGGTGTCCTTGAAGAGCAGCCCGGAGAGGCTTTGTTGTGTCCAACAGGCATGAGAGAGCAGAAAGTAACAGGCTACAAGAAGCTTCAAAGTTGCAAACTAAGCAGTAGAATTTAAAAAAATATAAAAGTCAAAACCTAAGGCATCAAGTGCAACCAGCAAAGCTGAGGGGCCCAAGGGCTCTGACCCCCTCCCTGCTTCTGAACACTGTTATCACTTCAAAAGAACCCTCCGAATGTCTTCAAAGTTTGGATTAATTATTTGTTTTCCACACAAATCCAGCAGTTTGTTTTGCTTTCCCTTTGAATCAGCTCAGGTGCCAATCTGAGATCTAGAGAATGGAGTTTGGTGCGAATTATTAAAAAGCTTTCTCTATGCTTTCCCCGTAATTGAAAAAGGGCTGACTGTTTTATTTTAAAACTGAGCAGGTTCTTTGTGATCATCAGATTTACAAAACAAGGCTGTTTTCAACACAAACTGTTCAGGAGTAAAGGTCCTTACTGAATGACATAGTTTCATGTATACTCCATTTTTTAAAACATTGAACTCTAGAAATTTACATTCCTCAGGAGATCTACTCTCCAAAAAAAAAAAAAAAAGAGCAATTAAAAATACAAGCTCTCATTTCAAGTTTTAAAATGTGACATTTGAAAATGGAATATGCACTTTTGTGCAATCCATTTGTTTTCTGTTTTATTATGCAGTGGCATAAAGTGGAGCATTATTTTGGGCAAGGACACACATACAGTAGAGTCCTTCATTTTAACTCTTTCTGAGCATTTATTTCTTGATTTCTGGGTATCACAAACACATTCAGAGCTGCATTTAAGCTGCTAAAACTGCTCAGAGTTGCTGATTTAACCCTTCTCAGCGGGGTGGCTGTGGAATGAACACCAGCCAGATAATAAACCTGCACTTTTGCACTACTTTGAGCCAAAATGCACAGCGCCAAGATTCGATATTGTCCTTTAGCGACCGGGTCACTTGGGCAGCGTTGGACAACCCAAAGATCAGAGCTGCAGACGAGTCCCCTTCCAAAGGACCTTTGCTCCAGGCTGGTGACAGGAACTCAGGCAGAGGTGCTGCTGGTGACGATGCAGAAATTGGGATGGCAGGTGAAAGGAAAGCGCCGAATCCCGGCTGTTCGGACCCTTTTCCGCGGTTTAAGGCAGCCCTCTAGAGACAGGAGAGAGCAGTGCCGGGAATACCAGCGCTGAGCTCGGGAAGAAAAAAATAAATTTTTTTCAGTTTTGTTTGTTTGTTTTTATTTTTACTCTATTTTTTTTGGTGCTTTTCTGTGTGCGGTTTTCTTATTGTTTGTCTGCTCGTGGTTATTGCGTTTCATTTTCTTTTCATACAAAACTTCTCCACTTAAAAATTAATAACTGCAAATGTAGTGGCAGGACGCAGGGAATGGCTTCCCAGTGCCAGAGGGCAGGGATGGATGGGATATTGGGATATTGGGAAGGAATTGTTCCCTGGGAGGGTGGGGAGGCCCTGGCACAGGATGCCCAGAGAAGCTGTGGCTGCCCCTGGATCCCTGGCAGTGTCCAAGGCCAGGCTGGATGGAGCTTGGAGCACCCTGGGACAGTGGAAGGTGTCCCTGCTCGTGGCAGGGGTAGCACTGGATGGGATTGAAGGTCCCTCCAACCCAAACCATTCTATGTTTCTATGAAATTTTTATTCCACAATTACTGTTTCTTTATCCCAGCACTTTGAGTATCCTGATAAATGCCTGGTACCTGTAAAAGAGGTGGAGTTTTGGCACAAGGATGCTTTGCCCAGGTGGAAGGGAATTGCTGCTCTGAGAACAGGGCAAAGCTGGGCAGCAGCTCTGGGAATGAACTCTCCAGAGCACATGGAAACACACAGAGATGCCAAATTATTTCAGTGAAGTTTGAGTTAGATATTAAAACATGCACCAGTTTAATTCTGCACCTGGATTAAAATTTGAAGAGCTTCCTGTGGCACCTGCTGAGCTCTTGGGGCTGGAATATATCACAGCAATGCACGTATCTCCATCACACCAACTTTAACCTGCCCACCTCTTTCTCAAACCACTATAGCTGCTCTATCTGAAAGCTTTACAGACCATCTGGTCAGGCCCCAAAAATCCAGAGCTCCTGGCAAGTGAGGGAAGTTTGAGATGGAGGGTCTCTGTGGGATCTCTCTCCTGAGTTCCCATCTGCCACAGCTGCCATGTGAGATTTCCCCATCTGGCCCAGCCTGCTCCAAACGAGCTCCCTGCCCTGGGGGCTGTGACGTGGGACCCTGAGACAGCAACTTCTGCACAGAGAAAATGTGCAAATGTCAGACCTGGAACTTGGGTCTAGTTTTTTGGGATCAGCAGTTCTCAAGCAAAATGTCAGAAATGCCCTATAAGAACCAGCCCACCCTGGCTTCTCCTCCCTGCCCCAAAGCAGAGTAAGCCATACATCTGTTTGGTTTCACAATAAAATGCAAAGTCACTTAAATCTTGTGTGTTTGTATGTTCTCTTCAAGCCACATTTTGAAGGAAAATGCGTTCTTCTTTTTAGAAAGTGTAGATAATTGAACAAAAATGGCACAGTGTCAAAAATACACAGTGACTTCCCTATAACACCTGTTGCTTAAACCAGGTATTTGATAAACTGGGAGAATCACATCAATCTTTATTTTAGTGCAAACTGATGCTGAGTGTTCACTCCACAGAGCTTTTTTGGGGGAGGGGAATGGAGGAAACTGATTCTATAATTGATGGTAGAGTTCGTGTGTAGTTTCTTAATGTGATTTTTGTATAATTTTTCTCTTTGCCAGCAGCCACTCTTTTTCTTCCTAAAAGAAAATTCAAAGTTGATGAGTATCAGGTCATTGTGTTTAATCCACTGTGATGGACATAAGCTGGCATTTTCACAGAATCACAGGATCATTTAAGTTGGAAAAGTCCTCTGAAATGCAACTTGTGACCAATCACCACCTTTTCACCAGCCCAGAGCACTGAGTGCCAGGTCCAGTCATTCCTTGGACACCTCCCAGTGCAAATCCTTCCATCTGAATAGCCCACTCTTGTTTCATAGACTCAGCTCTGTTTGAAAATTAAGGAAACAACAGAAAAGAGCCTTTTTGGGATGGCATTTTGTGTGTGCCTGTCAGAGCTGGTGCCCTTCCCTCGGAGCTGCAGATGTTGTGCCATGTGCATCCAGATGGGTGGCATAAACACGGCTCTTCTGGTTTTTTATATAATTTGGAAAACAACTGTAATTTCTAAATTGTTGCAGGATTGTTTACTTTGGTCCACATCTGACAGAAGCAACTGCAGTCACTGAGCTGAACAGAAATTAAAACGGAAGTATTTATGTGTCACCTGGGATAGCAGAGCAATCTGTGGTTCCTGACCTCTCTAAGCAGCCAAGGAGCATCTGATGAGAACAAAAGGCAAGTTTAAACTAAGAAAAAGGGGATACTCCTTCATGTGGGTGCTCAGTTTGGGACCAGGACCCCAAAGTGTTTGGACAGATTCGTGTTAAAAAAAAAATGAATTGTCATTTAAATATGTATTCTCTTTATCTGACTCAAGAAATCTCCAAGTCCCTGATCAGCAGACGAGGGGTTGCTCTGAAACCTTTCACTGTGAGATGTTCTGATCTTCCTTAAGCCTCTGCTATGAGTCTCTACTCGAGAACAAGTAATAATATCAATAAATTTTGCCCAGATGAAGTGCAGCTGTTCATTTGTTCACATTCACTGAGGAAGGCCAGAAATATTCAGCATCACACAGAAACAGCTCCTGTCCTCCCCAAAAACTTCAGACAGACCAAGCTCAGCAAGGTGTGCAAGCCCCAATGGTGTTCGTGGCTGGATTTTTGGCAAGCACTTGCACACCTGCACGTGCATCTTGAGGAATTGCAGCTGTAGGTCCTTAACATAGAGATTATATTTATTTAAATCTATGGTTTCCCTGAGTCAGGATGCCTTTTGGTCACATCTTTATACCTTGGGAGAGTATGAACAGCAAAGCTGCACAAACCTCCTTACCAAAGCCTCTTTCTCTCGCCAGCCTTTGATATTTTTCTATCTGGCTCTTGATTTTTTTTTTATATTGACCCCTAAAATGCAGCTTATCTGTGAAATTACAGTTATTGCAGCATCTCTCTCCCATGGGCAGGGAGCCTGAGCAACTGGCAACCTGAAATAACAACCCTGAGCAATTTGGTTGTGCTTTTTTGGATGCTCTTGTTTTCACCTCCCCCGAGCCCATGCTGGCATGATAAGCATAATCATTTTCTCCCCTGGACTGTATTTGGGCCATATACTGGAATTTGATCCAACACTCCCCATTTGCTAAGGATAAGAAATGGCTTTAATGCTGCACACTGAGGTGTGAATCCCATCAATTCTTCCCTGTTTCATTTCTTCCAATCACCCAACCAATTGGCTTGAGCAAGCAGTTCAGGGGGAAAAAAATAAATGTAATAGAGGTCCCTCTTTTGAGAAAGGTACTTCTGTCCAATTGCTTTCATCTTGAGAATACAGCTCTGAGGTCTGTTTCAAGGGATGTCCTTCAGCAGGCAGCATGAATTGCAAAATCAGTCACACAAATGGCCTCCCATATATAAAAATAACCAATATATCAACAGGGCTGGAGCCAAGCAGCAGTTAAAATAACCACCAGATCAGCAGCACTAAACTTACAACAGACAGATGCACCTGAAAAGGGAAAGTGCACGGCGTTTTTAGTTTGATTTGTGTTGTTGCTTCATTTTTTATTCAAGATACGAAACATTCTGAAAAGCAAATGCTGAGAGTTGAAGAGATTGCCGTAACAAAAGGAAATACAGTGGAAGTGTAAAATTACTGGGGGAACATTCCTGCCTCTAATGAGGCAGGGTGCTGTGGCTGAGTTAAAAATTGGGTTAGACTTTGTGGAAAAACCTTTTTAGATGGGTGCTGCCACCCCTGCTTGTGCTCCACGGAGTTTTCTGTCTTCCTTGCTGCTGCTCCAGGGTTAAGCTTTACCCTGCTCGTGCAGGCACGAGAGAGCAACTCCCTTTTAGGCTGAGCTGCATTTATTCATACTCGTGTTACAAAAGTTTTCCAAGTGTTTATTTGGAGAGTTCCAACAGGGGGATGGAGGGGTCTAAATCAGGGAGGTAACAAGGAACGTGCACAAGTAAAAGCAGGGCTGTGAAACTCCAGCAGGGACACCTTCCACTAAACCAGGTTGCTCCAATCCCTGTCCAACCTGGCCTGGAACACTCCCAGGATGAAGGCAAATAATATTTATTTCTGGTGCATGTTATATAAGATGAGAATGACCGTGTCTGTGTAGGAATAAGAGGATTTAATGGGAGTATAGTTGCTGAAAGACACGTTTGATCTGCCTTAGAAGAGAGACTGAAACCTCACTCATTAGCAAAATTCATGCTGACTTCAGTGAGGCCAGGGTTTTACCTATTAATTGATTAAAAATGCAAATATATTCTCTTAGCTAAAGACAATTATTTTACAGGTTGTTTGCTACCTGTGTAAAGCTCATAGAGGGAATAGATACCCCTTTAGGTAAAATATGTGTGCAAATGAATACAATTCTGGCTACAAAAACAGTTGAGAAATTTCAATCTAATATATCTTCAAAGCCCAAAGTGTTTGAGCTGTGCCAAAGGTTCAGTAGAAACAGATACTGAATCAATATATTCAAAAGATTTCATTCAAACTGAACGGGGAAGCTCCATTTTGAGCTCTAATGACACCTTGCATAGCCCTGGGTTGATTCAGGGCTTCCTGAAGATGAATTTCCTGTAGCTCTAATATTAATTTGAGCACGTTTTCTGCTGTGCTGGCAGCTGCCAGGCTTGCAGGAGAGCTGGTAATTCATTTTATCAGATGGTTTTCAAGGGGTGAAACAGGTGCACCAGACTTCACAGAGAGTGCCTGGATACCCCACAGGCATCTGTCAGAGGAGAAATTTCCTTCCAGGGTTTTGATAGCTTTATTTGTGTGAAATATGTCAGCGGTGTTTAGTTGATAATCAGGAATGTTTGCTTAGCAATTGGTGATGTTTAATGAGTTGTGTTGGTAAGGAGGGTGTCTTTTTAGGCTCTGGAAAACAGGATTTGAATAACCTGTGCTGCAGTGCTGAACAGGGAATCACAGAATTAGAGACTTATTTAGGCTGGAGAAGACCAAGGGGAAAAAAACATTGGGTCCAGCTGTTCCCCCAGCACCGACCCATGTCCCCAAGTGCCACATCTACACCTCCCTCTGGGGATGGGGACCCCACCACTGCCTTGGGCCTGCTCCGATGCATGCAAACATTTTGGTGAAGAAATTTTCCCTGATATCCAAACAAAACCTCTCCTGTCGCAATTTGAGGCCGTTTCCTCTTGTCCTGCCAAGGTTAAAAACCGCCCCCCCCCGGCTGCCCCCTCCTGTCAGGGAGTTGTGCAGAGCCACAAGGTCCCCCCTGAGCCTCCTTTGCTCCAGGCTGAGCCCCTTTCCCAGCTCCCTCAGCCGCTCCTGGGGCTCCAGCCCCTTCCCAGCTCCGTTCCCTGCCCTGGACACGCTCCAGCCCCTCAATGTCTGCTTTGTCCTGGGGGTCCCAGAGCTGTCCCCAGCCCTGCAGGTGCCTCAGCAGAGCCAGCACAGGGGACGGGCCGTGCCCTGGGGCTGCTGCCACCCTGTTCTTCACGGACACGCGTGCAGAGCTCCTCGGAGGAGGCTGATGGCTCGGCAGAGATGCAGGATTTGCTCTTGGACTCCAGTCCTGCCAGGGCATCCTTGGAGTTCTGCCTTCACTGCGGGGCTCTGCTGGAGTTTGCCTGTCCGAGCTCTGGGCAGCGCCTCACGGCAGAGCTTGCGCAAAGCTCCCAAGTACTTTTTAAAGGATTGGTTGACATTTCTCCCCCTGTTTTCCCGTTCCAGCCTCTCCAGCATCTCCTGTTCCCGCATTTTCCGTATCCCCCTCCCAGCCGGTTCGGCCCCTCTGCGCATCCCCGGCAGCGCCACGCGAGGGCGCGCGAGGGCCGCGCATCCCGGGAAAAGCGGGCAGGAATCACCTCCCGGCCCCGCATCCCGGGAAAAGCGGGATGGAGTCACCTCCCGACCCCGCATCCCGGGAAAAGCGGGCAGGAATCACCTCCCGGTCCTGCATCCCGGGAAAAGCGGGATAGAACCACCTCCCGGCCCTGCATCCCGGGAAAAGCGGGATGGAGTCACCTCCCGGTCCTGCATCCCGGGAAAAGCGGGATAGAACCACCTCCCGGCCCTGCATCCCGGGAAAAGCGGGATGGAGTCACCTCCCGACCCCGCATCCCGGGAAAAGCGGGCAGGAATCACCTCCCGGTCCTGCATCCCGGGAAAAGCGGGATAGAACCACCTCCCGGCCCTGCATCCCGGGAAAAGCGGGATGGAGTCACCTCCCGATCCTGCATCCCGGGAAAAGCGGGATAGAACCACCTCCCGGCCCTGCATCCCGGGAAAAGCGGGCTGGAGTCACCTCCCCATCCTGCATCCCGGGAAAAGCGGGATAGAACCACCTCCCGACCCCGCATCCCGGGAAAAGCGGGCTGGAATCACCTCCCGATCCTGCATCCCGGGAAAAGCGGGATAGAACCACCTCCCGACCCCGCATCCCGGGAAAAGCGGGCTGGAATCACCTCCCGATCCTGCATCCCGGGAAAAGCGGGATAGAACCACCTCCCGGCCCTGCATCCCAGGAAAAGCGGGCTGGAATCACCTCCCGACCCCAGGAAAAGCGGGCAGGAATCACGTCCCGATCCTGCATCCCGGGAAAAGCGGGCAGGAATCACCTCCCGATCCCGGATCCCGGGTTAAAACGGGCTGGAATCACCTCCCGGCGCTGCATCCCGGGAAAAGCGGGCTGGAGACACCTCCCGACCCCGGGAAAAGAGGGCTGGGGTCACCTCCCGGCCCCGCATCCCGGGAAAAGCGGGATAGAACCACCTCCCGACCCCGCATCCCGGGAAAAGCGGGCTGGAGACACCTCCCGACCCCGGGAAAAGAGGGCTGGGGTCACCTCCCGGCCCCGCATCCCGGGAAAAGCGGGATAGAACCACCTCCTGACCCCGCATCCCGGGAAAAGCGGACTGGAGTCGCCTCCCGACCCCAGGAAAAGCGGGCTGGAATCGCCTCCCTACCCCGCATCCCGGGAAAAGAGAAACTCTCTGCAGAACTCTTTGAATTGCAGATACTTTAAGAATTCGTTATAAATGAAACGGGATTTCAAAATTATCCACTTTACACCTGTTTTTAATGTCTTTTGTACTTCACCATGACTTTGTAAAAAACTCATGGCGGCTGCTTTCATTTTGTGGGTGATTTACAGCAATTCGCCCTCCGGTGACTGCTGTGCTCCCGGGGTTACAGCCTCTCACAGGTTTTTTGTCTGCTCTTTATTGCTTCTGTGCAATTATTTCCGTGGTACAAGGGGCTAACTGAGCGAGATATCACCGTATGAATGTTCCTCTGATTACTTGTGACGCCTATAATACACTGTGGGAGATTTCTCAGCATTAGGAAACTCTCCAGCAAACTCCAGCAGAAACGAAGAGCAGGGAATTTCAATATTTTAGAACGGAGTGGCTGAGGCCATAAATATACTCCCATCCAAAGAGTCAGGCAGCTGGGAAATACCAGGGCCCTACGGCTAAAATCACCCAGATCCTGCATTTAGGGGCAGACTGGAGGCTTTTCTTGGGAATTCAGCCCCAAAGGCAAATAACCGATGGTGGCAGAGGGAAGGGCTGCAGTGTCAGCTCGCAGCTGTCCCACCATCCCCAGTACACAGACACACCTCCCACAGTGGATCTCTCCTTGCCAGCCCTCTGGAGGTGATGCAACACAATATTTTTATTTTCTTCTTTATTCAGACTTGCTGATAACATTCTTTCCCCCCCGCCCCGCCCCAGCAAATACCCAAAACCATTCCTTGTTTACTCACAGAAGTCAAGTCATACCTTGTTTCTCTACTCCTTGATTTTCCTTACAAGTCCTAGTTTGGGTTGAGAATTTCCAGGTGAAAAAAAAACATTCCTTCCTAAAGAAAATGCATGGAAACCGGACGCTTTTTTTTTTTTTTTTATAGCAACATGTGTGTTTTGAGTTTTTTCCCAGCAAAAGTGGACCAAAGCAGCTGAGCATCCATCTCCTTTACCCACACAGGATGTCAGTGAAATCCCCTGTAGCACAGAGGCAGCACCTTTCCCTTGAGCAGTTGTTTGCATCCAATAGCTTCCCGATTAAATAATTTACTGGAACTTTGCATATTTAGAATTTCCTAATGAGATCAGTTGTGAAAGGTAACAATGTGCTGTCAAGACCAGCTGGGAGGTTTGAGACACGTGTGGGACGCACCTTCTCCTCTGGCTGTACAAATGTGTCCCCAGCCCCAGCAGGTGACATGGCACTGACTTCAGTGACTTTCTAGAGGGCTGAAATAGAAAATGCTCAAAAAACAGTTCCCAAAACATCAAAAAAAGTCTCTTTTTGCAGGCAACCTGTGAAAAAAATGACTGTTTTTACAAAAAACAGGTTCTTGAGATCCTGCAAAGGTGTACTGAGCTGAGCAGAGATCTGCTGCAGAAAGAGTGACAGGCAAGAGTTATGACTCCTCTTTTCCATATGAATGCTGAGATTTCCTTCCAATCTGGAGTGCCCATTCCCTGTTCCAGTGTGATGCTTGCCACAGGCACATGAAAAGCTCATTAAACCTCAGGATGGATGCCACCATGTATTAACCTGCTGTGCTTTCCCCCCACCCCACACCAACAGGTAATGGCTGGAGCAGCTTTACAGCCCCCGAACTGGTGTGCTGAGAGGTAGAGCCTCCCCAGTCACTGTGAGTTTGCAGGTTTTATCTCTAGTGGGTGGCAAGATTTGTTTGCCCAGCTGTGTCCTCCTTGATTTCATGTTTGCCGAAAGAAAAGTGATCAGAGCATCTCTGTTATTCAAGGGAATGTCAATTAATCCAGAAAGTCACATGCTGGTTATTATTATCCATGTTAGTTTTACTCTGTATCATTTCCAAATCTTGGATATTTGCAGGGACTCTCTGCTATTACAGGTCTTAATCAGGCAGTTTCAAGCCCTGGGAAGCTGTTCCTGGGTTCAAATGTCCATTATGGACTTTTATCATGTTTTTTCTCAGCAAGCGTGTGGCAAGCATATAATATATGGGGCTGTTACAGAGGATCCCCCTTCCTCAGTCATGGAGTCATAGAATTATAGAATTATTATAGAATTATAGAATGGCCTGGGTTGGAAAGGACCTCAAAGCTCATTTAGTTCCAACGCCCTCAGATATCTTCCAAGGCAGGATTTCAGCAGCACCTCCAGGTCCACGTGAAGACCCTGTAGCAGCTTCATTTCCAAAGCTGTACAGACAAATGGTGGAAAACAAAGAGAAAATATAACTTGTCTGGGTCTTTACAGAAGAACATCAGGAGAGATAGGAATAGAATCTTGAGGCAGGAAACTTCATTGTGGGAACATCTCTGAATGAGGAACCTCATAGCAATGGAGACCCGAGCCAGAAAATAATGCTAACATTAAATATTTGTTGCTGACACCTCCAGAGGAGATCCCTGTGGGAGTTCCCTTCCAGTGTCGCTAAAAAGGATGTTGTCACTGCTTTTCTTCCTGATTGTTCCCTTCACCTGCTCCTGGGTAGGCCAGTAGATAAAAACAAAACTCTTTAGCTAAAAGGTGTTATAAAGTGTACACAACCTTCAGTCTGACCACACTGACCACGTGAGCTGAGCTTCGTGTGGCGCTTCTCAAGTCACCTAAATTCAGAGTGCACCGCAAACCACGTAAAAAAAGAAATGACACGGTGGTGATGCACCCTGTGGAAAACGTGGGTGGGGAAGGAGGCCTGTGGTTATCAAAGATGAAATGCAAACTGTGCAGGCCAAGGCTCGTTTGTACAGCCCGGGATCCCGGCATGGTCCTTGGGAAGCGGCACCATATGGAGCCCAATGTTGACAGAGATGGAAAATCGCATTTCCAGGAGCAACACAGCTGCCTTTGTGGGCATTAATCACCAAACTGAAAAGCTGGAAATGAAGGGGAAATAATTACTAATGATGATGAGGAGGAGAATGATGATAATAATAATAATAATAGCTACAACAATAATAATAAAACACTTGGAGAGAATAAAGACAAGGAAGCTTCTCTGGATGTGACTCAAAGCCTGATGAAATCCAGACCAGCATTTCAGCATGGCAGTGAGGGGAAGTTTTTTGTGCTGTTCTTGATACATCTTCTTGATATATGCTGAGTTGTGCAAGGCCCAGAATTCCTGGGATAAACCTGGATTAGAAGACTAAAAAAATAATAAACACATAAAGCATAATTTCTTTTGGTCAAAACTGCCTGTAAGCACGTGTTGAAAAGTTTATTTGAGAGTAGTCTGAATGTTTTCATTTTCTGAAGGGCAGGCTGCAATAAGCAAGTTGCTGAAATTAAACACAATAACCTGGTGATTTTAATGAGTTTTTAAATCAGAGGTGCACAAATACCCACTGAAGCTGAATTAATATTAAAAAAAAAAAAAAAGTGCCAGAGTATCCTGATGAGGCACCAAGTCTTACCAAGGGATTAATTGTGTTAGAAAGTAGTATTGGGGGAAAAAAATCATAGTTTATAAGGAATGGAAAAACAAAAGAATAATCAGAAAAGTGTCTGTGTGCTCCATATCATTAAGGAAGGAAATAAAATGAGAAGTGACAAAAGTTAATTTTTTTGTAAAGGCTTTGGGAAGGATTTTAATGCAAACAGCAAAAGCTTGTTATGGTGTGTAACCATGAAAAGGAAAGAAGCTGGATTACTGTGCAGGAAGGATGTTTTAGAGCATGGAGATAATCCACATAAGGCCCAAACTTAATGGAAGCTCTGCTTCCTTTCTTTTCAGAGATAAAGAAAACAAGCACAGCAGAAACCAAATAAATTAATAAAGTGAACGAGGGTATGAAAATGGAAATTACTTCGTCAAACTGCTGCATAAATGCAAATTGTCTGCAACAATTTAGAGCAAAGAAAATGAAAGAAGCTGGTCACGAGAAATGACATCTGACCCCATTATTTCTGAGGAACGGATCGAATTACAGACTGACAGCTGCAGGAGCAAACAGGAAATGAAGCAAGATAAGGAAAGGCTGGATGTGGATGTGAGCAGCCTGGTCCAGGGGAAGGTGTTCCTGCCCACGGCAAGGGTGGAACAAGGTGGTCTTTAAGGTCCCTTCCAGCCCAAATCCTTCCATGGTTCTGTGATTCTGTGAAAGGAGAAGAAACAGCGAACTCAACTTTTCCACTGGTGCCTCTGAGGAAAAAAAAATTCCTATTTTCATGTTAACATGGGACATAATGGCAAAATGCTTGAAAGGAAGGAGCAGCCTGCATTAGTAAGAACTGTAGTTTGCTGTGTCATTGGATGGTACAATACACAATAGGGAAAGACATTTGCAGGCAGTGCCATCCCCATAAATTTTCACACCAAAAAAGCCAGTGGATAGCTTCTTTACACAGCCAAAAATCTCAATTATTCATGTATGAAGCCATTTTGGAGCCCAACGGTTCTCTCTTGCACTCAGCATATGCCCTGCCTTGGAAATATTCATGAGTTGTGATCGCAGCCGAGCGCACAAAGACATGGAAAAGCTTTCATGGAGATCCTCTCGGTGAGGCTGCCCGTAGTGTGGCTGAACAAAACACAAGTGCCACACCAGTCTTAATAAAAAGGATAAAACTGGCAGCAGTTCCTGCCAGTATAAACACGTGGGAAATTCAAGCTGATCTCTCTCACCCTCACCGTAGCTGTAGGGAAGGGAAGATGGAAGTCAGCGGAGTCATGGGGTGAGATATTGCTCATCATGGACATTTAAATTATTTCCCCAGAGGCTGTAATTTCTTCGAGGAATGTGCTCGTTCCAACTTGCTTCACACACTAATCGTGCCTGCAATTTGTTCTGAAGATTTCTCTGGTTTGCTTTCGGTCCTGTCAGTCCTCTGGGACGGCATCTCCCACTGAGTGTCCCACTGGGCACCCTGAGCCTGCCCAGGGCCTGCTGGACAAGAGCAGGACGGTGCTTGGGGGTGTCACCTTCTCTCTGGTGACCAGGGACAGGACCTGAGGGAATGGCCGGAGCTGGGAGGGAGGGTGAGGTTGGATATCAGGGAAAGGTTCTTCCCCCAGAGGGTGGCAGGCACTGACCAGGCTCCCCAGGGAACGGGCACGGCCCCGAGGCTGCCAGAGTTCCAGGGATGCCCAGGGTGGGATTGTTGGGGTGTCTGTGCAGGGCTGGGGGGCAACTGGATGATCCTTGTGGGTCCCTTCCAGCTCAGGATACTCTGTGATTCTACGAACCTCCCTTAATCGGAATCCTCTGATGGGTGGGAGGCACAGCAGTCTGGGTTTCGGGTTTGGCACCCAAGGATCAGCAGCCCCAAGAAAGTCTTTCCTAGACATTCAAGTACCTCTTGCCCGTTTTTCAGGAAGCTGGTGGAGACCAGATGATTCACCTGGGAACCAGTTGAGCAGAACAGAGAGTTTGGGGAACTCGCTCTGCTTTTTGGGAGGAGCCAACATTGAGCCATTTCAATGTAAATTCCTGAAATGAGGGTACAGGAGAGGCAGTTCTTGGGTTTCCCTGCCTGGTGCTGCAGCAATTACTGAGGCCTGCTGGATTTTCCTGCCCTTCAAAGACTCCCGGTGGGGTGTGACCTGATGGCAGAGCTCAGATGTGCCCTGGACCTGGCTCCAGCACAGCAGCACTCACTGAGCTTTAACACAAACTGCTGAGAAACCAGGGGCAGGTGCAGCTCCTGCATCCACCACGCCAGAGACCTCCCTGGTCACACAGGGAGATGCCCAGGAATGTTACGAGCTCTGGGAGTAGAGGGTTTGCAGCTTGCAGCCTTGGATTTAGGTGCTGAATTCCACCTAAATCCTTGTTTAGGTAATTTAATCCTGTATTAAGTGCAGCCTTCAGCTCTCTCTGCCTTAGTTCACCTGGAAAGCATTTCTGGCCTGAGGCTGGGAGGCTTTTGCAAGTGTTTGAGTGCTTGTTGCCTTTGGTTTTGCAGGAAATTTGTCCAGCAGGACCTGGAGAGGATTTCATGAGTTCTTGGTACTTGCTAAGCCAGGAAGAGCAGCTCACAAATTGATGCCTTTCATTTGTGCAACTTGAGTATATAAAATGTCACCAAATCAAAAAATAACAAATGATGTGGAGGATTTCTTCGCAGCAAACAGCTTGTGAACAGTGTAAAAATGCCCTTCAGTGGCTCTGCTAATTGTTGGAATATTTTACAGCTGAGGAATTTTGCTTAAGAATCTCCCAGCTATGTAAAAACTGCAAAAATAAAGGAAAACAGGTAAGACTGAGCATTCAGGACAGACCTGTGTCAGGAGACAGGCTTGTTGGAGAGAATTAAAATCACAGTTTGTTCAATGTAACCAGACAGTGAGTATGCAGTCCTTGGCTATTTATAACTCACAAATAAGGCAAGCAGACAGCTAATATAGCCAGGGGCCAGCAGGAACAGAGCAGTGCAGCTTTATTAGCAAACCGAGGTGGACATGCCATTTGATATATCCATGTGTGAAAGTATTTTTATGGTCTGTGTGCTGAAAAAGGTCAGAGATGCTTTAAAAATGAAATTAAATAAAATTGAACCTTATTGAAGATAGCCGTGTCCCTCAGGCACTCGGGGTCCCTCAGAGGCTTCAAGATTATCTGTTGAGAGAAGTGGGTTAATCACAGGGGACTTCAGCCTGTGTGGAAAAATCCAGCATAGCCAGATGTGCAATAGATGGAGAAAGAAACAGCATTTAGGAGCATATGGCAATTATCAAGCAATAGAGAATAATAGCTGCTTAATTATGAACTCCTGCATGCAGACTTTGCGACACGCGAGCTGAAAAGCAGCTCAGCTCTCCGAAAATGCCGCAATCAAAATAATTCCATGGAGTTGTGATGTCTCAGTTCCATGGGCTGGGTAATTAGCCAGCATGAGCCAGGCCAGCTGCAGCAGAGGTGTTGGTGGCTTCCATACACCTGTATTTTCATCTCACAGGGACAGCTTTGTGCTGGGAAAATGAAATAAAACAGTTCGCCCCCGCCGGTGACATTCGAGGTGTTTCAGTTTACTCCTTGCTGGGTTTCTTGCCTGGAAGGATTTGCAGGGATGTGCCATGGTTTGCCTTTGTGCTGAAGCCCCAGAGAGGCTGTGGCAGTGCTGGGATGGCTCCTCTCCAGCTCCTGGCATCCCTGGAGGAAAGCCACCCATCCCAGGAGAGTCACACAGCCCACGAGTGTCCCAACAGCATCCACACACTCATCTTTTGCTTTTGGAGAGGAAAGCTCGTCTTTGGTTAATAGCTTTGTTTTTTGTATTCTTTAAAAAAAGCCCCTCAAACCATTTATGAAGGAAGCCCATAGATTTTCTGTCATTTTTTCATATATTTCATTAAAAACTAAATCAGTGAAAAGAGGTTTGAGCCACTCCCACTGACAGCTCCTTTTTTAAAACAGAGAAAAAGAAAATCAGTTTCTTCCCTCAAAATTTTCAATGGATGAAAAATAAAGGAAAAAAGATAAATATGCAGGATCTTTTTTGTGGCGTTTTCTTTGGAGGTACAGCAATAACCATGACTCAGGTAACTCTGCCCATGGAGTGATTTCCTCCTGCATGGGGGCCTGTGGCTGTTGGGACCAGCCTTGAAGGGACAAGGCAAGCAGCCTTAAATATGCTGATCCTTTCAGACATTTCTTATTGCTTACTCACCCCTGTGCTCAATAGTAATGGTGATTTAATTGTTGTGCAAAAGTTAGATATTATTAGCAATGGTTTAGCCTCCCTCTTCATTGTACTGCATTCAAGTACACTGTTAACTTCTATTTTTGTCCCAACACTTAGTTTTCTTCAGGAAAAACATCCACTCATCATTATTATAAGCTCAAGACAAATTATTCCCCCATCCAGAAAGAAATTCTGTTCATTTTTTTAGCTCTCAAATGCATCCTATTACAGTTTTTAAAAAATTTTATTTGGAAGTGTCAGTGAAGATGTGTACTTTCCACAAGAACCAAGTCAACATTAAGTGATTGCTGCGTTATTTTAAAATAAATGGGATCATAGAATCCTGGAATAATAGACTGGTTTGGGTGGGAAGGGACCTTAAAGCCCATCCAGTCCCACCCCTGCCATGGGCAGGGACATCTTCCACCATCCCAGGCTGCTCCAAGCCCCGTCCAACCTGGCCTTGGACACTGCCACGGATCCAGGGGCAGCCACAGCTGCTCTGGGCACCCTGTGCCAGGGCCTCCCCACCCTCACAGGGAAGAATTCCTTCCTAAAATCTAATGTAAACCTACCCCTTTTCAGTTTGGAGCCATTCCCTTTGTCCCTCCATGCCCTTGTAAATATTCTCTCTCCAGCTCTCCTGTGGCACCTCTAGTTAAGGGAAGGCTGCACAGTTTGCTCAGTGTTTTCTTTTTCCTTTTCACTTTTAACCTTTTCATTACAGTCCGTTTTTGATTTTTATCTCGATGTCGGGAAAGGCAGTGGCAGGACAGAATTAAAGCAGGTGTTTGTGTGCATTTGAACTCTCCTTGCACTTCAAACCCAAGGGCGGCAAGAAATCAACCTTGTGTTGCTACAGCCAGAGCAGGGAGAGAGAGAGAGAGAGCAGAAAACTCGAGGTTGGAAGGCAAAGATTTTATGTTCTTTCCTTTCTCTCTGTGCTGGAAAGGAAATGTCCTTGAACAGGATGATGCCAAGAGTGGCACAGCTTGTGACACCGGCGTTTCCTTATGGACCTCTCTGCTCCTCACCCTCTTCTACAGCAACATGAAACAAAACTCTCCTCCTGCCATCAATAGTAGGGCAAGCTGTGGTCATTAAAAATTGGGAGAAAATGAATTTCATCTATCAAAGCATAACCTTTCTCCCAGAGCAACCTGGAAGAACGCACAGCCCAGTGAAAAATATGTAGTTTTTATTTCCACTGCCGCTTTTGATCTGAGTTTTGCTGGGGAGGGTCACAGGGTTTTTTATATTTTTAATTGCTCCTGGGAGTAAAATCTCAAAGAGTCCACTGGAATAGCAAAATAAGCTTTGAATTTAGTGGGTGGAAATCAATAAATTAATGGGGAAGAGTTCTCTTTTTGTTGGTGAAAAAAGCAGTTTTACCTTCTAGAAGCAATGTGTTTCAGTTGTGCGAGACTTGCAAATGCCAGAGGATGTTGTTAAAAACAGAGGCCACAGTGCAGAGAGTACAGAGTGAGGTAAGAGTACACTAATTATCACTCAAAAAGTAACACTTTGGACTAAAATATTTGTTATTCCCCATTTTAACATCTCACTAATCATTTGAAGGTTTATATTCCTGTTATCTTTTCTGTAAGAGCAGACATCTCTTTTCGTACTCTGAATTAAACTTATTATTCGTCTTCTTAAAAACAGGAATAAAACCCAGTCACATGCTTAAAATCACAAGAATCTTTTGAAATGTTCAATTTTCAGTGTCTTTAGAAGAATAATATTCATTCAAATTCATCCAGTTTCTTTCTTTTTTTGCAACGACTGGTGCAGTTCTACTGGACAATATTTATTCCCTTGGCTAAGGACTGTGTTGATACCTTCTTTAATTCACATTGCTGTTTTGTCAATGGCAAACCATACTATTTCCAGTGTGTAAGGAATGTTTCCTATACACCATACCACATAAAAAGGCATGAAAATAAACCCACTCATTCAGAGAGAAAAGAACTGGTGGGACTGGGAGAAGGTTCCCATCCCTCTGAGCCAAATATTCTCCTGCTTAGGCCAAAAAGCAGCACCCCCCATAAAAAAAAAAAAAAAAAAGAACAGTTTCCTTGTGCATCACCTACTACACTTGTCAAAATAAATTGTATATTATGTACTTATGAGAAAAGAATAACCAGGGAATTAGCTCAGGCTAATTGAAACCAAATTAATTAATCTCCAGCAGGAAAATACAAATCACCAGCTTGCTATTTTTTTTTCCCAAAGCTTTTTATAACTTTGCAACAGGAAAAATTCCAGAAGAGAAATCCATAGCTGCAGATGCAGCTGCCTAAAACACGAAGAAAAGAATTTCTTTCTCTGTGCCTCTGACATTTTTCTTGGGTAAGAAAGATATTTAAGCTCCACAGCACAAATATCAAGACTGTGGGATCTTCGTGTTCCTGGGACAGACTCGTTGTGTGTTTGACTCTGTGAGATGAAGCAGAAGAACCAGGACAGTCTCTTTGGCCCATCCTTTATGTGTCCCTGGTAATTTTTTTAAGGGCGATGGTTTGCCTGCTTTCAACTTCAGTGTCTCCTGGGGACTCGTGTCAATAATTCCTTCCTGAGAAGCCCAATTGCACACATTTTTACTTCCCTGCCACTTTAGCTCCCAGGGAGCCTTCAGAAACACTTCCTCGGGAAACAGTGAAAATCCACAGTGATACTGTGGGAATCCAAAGTGCAGGGAATATTTCTCTGCCTGTTTTGAAGGGTTCTACGCCCCTGGACAACCCTGTCTTTGACCTTCATATATGGAGAAATTACCTACCCTCTGGGAAGAAACAGAATCTACACTGGTGTGAACTGGGTGATAGAACCTTATGTAAGAGTGTCACAGGGTGAAAATTTAGAGGTGTTGGGTTTGTTAATATAGCAAATAGATAAAAAGCAAAAACTTCAAAATGGGGGATTGTTGTTGTTCTCCAGACCTTCTTCTTCTTCTTCTATTACTCCATGTTCTGCGGCAAAAGTGAATTGAGAGGATTGGGTGAAAAATTCCGCAGTTCCTTCTACGTGACAGAAAGATTTGTTGAACATTGGTAGAAAAGTAAAAATATCTTTCATTTTGGGTTTTCATTGTGTGATTTACCTTTAAAAGGCTGTGTAATCTTGATAATTCACCTTTTCTCTCGCATTCTCTGCTCTGGGTCACGTCAGTGGCTCGGCTTCTCCGATAAGAGTTAATAAACAACTATGAGAAAGCAAGAAGTGTGGAAAAGTCCCGTTCATCTTCTGGATTTCTAAAAAGGACTCTAAAAATCTCCCTCATCTGGGGAGGCATAATTAAGGCATGGAAAAGTGTCATGATACTAAGAGTTTATCAGCTTCTTTTTTTTCCTAACAATTTTTGTTTTCTAAAAATATTCTCATAAATTAAAAAGAAGGTCACTCGCAGAGATATTCGTGAAGACTGTATAGTAGGAATTGCTAAGGTAGCCTGGAGGAAAATGTTGGTTTTATTCAGGTAAGCAAGGAAATGATGTTTTTACAGGCTGCACACAGCTGGCATTGTGCTTGTGTGAGTATTTATATATTGATTTATTTATATATCTTTATTTATATTGTGTATACCCGTACAGAAACAAAATAAAATGTGCCAGTGCCAACCCTCAAGCCCACTGAGGACCATTGTGTCCCAAATGTCCTCATGAAATGGAAAGCAAGGTAAGAGCAACCCCCTTTGGGGAAGTTCCTGAACACCCAACGACAGAACCAAGAGTTCCTATTTCTGATCAGTGATATGGCAAAGCACCGGGATTTTTTGAGGGATTTTTTTTAACAGGATTTCCTCAAGAATCTTCATCTGTGCCCCTGAACAGATTGCAAACTCTTGTGAGCCAGGAATCTCTCGAAATTGGCAATACCTGCTGTGATGAAGACGTGGTTTCTGCGTTTCCTTCGTTACGATCGGTACCTGCTGAGATACCATCCCGCGTTCCTCAGATTTCTGGGAATCCAAGACAACTGAGGAGCCATTTCTCCCTTTGGAAAGGCTGCTGGCCTGAAGCTCTAAGGAATGGTGTATCCAGCAGTGTGGCTTCTCTTGTGGTGGGTACATTGATGACAGAGTTTTGTCCTAATGAGGAACGAAATGACTCGACTGCAGCTGCTGTCTACCAGCACACGCACCCCAGGGGTGTGGGATTTGTCACAGGAATAGGGAGAAAATCTGGGGGAGACTTCTGGGAAGGTGTTAATAACACCTTCTGGAAGAGTCTGTGGGAGCCCCCACTGATACATCCCACAAACGCCGCCGGCACTGAGGGTCTCCTGCACTCACACACGTGTCAAAAGCCATGTGCAAAGTCCTGGAGGGCTTCCAGCTTCCTGGGCCTTCTGTGGGTACAACAATATCCACAGGGATATAAATAAAGAAGGCATATTACCCCAGAAGTGCACACGAAATAAATTCTTGATAAAAAATAATTTACAGCAGCAATGAAAAAAAAATACACGGGATAAAACCCCATTCCAAAGCCAAGTCATTCTCCCCAGCTGAAGACCAACCACAGACAAAACTAATAACTAGAAGCAATTTATAAGGAGCTGAAAACACCATGAGAATAGGGGAATAAAATACATTTTGACTAGAACAATATAATGTTATTGGCAACACAATGGCATACGAGCCTCTGGAGGTGTCATGCTGTCTTCTTTGATTAAAAGCTTGAAGAGAAGCATGAGTATTAATTTAGAAAAACTGTTTCTATCTTCTGTCTCTGCAGAATTTTATTAATTGGAGTGTGCAAAATTAGGTCTTCAGAGCTCTTGCAAATTACTGTAAGCAGCGAGTCTTTATGCAGAAGGATAAAGCAAGGATTTCAGAGGCTTTGGGAGAAGTAATTAAGTTCTGTTACTTGCAAGCGTGTTTGTTTACAGGAAGAACTTTCCCCACAGAAGTGGACACAGTTATTTTTCTTTGTTTTCCTAACAAATATTTCCAGAGGGATGACTACCAAGATTAATTAATCTTATTAAGTCTAAGGCAGAAAACATCTCACTACTGCGAGAGACTTGAAAATCTGAACTAGTTGTCCTGGATCCTCAGGCTCCATGACTTGAGCATCAATAATGTCCCCCCATCCAAAGGCAGGAACAGCTGAAAAAAATGTTGTTTGCAACGATTCCTTTCTTTCAGCTGGCTAAGGAGGTAAATTCCACTTTTAAATGGGTTCAGATAAGACAGACACATCTCTGGTCTTTCCTTTGGTGACAGCATGGGATCCATGATGAGCTTTATTCCTGGATATTTGGTGGTGTGGGAATAGAGAAAGAGTTTTACATTTATCCCTCCTTTTAGGCTTTGAAATCAACACCCACCATTCCTATTCTACCTTCTTTCTTTTTAATCTAAAACCATCCTTCACATATCTCTCGATACTTTTAAGAGGTACAAATCTGGGGCTCAAGGGGCAGAAGGAAAACCCAAAAAGTCATTGAATGTTTTTGTACCGTTTGAGCTGTAATTTGAAAAAAATTGGAGTCATATTGTGGCCTAAGCACAATTAAATTATTCCGTAATTTCCACAGCAGTCTCTTAATGGAGGCTTAAACTCTCAAGCTCTACAAATCAATCAAAGTGATGGGGTTTTCCCATGAAAAAGGGTTAAGAGATTGGGACCCCAAATCTGGAGCTGGTGCTGAGCAGAAAAGCAGTGGCTGGGAGGATGATGAATGCTCGACTACCAGCTAAAGCCATTACACTGAAAGTAAAGGAGCTCAGGGAGTGCCCATTGCCCAAATCCAATTTTCATAGCACTGCGTGGCTGAGAGTGCAAATTACTGAAATTTTGCCAATCCAAAGGTAATATTCAGAAAAGCCTTTCCAGTAAAATTGGAAACAGCCTCTCAGTTAGCAGAGCTGCTCTTCCAATGAAGCACAGGTGGAATAAGCCGCACATAATTTCAATAAATAAAACAAAACACAAAGAAAACAGAGCCAGTCGTAAGAGGAATTGCATTCTGATGCCGAGCACATGGAAATAAACCCTTTTGGAATACTCGCACTCCAGCTGAGTTAGAAGTAAAATAAACCTTCATGTGCAGTCAAAGACCGATGGATTTCATGGTGGGAGGAAAGTCAAAGAGTTGAGTACTACGAGCAGAAAAGTGGGAATGCTGGATCCTAGCAAAGCCTGAAGTTTGCCTGCTAAAGTGACTTTTCCCCACCTGATCATTTCACTGCCACTCATATATGACACCTTTATCTGCCTCCTTTTCCACCAGATTCACCCCCGTATCTGTCCCTGGCTATCCCCACAGGAGGTGATGTGGCTGCTCAGTTCCCAGGTACCTCACACATCCCACATCCCGCTGCTGGTGTGTCCTGTATCTGCCTCACCAGCCTTTGGTGAAGATCTCCAGAAGTCATTAACTTATTGCCTTTGACACTGAATAGTGATTTCCCTTCTAAATGTGATAAGCCAATGTCTAACCTCTCTGGGATGTGTCCCTGTGAATCCCTGAGCATTGCTTTACCCCACAGGAGGGAAGAGTTTGCTGGCACCACCTGGAAGCTGAGCGTGTCCCCCAGCCCCAACCAAAGTCTTACTGATATAAAGTCAAATATTGTGAAACACAAACTCGTTAAAATTATGGTTAAACCCAGGGGGTGCATATGGTAAAATTCTAGCTTTGATGTGATTCAAACCTATAAATGTGAGTGAAATCTCCCACTTTGGCATGTGGCTATTTCTTTGGCCAGTTTGGGTGGGAATTCCAGGAAAGGGGAGTGGCTTCCGTGTGGGTGCTCCAGCACTGAGCCAGCCTGGCTTTACCTGGCACAGCACTGGACTGAGTTGTTGATAGGGATCATATCTGCTCTAAAGGAGAGTTTGTGTGGAAAACTTCATTTGGAAATCAAGGAGTTCGATGGAAAATGAAGTCTTACTTCTCTCAGCGAAGTTTGATTGCTGCGAGTCGATTCGGTGCCTTAGGGAACAGGAAAAATATTTTCTGCCTCAGGAAATCCACATGTTAACTGGATTTTACTTTGAATATTTTAGTATTCTGGCTGACACATCTGTTCCAAGTAGGCACAAACTTCTCTTTCATATGGCAGTTGATAATCTGGCAGCTGATGGAGGAAGACTGATGGAGATTGTTTCAGAAGAAGATTGTTTCGAAACATGATTTAAATGGAACCCTGGGATTTATAAACTTTAATTAGTCTCAGTTCAAATGCTTTTGTTTCCAAGCAGACAGAAAGTGCTGATGCCTGGCCAGGGCTTGTGCAGTGGTCCTGAGCTTGGGGTGGGGGGCACTGGATGCTTTATTCCCCGTGCTCCCAGGGAAAATCAAATCTCTGCCGGCCACAGCAGCTCACATGTGCTGCCACCAGATTTACACAGGAGTGATTGTCTGCCGTCCTGTAAACATTTCTTTTGATGATGCCCCAGAAAGAGAATCTAGTTCACTTCCTCCAGGCTACGCAGAGCTAACTGGGATGGAAAAGAGTAAGCAAATACGTGGAAAAGAGCCAGCAGTGAGGAAGGAGCGGCTGGCATCCCCGGGAAGCAGAGTGCCCTGCAAGGGAGGCTTTCCTCAAGCTGCCGGAGCACAGGGCAGCCAGCTGAGCTCCTTAAATGCACATTTTCTGATGAATAAATATTGTGCCCGTCACTTCGAGAGGCAATTCTTCTGAGGGAATGCTCCTTTCCCCAAAGACAGGCACTGAAGGGCTGTTAAAGCCCTGCTGCTCGGGGAGGGTGTCCCAGGGCTGCTTCCTCTCTTCCCAGTTAATTGGAGAGGACGGGATTCCAGTGTCCGGCCAGCTTGGGATCCTCTGCCCTGTGCACCTGAGCATTCAACCTTTCTGCTGCACTTTGGATCCCTTCATGATACTTCTATTATTAGCAGCACCTGAGCAGAGCAAAGGGAGCACATCCCTTTAGGGGGATTGTTTTTGCCCTTAATCTGTTGGTTCATTTATTTGCGAACACTCTGGCTGAAGGAGCTTATTAAATAATGATAATGCTGGGATACAACCCTGAAACAGCTGGCATGGTGTGCTCTGAAAAACCTGACAGCATCACCACGCTGATGGGTATTCAACTTCAACATTGTAATGGATTTAAAAAAAAAAAGCAAAACCAGAACCAAATACAAATAACCATGTGTGCTTTTAGATGGGATTTATTCCCAGTTTGGTGGGTTTCTCTTTCTCCTTCATAGTTTTGCTCCTGATCTTGCTCAGCGTGGCAGACCTGACTCATTTGATGGCTGCTCAAAGGATTTAACGCTGGATTTCCGTGAGAAGGTGGAGGGGGCTCTAAGGGTTCATGTGTGAGGGGAAGAGAAGTTGCAGCATGAGGAGCATCCATGAGCACAGAGATCTGTCCCTCTCCCAGCCAAGGGACTTGTGCAGCCTCACCCTGCGCCAGCTCCCTGCTGCTGCTGCTTCCAGCCTCATCCAGGGGGTTGGCATTGCCTTGGTAACTCAGCAAGAGTCTTCTCCTTGCAAAAATTACCACATTTATTTTTTTTTTCAAACTATGGGAGCAATTTCGGTGCCCAGACTAAGTGCTTGTGCTATTTCAGTCCTTCCAGGCTGCCTCGGCTGCCACCTGAGCTGCCCCGCTACTCCTCCACAGCCCCAAAGGAGGTCCCAGTCACCCTCAGGGGTGAGAATGGCACTAGATGCCTATATTTGAGTTATTAAATGTCATCTGGAAGCCCTGTTTTGTGGACACTGAAAAGCTTTAGCAGAGAGATTTTCCGGCTCTCTGCAGCATTTTGTGAGAGTTCTGTCTTTCCCATGCAAGTAAGACAAAACAATTTACAGTTTTGTAAACTTCTTGCAGCTGCAGGTTGTTTTGCAGAATTGTTATGGTTCTAACTAGAAAAACACTCAGAGATGGGTGTCTTAGAACTTGGCCAATCCCCTTAAGGGGTGGATGGCAAAAACCAATTACCTTATGCCACTTAATACACTTTGCAAACTAACATATAAAAGTCTTCTGAGAATTCATTAAATCACCATCCATTGATCCCTGAGCCTGGACTTCGTGTCGTTTCTCTACTTGTCCGTGGGGAAAACAGCGACACTGTTTGCACACAAAACCAGCTGGAACTGAGTGAAAGCATGAGAGAAAAATCAGCTAAGTGACACTGAGCCTTTCTTAAGATAGGCATGGAAGTCACCAGCTTTCAGCAATCTGGGGTAAGGGCCAATTTACTGGGGTATTCCCTGCAATTAGGAGGCTCTTTCCCTTGCTCTGGAGCTCTGGCAGGCAGCTGAGATGAGAGATCCTCTGCTTTGAGGGATTTCCTGATGATTATGGCTTTTCCCCGGTGCTTTGTATGACAGCTCAGGCCTCCAAGTACTTTCCCTTAACAATCTTAGTGATAATCACAATTTTCCCCAACTTAAGCAGAGGCGAGGGAGAATCAAGGCAAGGAGATGCTGCCTTCACCATTAAAGCTCTCTGCTTTCCCTGAACCTCTTGCTGCCTCTTTCAGGGGCTGGGTTATAATGCCTGTGCTCAGATAACACGCTGTCCCTTCCCATCCCAAAGCAATCTCTGCAGGAAGTGAAACTTTCTTGGTTGCCTCTGGCACTTTCCCAGCAGCTTCTCCAGAGCAGCTCCTGCACGGCTCAGAGCTGTCTCAGCTCCCACTGCAATGGGACCAACCCCAAATCACACACCTTGCGAGTGTAAAAGATCCATCACCGCTCTCCTTGCTGAGGCTGGGATTTTTATTGGAGCTGCAGCAGAATCAGACATCCTAAATCCGCTGCATTTCAGCGGGATTTGTGTGTCTGATTGCCGGCAGCTCCTCTGACAGGCTTCCCCTCTGGTCCTGCTGCAGCTCTAAGCCTTCCATCTATTTTGGCAATTACCACACTATTAGCACCATTTCCCACTAAATCTCATCCTGCATCAAGCTCCTGACACATAACAGTGCTATAATACTTCATAACTTCACATTTACCTTATAACACTTGCAAGCAAGATGAAATGATTCACTCTTTTGGCAACCTCCCCTGTTTGTGGCACATAAATTATTATAGAAGTCTTTAAAATTGGAGTGTGTCTGTTTAAAACATGTTTCTAAGTAAGGAGGATGTATGAACAAAATAAGCTTTGTGCAGAAATTTCTAACATAGCAGATTTAAAGCAACTTTGCTTAGAGCTTACTAATACAGCTCTCAGAATCTCCCCCATCACCTCAGCTGGCTGCTTGCAGGGTGATTTTGCCAGAGCCCTGGCAGAGAATGACCAGATTTTGGGGGTCATGCTTCATTATATCCTTTGGCTCTAGGCTGATTTACTGCCTCTGCACTTGGCTTGGGTTTGGGTTTGGAGAGCAGATCCCTCTCCTGCTGTTGTGTCACCTGAGCACAGGGGTTGTACTCTCACATAGCCATCATGGGACAATCAAATCACAGCACATTTGGAGTTGTTTTCGTGGCTCTTGCTGGGATATTATCTGGATTTCATAACTGAACAAGCCTGACATAGTTGATCTTGCACACTGAAGTCTGTGGCTGGCCACAAATATGAGCAGCAAATCACGGCCTACTTCTCCTTTTTCCCCCTGTACGTATTCTTAAGGACCAAGGACAACAGGTGAGGGCTTTGTGAGCCACCTCCATGTTCTGAGGCCAAAAAGGGCTTTCCATCCTTTGTGTGAGTTGGATGAGCCTGGCACAGTCTCACAGAATCGGATCCTACCGTGGAATCACAGAGTGGTTTGTGTTGGAAGGGACCTTAAGGATCATCCAGTCCCAACCCCCTGCCATGGGCAGGGACAATTTTCCATTAGATTTCTCCATTGTCGTGCTCTCTTTCCATAACCAAGCTGTAGCACAAGAACATGGAGCTGATAAACACCAAGTGGGGTGAGTTTGTGGGGGGACAAATGCCTGGTCAAAGCAAACAGTACCCACCCAACATCTCTGTAGGCATCTCATTTCAGCTGGTGGGACTGACACGTCTCCCCTCAGTCCTCTGCAGAGCTGGAGGCCAGGTTTGCCCCGGGGAGGGTCCTGGAGACTGGGCTTGGCCTCATCCAGGGTCAGACAGGGAGACATCCAACACTTCCCACCCACCCTGATCGAAAGCTCCGTGTTTGCAGAGCTGGCAGAAGAGCCTTTAGCAAATCTTCAAAAGAACGTGCGAGCGAAATGGACTGGGAGGTTTGCTCACAGCCCTGCTCTCATTAGCAATTAACACTTCTTCTCCCTGGAGAGGAGTTAACGATTCCTTCAGAGGGGTTGACATTTTCCCGTCTCCGTAAGTTGCTCCCTGCAGGCAGAATGCCAAGAACTGTTAGACTTCCTCCCTAAAGTGACTTGTCACTGAGAGAGCAACCAGGGAAACAGGCAGCCCAGAGATTCACCACCAATTACCGCGTCTCCCCTCCAGTTTCTATATCCAAATCCATCTGGATCAATCCTGATCTCTCTGGATCGCTCTACCCCCAGTTGTCCCATGACAGCCACCCCTACTGCGCCGCACGTGTCCTCAGCCAAAAGTAGCAACTCATAAATAAAAAAGGGATTTCTTCCCACTGCATCCTATATCCATACTGCATGCACAGGACTTCGTTTGCTTGCATGGAGTGATCTTATCTGATGGCACACAACACCTGTCCTGTGCTGCAGGAGCTGAGTGGAGCACAGTGTTTTCCTAACACCTTCCCGCTTCTTGGAAGTAACCTGCAGGCAGCTCCAAAGGTGCTGACCTCAAGGCTGTTTGACACACATGTTTTAAAAGTGATGTTGTCAGAGTTTTTCATGTTTTACACTGTGGTAACAGGTCAAAAATAGGCCTTTGCTCTTCTGAGAGTGCAGTGATGCCAGAGGATCCAGGGGAATCAGAGAGTCACAGGATATCCAGAGTTAGAAAGAACCCACAAGGATCACCAAGTGCAGCTCCTGGCCCTGCACAGGAGACCCCAAGAATCTCACCATGCTCCCTGCCATGGGAAAGAAGAGAAGCAGCAACAATCCTTCCCCATGGCCAGCAAGCCCAGTGCCTCCAGTGAGCAGCCAAGGCTTTTTCAATGCCTGCTGCTTGCTGCCCAAATTGTTCCCACCTGGAAACTCCAGCATCTCCCCAGGAGAGGGAGGAAGAGCCCAACAGCAGTGATTTCTGGAGTTTGGGCAGCCTGACACCTTCCTTTGGATCCATTCCCTCCTGGGCATCACTATTGCTCAGGGTGGCAGCAGTACCCCCCTGAGTCTGTGATTAATCAGTGACGTCCGTGCCTGGTGGTTGGTGCACTGCTCCAGCACATCTCCTCATCTTTTCCAGGGAATCCTGGAATTTTGGATTCTTCTGAATTCGTGTTCTGAGAAAATTCTGGTTTTACTGGGAAATGCAGCATTCCTGGAGACTTTGAGAAATGTCACATTTGTGGCTCATTTAAGCTGCACAGTTGTATTTGGAGCAATATTACATTAGGCCAACTGTTATTGTCATTCCAGGTATACACTGATTTCCATATCTGCACCCAGCTGCTGTGCCCCCTCTGATGTTAAACCAGGAGCTTTTCCTTCTTCATTTTTAATCTTTTTTTTTCTTCCTTGGAACATTTTAAGGGACTGTAAAACCCCCATAATATGGAAGATAATGTAGTTTTCAAGTGTAGCAGACCACAGGAAGAAAATCCCATCTTTCACTTATTTTTATTTAAATTCATTTCATAATGAGGGAGGGAGAGGTTATTGCTCTTTAGAACAAGGTGCTGAATTTGTCCAGATTTCTTGGTATAGACACTCATCCAGTTACATTTATTTAATGTGCTAAATGACCTTTTTAAAGTGCTTTTTGATGTCATGTAGAATATCAGCAACACATTTTAGAACAGTGACAATACAAGTTCTTTTTCTTTCTTACTTTTGCTGTAAATCAAAAAACTGAACACGCTTGCAGTATTTTTTCTAACAGTCCTTTGGATCAGCTACAATGTCTGTTTTTTAAAAAAAGAAGATATAACAACCTTCAGTCCTTCCATCTCATCTCAGGTGTTAGAAGAAACAAGGCACTAGCTGAGAATTAATCTGTAATTCCACTTATTTGCCTAAAATTTTCGTGTTCATAGCTGGAGGGACCTATCAGGCCTATTCTTCCACAGTTTGCTTCTAGAGCTGACAAATATCTGGAGAGTATGGACAGAACACCAAACCCCAGGGGTGTTTAAGATGAGTTATACTGGATGGAAAAGCTTTAACAGAATAATCTTTCAGAATACTAATTGGTTGGTAACGCTGCCAATTAGTTGCTTCAACTCCGTTTTATTTCCTTCAATTTAGACATTTAAATATAGACACAAAGTTTGATAATTACACTCCAATTGGGAGATGTACTATAAACAAATAAGATACAGTGTCTAAATTGATTAGCAAATCTGCATAAAGCTTTCTTTAAATGCAAGATGTATTTTTCATTACTGTGTAATTATTCATTAAACACCAGCTGTTAAAAGTCAAGTTAATGAAATATGAAAAAGTGTAGGATAACAACCAAAGTCAACTCATTTCAAAAGAATTTTCTTGAAAAGGTTCTCTGGAAATAAACACATTTGATTTGAGTCCATGAAACTTGTCACACAAATCTGAGGAGGAGAGGATAAAGTTTGCTGAGGATTTCATTGTGAAAACAAAACCATTCCCATTTCCAAATACCATTTTCATGTTGGTTTTTGAGAATCAAACATAACAGTTTTACCCAAAGTCTCCTAGAGCACAGTGATATTAAAGCTCTTAGGAAGTTTATGGGAAAGCAAAACTCACCACTTCTTTTCTGTCTGAAATACTTCTCAGATTTTCACTGTCAATTACTTCTCGTTCTAATTTTTATTCTAATTTGAACTTAATTGCATTCAACACATTTGACTGCTTCCATATGGAATAAGACCACAGTGAGGTTTGACAGACCACAGAGGTGCTGCCATTTGAAATCCCCTCACGAGCTGAAGAGGCAGGATAATGCAATGGCACAGAGGAATTCTTTTGTGTACAGCTGAACACTCCTTAAATAGCAGAAGCCTTTACATAAGGACATATGTGCTCATCAGCTGTTGTAGGAGAGCTGCAGCTGCGGCATGGAAAGCTCCTGGTTCTGGTTATTCAGCAGAATTGTAGCAGGATTGGGAAAGATTTGGGTCCCCTGCTCCTCAGTCACCTCTCTGCTGCTGATCCGGCATCTGTGTCCACCAGTGCCACTTTATTCGGGAAAGCCAGGAGTTTCGGACACAGAGAATGAAAGAATTATAGAATGGTTTGGGCTGGAAGGGACCTTAAAGCCCATTCCATTCCACCCCTGCCATGGGCAGGGACACCTTCCACTATTCCAGGTTGCTCCAAGCCCCATCCAAACTGGCCTTGGACACTGCCAGGGATCCAGGGGCAGCCACAGCTTCTCTGGGCACCCTGGGCCAGGGCCTCCCCACTCTCACTGTAAAAAACATCTTCCTTAAATCTGATCTAAACTGTTCTTCCTTCAGTTCCAAACCACCACCCCTTGTCCCATCGCAGCAGGACCTGCTAAAATGTTTGTCCCCAGTTTGTCAAACTGAAAAGTCTGACACAGCTCATCCAGCTGCATTTTTAAGACTGTCTGCCAGTTAAGCAGCAAGGGTTGTCATACATAAACATTTTTTTCAGAAATCTGATATTATTCCCTGCTGCCAATTAGGTTTAGCATAAGCAATTTTTTTCCCCAGCTCTTTTTCCACTCGGTGGAAAAGCCTGATGTTTTGCTGCCTAAGTCCAGCCGAGAAGTCAGCAAGCTGAGTGATTTGCAGAATGGAAAGTTGAAGGCAGCATGGATACAGCAAAACATTTGGTTTGAACTTTTTAAATGGAAGCAAAAGGTCTGGATGGGCCCAAATCAAAGTGTATAATTTGGATTTGTTAAACTAAATCAAAACTCTGGATTGCAGTGTGGTCTGACATGAGATGCCCACAACATCTGAATGCTGTTTCCCTGGATTCCGGATGGTTCATGGACACCAAGCTGATTTCACTGTGGTTCTTCAAGTCTAGGAGATAAATCACATTGAAAATCAGTTTTCTAATGTTATGGCAGCCACAGGGAAAGGGTGGAGGCACAGGAGGAAGGTGAATATCTTCGGGCCGCTGATAAGAGAAGAGAGAGTGGTTTCTAAACCAGTCTGCTTGCTAAGCCTGTGTTACACTGGAGATGATGTTTGGGACTTCTACCCTATTTTGAATCATTTGTCATGGCTTCCTAATCCTGTTTCATTCCTCAGAGCCGGAAAATTTCCCTTGCATGTCTGTATTGCACGAACCACTTGGGTGTGAATCAGCCCTTTTCCAAAATGCTCTTTGAAATTCCACTGTCATCGAATTCTAATGGCAGGAGATGCCTACACAGTTTATTAAATATTGAATGATTACCTTGGCTACAGAGTATTTATTTCCAGGCTGATAATTTTCTGATAAGAAGCTGAACATTTATAATCAGCTAACTAAATTAGCTCTAAAGATTGTAACTTATCTTACCTGCTACAATCTTGTTGCACTTAAAGTCACACCTAGAACAAAGGCCATACAAATGTAAAAATCTATCTGTAAAAGAAATAATGGCTCTTTGGGAAGTTTGTTCATGTTTATGAGCAGAAACTAATTTTTAAGAGTTAGAGTGTCAAGAAATCTGACTGCATACAATTCTGGCTGTTGGGGCAATATATAAAGTGAAAGCAGGAGAACACAACTGCTCCCTTTGTGAAATGTGGTAAGTCATAGTTCGCAGAACGGATCAATGTGCTTTCCTTTGGACATTTCTGAGGAATAAGAGGTCAAACTATTAAAAGGGGTCTCAGCCTGGCCTTCAAATTTAGATTGGTCTTACTTTCCTATCCCTGAATGCATTTATTAAGCTAAGACATAAAGCCTCCTACTGAACTCCATTTTCCATGGTGCATTCCATGGTGATCAGGGTGTTTTAGTTACACCTTGTACAGGGTTGACCATGATCACAGGACACGCCTTGGAGCAGATATGACACACACAAGGACCCAGTCTGCGACACGTACTCATCATTTTCCCCTGAAGAACGAAAAGATGGAGAGATCTTCTCAGACACATGCTGAAGACTTTCAATTATCAACAGCTAATGTAAAAATTGATTGGAGAAAACCCTTTAGGCTGGCAGACACTTTGCTGAGAAAGATGTGTTTGGGATGGTGAAGGCTTTAAATCAGGCACTTACAGGGTTTGGTTGTCACTCATCTTTCAATCCCATCAAGAGAAAGTAGCAGCTTACTCCATGTGCCGGTTTATCTACTTTAGGGTGACTGAGATCATACAAACCTCAATGTCCTGAATGATTGGCTGCAAACTGACTGTTGGGTTCACTTTTTTGTTATATTTGGTATAAATATACCAAATATTTGAGTTTCATAACTTGATTCGTGGTCTGCCACTTTGAGAAGTACTCACTCTTTCCCAATTAAAGCAGGAAGGCAACTAAAGCCAATTATTTTTGCCTGTTTGGGAAGTTTTCCCTGTTTGTTGAAAAGCTTAACAAGGGTTAATTAAAAGCCCTCAAAGTCTTTCCACTGGTCTTTACCTAAGCCTTTCTACTCCAGCAAGCTCAGGGTCGGGCCTTAAATGCTGTGTGCTACAGGGATGGATGTCTGAAGCAAATAATGAACAGAGGATAGAAGTGACATGAACGAGAAATAATCCTGATTCCAGCATAAAGACTGACCTAAAATATTGAAATGCAGTAGACTGGTGTCTTGACAACTCCTGCCCATGCTGCAAATAACAGCAAGACACATAAGTAATAGCCTTTTCTATCTAATCTTGCCAGAATTGCTCAAGAAATGTCTTTTGGGGGATTAACTGTTCCTGAACACTTTCTTCAGTGTATCAGCTGAGAAAGCCTTTTTCTCTGTCATGTCTTTCTTACCTATGAGATTTTTTTCTTTAGACAAAAAGCAACCTTAGCCCAGAAAGTGCAGCTTTTCAGATCCTATTAGAAAAGACCACATTTTGCTTGTGCCTTTTATGCTGCTGTATTGAGGAAAGAAGCAGTGCTGCCACACTCATCTGGGAACGAAACGCTCAGGGCTAACAGAGGCAGCCAACACAGGAGGAGCAGTTTTACAGAAAAAAGAACAAGGATATTGCTCTTTTTGAAAAAATTCCCGTCAAGCCCTTTCCATATAAATTCTGCAAATCACCAAAGGAGAGTTTAGTAATATTTTAAAGCAGTTTCCTCTGGTAGAGACAGCAGCAGATAAACAGCGTGGTTGCAGTCAGGAGAGATCCCAAGCAATCCAAGGATATAGTTGGAACATCTTTTTCTAGGATGGCTGGAAGTCTGAGCAGGACATTGTTTTTGTAAGGTGTGTCACCATTCCCAGTTCCCACTTTTCCAAATCCGTATCCACCTATAACTACAGCTGCTCACACAAACCCAGTCCTTAGAATCCACTCTCCTTTAATACTCATACAGGCAAAATCCTTCTCTTAATTTGTCTTGGAGCTAATATGTTACTCCTGACCCAGGAGCTGGGTAATGAAAATATATATTCCATGTTCTTCTGAAAATCAGATTATCAGAAAACACCTCCTCGGCTCTCTCTACATGCCAAGTATAGCATCTTACAGTGGGACAATTAAAAAGTTATGGAAATGAGTCAAAGCACTTTGCTACCAGAATCCCTAAAATATATGAAGTTCTGTTTGGATCATGTATTGCCTCTTGGAATTTTTCTTGCAGATCCTGTGCTGTTTTTCACCCACATTATAATACAGCTTTCTCTGGTCAAAATCATCCAACAGAGTGGTTAATAAAGCTGCACAGCAGCTAATCCTGTACTTTGGTGGATAAAGGTAATATCCCAGAATATTCATGGATTTATCTGTATTTCTGTCTGTATGTCTGTCTATCTGTAGTAATTTACCAAGAACAGTTGCAGCAGCCAGGCTTATTCTCATGCTCAGGAAAGAGAGAAGAAGGAACAAGATTTTAAATCCAGTTTTCCTGTTATCAGCTCAGGGATGGAGGAGAGAGGGCTTTTTTACCTCCTTCCTCATTGTGGGAGCTCTGTGGATAACTGGGAGCAGGTCAAGGCTGTAAAGAGCCTTCACTCCCTTCTGGGATGGAGACAGGACTTCATCAATTGCAGCCCCTACACCTCATAGGATCTGAGCAAGGAAGGGTAGTAAACACTTGCTGCTACATCCAGGATCACCATCCACACCAGGGATTTTACACACTGCTCAGATTATTCTATTAAATGCTGGAAAATCTCACCATTTGGCTCAAATTTGTCGTGGGTTAAACCCTCATGAGGTGTCACAGAGGCAAAATGGCTTTTGAGGAACATGCATGTGGAACACAGAGCATTTCTCTGAGCCACTGTCAGTGCAGGTTTGTGTTCACAGTGCCATAAACCTGTGCCATCACTTCCATTACAGACAAATATTCTCAGTGATGCATGTCTTGTCAGAAAAAATCATCTTAAAGCTGGGCTTTGGCAGTGCAGGCCTCATCCTGCAAGGCTTAGAAAGAAAAAAAATCCCAAAGCATATTTTAAAATAAAAATATTGATTTTAGCTGATTCCTGACTCAGTGGATAATTACGAGCTTTTATCCTGCTTTGGGAAGTCTGGGAATACAGGGCTTGTGTGTCCCTGCTGCTAAGGGAGATGGGCTGTCTCTGGAATTACCCTTTATTAGACCAAGCAAGCTGTTTGCTGATAAAGCCCCCAAGTTTGTTTCAACATTGCTTTTTCATTTCCTCCAGTTGCAACAACCCAACAAATCTTTTTGAGGCAGGTTTTACTTGTCCCTAAAATGGGCAAATTCTTAAGAGATTTCCCTTCGGAAATCATTCCAAAGACTACATGAAAATCATGGGCAGAAATTGTCCAGCTTTTTGAAATCAAAAGATTTGGATTTTCTGCCCTTTCAATCCCTGAGGACCACACAGAGAAGGAAATGACCTTTAAAGGTCCCTTCCAACCCAAACCATTCTGTGATCCCATGATCTGAAAGGGTTCCCTGGCACTGGAGCCGCTGCCCTGCCAGGGTGTGTCAGAGGATTTCCTGAGGGGCAGGCATGCAGTTTCTACTAATTGGATTGAACTTTTTATTCCGTGTGTGTGCCCTCCAATATCACTGGTCAGAATGCTCTTCCCTTCCCTCCAGTCAGCACCAAAGGCAGACTGTCAGATGTTAAAGAGCTCTGATAGGGGAAAAATGAAGGAAAGTGTGGATGCTAAAAAGTTAAAAGCAGAGAAATTCTTCAGCTTTTTCTCAATATTCTGTGAGAACATTGCTTTCACACACAGACCAGATGAAAGCAGCGCAGACGGTTTTGTAAACTAATTCTTCACCTGCACCTGGGGTCTGTTTTGCAGAATTGTTATGGTACACACTGAAAAAATATTTTGAAGTAGGTGTTGTGAGCTTTGGCCAATAGGACAAGGGGTGGCTGTTCAAAGAACCAATGGTTTTCTTGTCATCTTTGCAAACCAAGTTATTTAAGCGGTCTTTAATTAATAAACGGGGCTCTCGCTCGCTCGATTCTCCCCGGACCTGGACTTTTGTGTTGTAATTTCTCGCTGTTCATGGTACAACAGCGACAGGAAAGTAGCAGAGGTTTGAGTTCTGCTTGCTTCCCTCTACTAACAGGGAAGAAATGTCAGAAGGTTTGCAAGAAAGTTGAGAAGAAAACAAATTCCAAATCCACCGTGGCCTTACACAGCTGGAATCTGAAAGGGGGGGAAACCAATGTCCAGAGGAGAGGAACGGTGGTAGCTGGAAATCCAAGGCAACAGCACTGTTTGCAAATGAGGAAATATTGCAGAGGATTTGCATTAAGACAATCTCAGCTTCTCTGCACTTAAAGCCACTTTTGAAGACATGGTTTCCATTACAAAAAGTGTACCTGGGAGAAAAAAGAAGCCCCAGCACCATCTGGCTGCGGGGCTGAGGGACATTTCCTGTGTCTCCAGGTGTGGAGATGCTCCTCCTGCACTGCTTCCTCACCTCCCAGGCCCAGAGGATGAGGAGGAACAACTCCTTGAAGCTAATTGAATTATACTGATTTCAAATGGAAATTTAAAAAACCCTTTTGTTAGTGACAAGCAACAATTTTCTTTCACATAAGAGAAAAAAACCCAGCATTTTGTAAGGAACACAAATCCCCATTTGTAGTTTTCTGTCCAAATCTTTAGGGGGTTTGGCTTTGACACAAACAACAAAAGTGGGGCCTTAGAGTTAATTTAATATAAGCTAAAACTTGCAATGAAGAGCAGGAGATCCTCAACACTGGGAAAAGAAATCAGTCAGCAACTCCTTTAATTTTTCTCCCTTTACAGCTACCAGATCAATGAGGCACTCAGGACTGCAGAGGAAATTCTAAACATGAGCACTGTTTAAACATTTTCATCTCCAGAGCTTGCCAAGAAAACGCAGGTGTTCCTGGAGCCCTGAGTAATAAAAACCCAGGGCTCCTGGGTCTGGCCAACAGGTATTCCTGACAAAAGGAAGTCATCTTCCTGCGTGGGAGATAATTGCAGGTGATGTTTATTATGCCTTGGCTTGATAAAAATCCAAGAGTGATTAAGGACACAGGCAAAACTTCATCACTTTCTTCTTTTCTGCCTTATAATTAGATTTTGTGGCTGGAATCTCAGCTATCAGGTGAAATTTAATATAAGAAAAGTAAAAAATGTTGCAGAATATTATGATATAAAGGATATAACAGCTCATTTCAAAGTCTCTGTCCTCACTTGCTCCTTCCACAAATCCTATATCTTCCTGTGTGTTTGCTTTCTTTCTCTTCTCATGATTTCTCTGAACTTCTATCAGAGGAGTGTTTTAAAAAGACAAATGGATTAACCAGCAGGCATGGAAATAGTCTACATGGATGTGGATTCAATTAACTTTTTCCATGGGAAGAACTCACTCAAGACACGTCAGGAGTCGCTGGTAAAAATTGAAGGTATCCCTGTTCATTTACAGCTCATAAATGCACAGCACTGCTGTGGACTGGGGAGTTTTCCAATTTTTTCCATCAGGAGCTCACTGAGCTTGGGCACCAATCTGGCTCTGTGTCCCTGTCTGAGTTTTCTTTCATTCCAGGTAACCCACGTGGACTGAGAGGAACAGCAGAAAGTGGCCAGTATTTCCTATTTCATTTTTTTGGGTTATTTTAAACATTTACTGCATTGGAAAAAAATTAAAGGAGATGACAAGGCAGAGTCAGAATTGACTGAAAGGCTGTGAATTTTTTAGAGGAGTTTTATCCCTGTGTTCCACGCTAGTGGGGACATGAGGGACATTGCTGGGCTCTTGAACACAAATTGCTGTGGCAGCTGAATCTATGAAACTCCTGAAACCAGACCTCAGCACTCTTTGGGTTGAGCTGCTAAATGAGAAAAAAGATGAACTCTTGTGGAATTTAGCAATACTCACCAATTTTGCGTTTGTACTTCTTTAGGGAACTTGCTCTGCTCCAGGCCCAAGGAGAGCCATCGCACATGATCTGCCATAAAACGAATGTTGTGGGTGCTCCCAGCTGTAGAAAGCGACTGGTGGAGCTACAAATGAGGTATCTCAGAACTAAAGTCCTGTTTGGTGTCAGTGAAGGATCTCAGGATTTGCTCTTCCAGTTTATTGAGATCTTAATTGTTTGATACAAGAAGACAAGGTTTTTTCAAAGCCATTGATCCATCTTTCTGGATCACAAGGAAATGCCAGTACAGCTGCATTTGTGGTGATTTCCAGTGCCAATCTCAGAACCTGCTGGTTGTGGTCAATGGCCACAGGATTGCTTTGCATTAACACAGAAACCACGTGTGGTGAGTATTCTCCTCTTCTTGCCCTCCATTTACCCAGAGAAGCTGTGGCTGCCCCTGGGTCCCCGGCAGTGTCCAAGGCCAGGATGGAGAGGGCTTGGAGCACCCTGGGATAGTGGAAGATGTCCCTGCCCATGGCAGGGGGTGGCACTGGATGATCTTTAAGGTCGCTTCCAACCCAAACCATTCTATGATTCTATTTTGCTTGTAAAATGTTGACTTAGATTCACGGGTTCTAACCAAAACCCTTTTAAACTAAGAACATTTTAAAATGAAACAGCTAAACTGATGGCAAGGGCAGGCCACACCTCATTAATAGTGCTTCCCAAACTATGGCTTGGAAATAACTTATGTATTTTTAAAAGGCTGCTGGGTTTATTGAAGGGATTGCATAATTCCTTCATTACCACGGTAAGCCAGTTAAATCAGTTAATAAAATCAGAATCTCAAAGTCCTTAAACCTCCTGGACCTGTAGAAAAGCTGCCAGTGAAAAAAGCCTTACAAAACCTTGTCAATATATCAGAGATCCAGCAGAATCACAAACCCAAAAGAGCTGTTACAGGGACATAACTTAAACCTGTAATAGACTGCTTTGCAATGAGCCTTTTAGTCTCTCAGAGAATGAATTGGATGTCTCCTTCCCCAAGCTGGAATGGCATTAATAGGCTTTCCAGTATATTCAAATTAGTTAAGCAATCAGGTGCAGAATTTGCAGGTGACACACAAGGAGTTGAGCCCTGGAGTCCAAAATCCCAGCAGAGTAAGGGAGGCAAAGCAAAACCAAGCTCTGCAAAAAACACTTATGCACATGGAAATTAAATGTATTTTTGAACCCAAACTCTTCTACCCAGCCTGTGGCAAAGATCCAAATATCCCTCGTTAATAAAACAGACATCTTTGGTTAGATCATCCCCATATGTATCATAACCTCCTCCCCTGCAGAACTTATTAGAAAGAGCAGAAATGCTATTCCGTTCTGTTAAAAAAAAACCCGACCAAACCAAACCCCAAACCAAGATGCAAACATTGAGTCTTGCAATCACAAGGTAACAAGATTAATAATGGACATGTCATGCAGAGACGTGGATGGATACGAATATCCACATAAAATTGCTATGGTAGGAGAAATTATGAAAAATAAAATACTTAGCCAGTTGCTAAATGGAAGTTTACAAGGGTGCATGCTCATGTATGACTTTTTATATAGAAGCAGGCACTGACATCTATGTATCATTTTGAAAGCCTTCTGTTCAAGCCTCTATTTTCATCTTTGCTGAGTGAGAAGGAGCCAGCCCAGTTTAAAACAAGAGGAAATTGAAATACCACACATCTAAAAAGAGCAAGTGTGACAAAAGTGATTTCTGCTCTGACATTTTGAAGGAGTGCAGGGTAAAGGGAACAAGTTCTATCTAGAGCAGTGTAGATGTGACAGGTGTCACTTGTATCACTTATATCACTTATAGGACCAATATAAAATGTAACATCTAGCAAATTCAGCCCTGCCTTTCCTGCAAAAAAATTGGGAATTAATTTTCTTCACCAGCCTTCAGACAACCAGGAATATTTGGGGTCTTTAAATTAGTGTCTGTCTTCCTTCTTCCTCTGCATTTCAAATATCCAGTGCCTTGCCCAGGACAGTTTAAATTGCAGAGTGACAGCCCATCATAGTTGGCATTATGAGAGGTCACCCTGAGCTTAATTCCTTTCCCTGAATAAAAGCCTTCCATCACCTTCCCACCTGGATACAGGTGCCTAAATCTCTTCAAGCCTTTTCCAGGTCCCCTGAACAAGTACAAACTTCCCAAGGCAAGGCAAAGCTCCGGTTGCTGCATCAATTCACAAGGCAGCTCTGATTGCAAAGACAATTCTCTTTCAGCTGCTGCAAAAAGCATCCTAGAGAGAAAAGGCAATGGGATAATGGCACATATTTCCCAGAGCAGCTGTGGCTGCCCCTGGATCCCTGGCAGTGCCCAAGGCCAGGCTGGACACTGGGGCTTGGAGTAGCCTGGGACAGTGGAAGGTGTCCCTGCCCATGGCAGGGGTGGCACTGGATGAGCTTTAAGGTCCCTTCCAGCCCAAACCATCTAAGTTTCTATAACAATGTTTCAACAGTTCCTGGAGGCTGGAAATGATCCTTTCTAGAAGGGTTTGAAACAGAAAGGGTGTTGGTGTGTGCTGAATAATTCTAACCTAAAGTAATGGTATTGTTCTACAGGCTGAAATATTATGGATTTGCTCATTTTATTCCAATTTAAACGTGATGGAATTTTGTTCATTTAATTGGAGTTTTTCAACATCCCTCAAAGATGTTAATTTTCCCATTAGTTACTCTTTTATTCATTAGCATTAAGCAAGAGGCGAGGAGTAAAAATAGGTTGAGAACACAAAAAAAAAAATCAGGAAACCAAACCAGAAGTCTCTTATATCTTTAAAAACATTAAAATGTAGCTAATTATTTTTTGTTATTAAATGTTTCCTGGGGTGGGAAATGGCAGTGCAATTAAAATCGAATGACCAAGCTCTATTTTGAGGTCCCCTTTTTTGTCTTTGAGGTAAACCAAATAAAGCAGGTACATCCACGCACTCTCTCCTTTAGAAGAATGCTGTTCCAACAGAGCTCCATATGAAGATGAAGTGTGACTCAATATCTGCATCACTGACGGTGCTGATAGGGAGTGATTCTAAAATATGAATTGTGAACCAGACCCCATGTTGGAATATGTCATTTAACCTCCTGCATTTGCCAGAATAACACAGAGGGACCAAGTCACTGAGCTTGCTCATCCCCTAATTGGTCCCCAGGAAGGAAGCTCTCACCTGGCTCCAAAGGAGCTCGGGGAAAGGGAGAGTTCTGCCTTCCACCTACACACACATCCACCCACAAACCTCCCTGACTCAAAGCTTCCCATGGCTTTCTGCTTTTCCTGGCTTGATTTGATTTCCTTAGCTGCCCTAAGAGTCCTTAAAAACCCATCCAGCAGGCAGAAGTGCCAAGAGCACCAGCCATGTGCCTCCGGACCTGATGTTTCTTTAATTCCGTGAAGCAAAGCAGCAGTGACAGCCCGAGCGTGAATAATTCACCAGGAGGGCTCTGGGGAGCAGCTGTGGAGCTGTCCTGGCACTCTCAGCTCAGGGGCTGTGAGGTGAAGCACTGGAGGGTTTCTCTCCCCACATCCCCAGAGTGGCGGCCCATGAGAAGCCACCTGGCTGGCCAGGAAATCCCAGTTAGTCCCAGCGTGCCACACACGGAACCTGCTGGAGAGGAAGGAGCCAGGCAAGAATCCAGAGTGATGCTCGTTATCTGGGGCTAGGGGCTGAAGCAAATGAATTTTTGGTCAGTGAAGGTGACAGGGAAGGTGTAAAGATCGCCTCTGACACCCCCAAGAGGGACAGACCTGTGGCTTCTGCCTCCATCAAGAAGCCCTGCCAAGGGTTTGCATGATTCTGCTGAAGAGAGACCAAAGTCAACTCACACGAGTGCCTAAAGATCTGCCTCGTCTTCCTTGGACTCAGTGGTCTCAGAGTCAGTTCTAACCTAAATGACTCTGTGGTTCCATCCCAGGATTCCATCCCAGGATTCCAACCCAGGATTCCATCCCCTGGGGAAGGGGGAATGCCTGTGTAGTGCTCAGTCGCCAGCTGCAGTTAACCCTCGACAGATGCCCAGCAGATTCTTTCCTCCTGATTTGTATAAAATGAAGCCATTTGATGGGTCCATCGTGCTCCTTTGGGTACACCTGATAAATAAACCCAGAGGTGTTCAGCAAACCTCCTCTGCTGCAGGGATTAGCAACAGGGGAATTAGTTATGTAAAGCACTTGGGCCTTCAGAATGCAAAACACAAAATACACACCGAGACTCAAATCCCTCACTGAGAGAAAACTTCAGCTTTCTCCTGAAATCTGCAAAGGTTTTCCCCTTGATTGTAGATTTTCCCCCAAATCTCACCTTCCTTATCGCATCACAGCTTCACTGAACTCTCTCATTCTGCCTCCCGTTATTTCACATCTATCGCTTAGGGAGAATCCTCTTTTCCCAACTGTCACCCCTAATCCTTTTTCTCCAGGCATACATTTCCTCCCCCACTGTTCACCCAGGCTTGACACCGATGCCAGACCCCCGTCAGAGCAGGGAATTACTCAGGAGCAGAGCTTTTCAATCCTGGAGGCACCACGGCTCACTGAAGGGATAACAGCATGCCGTGTCAGGAAACCACCCTGACAAACCCATGGCCTCGTGCAGTGAAGGCAGGGAAAAAGCCTGAATTCCCCAGTCCTTGCAGGGTTCATTTGAGCCCAGGAGGAGGCTGAGTGTGGGAAGAAGACTCAGGAATCACCTTGATGCCAAGTGGGGGTGAGACTCCCCTTTACCACTGTCACAGAGTACCTGCCTCTCATATATCACCACGTTTTCCCTTTGATTTTTCCCTGCTCTTCCTAGTCTCCCGGCAAGTTTTCCCACATTTTTCTTCATAGTGACTCCCAACTCACAGAGCACCTTCCCGTGGTCCTGTAGCTGCCTTTGCCTGCTGAGATTTAAGCTGTTCATGACTGTGCCATGAACACCCCGCCCAGGCTCTTGGTGCCAGGACACCCCTCTCAGCAGGGCTGTTGCTTCCTACCCAAGGAGGAATCTTGCTGATGTTCTGGTGCTGTGAAGCAGCAGCAAAACCTTCATCTTCTCCTCATTTCCTCAGTCTACCTCTCCTAAGAAGGTAAAAACCCCTCTTATTTAAAGAAGGGGTCACCTTTAGGTTTTTCTCGTAGAATCACTAAGGTTGGAAAATCCCTCTAAGGTCATCAAGTCCAGCCATCAGTCCAGCATCACCACCACGTTCACCACTGAGCCACATCCTCAAATGCCACATCCACACATTTTTGGAACACTTCCAGGGGTGGTGACTCCACCACTTCACTGACTCTGGAAAAGAGGCAGACACTGATCCTTTCCTCATCCCCTCAGCATGAGGAGTCCTATTCTGGACACAGAGATCTCTCAGGGCTGACAGACAGACCTGGGCTCTGCACCTTGAGCTGCTCCTTCGTGGTCTTCGATGACTCTATCAGCCCTTTAAAACCTGGCTTTTGAAAACAAAACAAACCAAAACTGGAGTGAAAGAGGCTTTTTTCACAACATGCCAAGCTGTGGCATCGTGCAGGGCGCCAGCTCTGCTCCTGAGCTGCAGTGAACAGCTGCTGTTCGTGGAGATGCACAGCTCTGGAGGGCTCAGAGGGAGAACTGCCCGAGCATCGAGCTCTCGTACACGTGCAGAGGCACTTACTCAGCCCAAATAACCGTGCTGCAGGGTATCTTCTGCCTTCTTATTGTGCAGGGATTAAAGCTTGGCTGCCTTGATCAGAAAGCTGTCCTGATTGCACACAAACTCTCAGCCTCCCCAGTGCAAACTGATTTAAAGAGACAGGAAAAGCGATGAGAAAACAGCTCCCGCTCCGTCCTTTAAAACAAACTTAATTTTGACACCTAATTATGTGCAAGTCAGACTCATTCCTATTTCCTTTGCCGAGCTGCTTTTTGGTTTTGATCTCACACGGTGCTCAGCCTCACAGGGAGGGAGGCTTTGATTAGGAGGAAGCAAAAACTCTTGGAGAGGAGAAAGGCTGAGTGAATAGAGGTACCTGCAGCACGATGCTGCCTCTGCCCCTCACCTGCTCTGCGACCTTGGGGATGTGGCATTGGCATCTGGGCTTTGATTTCCCTGCTTTTAAAGGAGGGGGGCAAGCAATCAGTTTCCTCCTCCGCATCGTATTTGGAGACAACGAACTGCAAAGTGCTGAACCAGAGCGGTAAAACCACTCCCGTCGCCTAATGACAGCTCCGGAGAAGTAGCAGAATATATCCATTTTCCCCCCATCTCTTTCGGCACAACTAATGAAGAGAAAAGAAAGCCCCTGCCCTGGCTGAGAGCAAGCAGCAGCACTGCGAGTGATGCACCGAGATGTAGGGAACACGCTGGAGTGCAGGAATTGGGTTACAAGGCTGTTTGCAAATTAATGGCTAAATCAATTAAATGAAAGCATGGGATTTCTCTTGAGGAAAGTCTAGTCACAGTCGCAAGGAGAAGGGGAGGGGTTGTGGAGCAGCGATGACATAATCACGTTTGCGAATCACCGGCAGTGTGCATGCTTTAATCCATTAATGGGGTTTTTATCTGTGATCATAAAAAGCAGGTTACAGTCAGCCTGCAAGGGAGCGAGGGTTGGAGGAGAGGGGAGGGGAGAGAAAGACAGAGAGGGAGAGAGAGGCAGAAAGCAAGGGAGACAGAGCACAATTCACTCGATGGATTGCTTGCAAGCTTGGGGCTGATAATTAGGGCTCTCAGGAGAGCAGTTGCTCAGAATAACGCACTCTCCTCAAAATGGACCGGCTGGAGACAGTGGTTCAGTCCTGCTGATATTTTTTAAGCCCTCCTTGCAGTTTGATGGGCATTCCCAGTGCTTTTGTGCACGTCTCGGGAAGCGTTGACGTGGAAAGGAGCAACGAGGAGGGGGAGGTTGGAGGAGAAAGCTGCAGCTCCTCTAAAAATACGGAGGGCATGCACGGGAGCGAGCAGGCTGGGGAGGAGGGCGAGGTGGGGGCACCTCGCACCATGGTCCCCCGGTGCCGGCGCGGCGCAGTTTCGGAGATGTCCCTCCTGTGACTGGACGCACCATGAGCATCTGGGAGCTGCTCCTGGCTTTCGTGGTGGTGGTGCTGATGCTCGTGGCCCTGCTGGCCAACGTGCTGGTGCTGATGTGCTTCCTGTACAGCGCCGACATCCGCAAGCAGGTCCCGGGATTGTTCATCCTCAACCTCACCTTCTGCAACCTGTTGATGGCTGTCTCGAGCATGCCCCTGACCTTGGCTGGGATCATTTACAAGAGTCAGCCGGCAGGAGATCAGGTCTGCCACGTTGTGGGCTTTCCTGGAGACTTTCCTCACCACGAACTCCATGCTGAGCATGGCAGCGCTGAGCATTGACAGGTGGATTGCTGTGGTCTTCCCTCTAAGTTATCACTCCAAAATGAGGTACCGGGACGCCGCTCTCATACTGAGCTACACGTGGTTGCACTCGGCGTCGTTCCCCATAGTGGCAGCTTCTCTCTCCTGGGTGGGTTTCCATCACCTCTATGCCTCCTGCACGCTCTACAACAAGAGACCGGAGGATAGGACACAGTTTGTGATTTTCACTGGGGTCTTTCACGCCCTCAGCTTCCTCCTCTCCCTGGTAGTCCTGTGTTTCACATATCTCAAAGTGCTGAAGGTGGCACGGTTCCACTGTAAGCGGATCGACGTGATCACTATGCAGACCCTGGTGCTGCTTGTGGACATCCATCCCAGGTAAGGCTCCCGTGTGTTCAGCAGCTGCTCACGGCAGAAGAAGTGGGGAGGGGGCTCAGTGTGATGCTAAATACAGACTAATCTGTCTCACAGCAGGGGATGGGGAGGGGGAGAAAACAAGCATCCTCTAATCTCATTCTGTTCTGCATGTTCCTTTTCACTCGTGTTTAATTCTCTGATTGCGGAACTCATTCTTTGTTAGGTTCGAGGACTTGTTTTGGGAGGGAGAGCAAAGGAACAGGCAGTTTTGGCTAAGCACGCACTTCCCTTTGAGACAGTGATCAGATCACTGCCCTTTGTCTCCGAAGGTGGATTTAGCGGTCGATAGCTCTGCATTTTCTGGGCACTGTCAGCCCAAAATGTTGCTGGGTCCCTGAGAGGGAGGAGGCTGCACATGTCCCTTGGAGTTTGGAAGGGAAGCTGAGCGCTGCCTGCTGCTCCTTTTCCCAGCAGTTTTCCTATTGCTGCGCTCTCTGTAACTTTATCATTCCTGAAGGCAGGATCCTAAGGGAATTACAGCTGCAATATTCATGCGCTTGAATGCCTATACTTAAACCTTAAGTGAGAGAGAATTCGGTAGCAATGTGACAAACAAGGGATGTATAGAGCTCATTTCAAACGAGAGATTTTAGGCAAGTGGCTTGTGCCTCGAGACAGGAGGAGAAAAGTCCCCAGGGACCGGGAGGATTGTGGGCTGGAAGGCAAACACCAAACACGGAGAGGAATGCACGCAAAAGTCAGGCCAGGGATTATGCACAAGCTATAAATCCAGCATGAATAATCAGTGTATGGATCTGGAAGGGATGCAGGCTTGGTGTGTGATACGGGGAAGAAATGTGCCTGGAAGAGAGGAAAGCAGGGAGCGGTCCGAGAGGGCAGTCCCACACCGCACATCCCGTCTGACCGTCCCCGCTCCCCTTCACTCCACGAGCTGGAGGCGAGCAGCAGCCTCTCCATTTGCAGGCAGCCAGGAGCAGAGCTGCAGGGCTCCGAGCACATGTGGCTGTCCTCAAAAACAGGTCATGGTATGGGGATGCCTGAGGCTAAGACAAATAAGTCTGGAAGGATCAGGGCAGGACAGCACATTTTAGAGGAGCAGAAACACTCGCTCAGAATTCTCCTGTTGAGCTGTTTGAGCTGTCTCTTGACCAAGAATGCAGAGCAGAACTTTGGGCGAGTCTTGTTGCCGTTCTTGAGAAATACAGGTATAAATCTTCCCGTATTCACCAAGTCACACTGAGGAAAAAACACCCCCCTGCCCTGTGTGCTGTCTGGTTGATGAACTGTACCTCGACTGCCTTAGTTCCTGCAGCATGAGGACATGTGGTGGTTACTCCCAGGAAAGTGCCATAAACCCACCAGGGCTGTTTGAAGCTGCATTCGTTTTGCCTAATGCTAAAAGTATGCCTGGACTGCACAGCAAAGTTTAGCAAAAGGGCAAAAATCTCAGTGTTATTTCTCCTCCTCTGCATTTTTTCTGGTTGAGGTTGATTCGAGGGTGTTTGTGCATTTTGTGATCCTCTCTCTGCGGGTTGGATTCAGCAGGGCTGTGGGAATGGTGCATCCTTTCTTTGGGGGAGACAGAGTTTTACAGGCACTTTGCTGTGAGTGCCCTGCACCACTGACTCTTACCTCAGGCATCAGGTTATTCTGACGCCTCTCTCTAAGAAAGGAGAGTTTTGGCTTCTTTTCCACACTACAGAACTGGTGGCTGGTTTGACCCATGGAGGGGCTGCTTTAACCAGCAACAGCCCCTGCTGCTGCAAGGGGCAGATCTCAGGTCACCTTCCCTCCTGTGAGCGCTGCACAGGGGCTGCGGCTCTGCTGGAAGAGTCACTGATGCTCAGAAATGTCTGACATAACAAAGGCATCACTCGCATTGTGTAACAGGCAAGTTCAGGGTGCACTGTAGGACCTGACGGTGCAGCCGTGGGTGCTGGGAGGGTCCACACGAGAGAGCAAAGTTTGCAATCCCACCTTAAGCTACTCTGGCTCCCCTGGCTCTTTGCAGGGTCCAGTTTTAACACTGGGAAATGAGTACAGACAATTTTCTGCTTCCTGTGGCTCAGAATCCACCCGCAGGGGGGTCTAGTGACAGGCGTTGGGACAGATGGCTTTATTACCTGTGATTGGAGAGACACGAGTGATCTCCTGAAGATCATTTGAGATGAGCACAAAGGAAACCTCCAAACACCCTACAAATTTGTGTGAATGTTTGGGGCACATGTCATTTCAAGTTTGCTGAGGCTTTTTAGTAGATCCTGCTTTTTCTTTGTTCTAAAGACCAAAATATCTTGGGTATTTTGGGAGATTTGGGCAAAACTTCAGTTAAGTGCTTAACCCATGTATTTCTTCACTCAAATTGTCTATATTATCTTTCTGGTGTATGCAGCTCTACACATCTTAAGGTCCAGTATCTCGTAAATTTTGTTTAAAATACCAAACCTTCAAAGGGATCTATTTCAGATTTCCCAGGATATTAAAATCTTTAAATGAAAGCTTAGTCAACAATCCTGGTCTATTACAGATGCCACTACTGGAACTCACATGTCTCTTATCTTAGTGCATGAAAGTGTGTGCAAAAGCAAAATATTCATCTGTGTACATTGTCTACACGAAGGAGTGAGATAAAATACCTTCCTCTGTGATATGGTATTTATTGGATGCATCTGGAAAGGCTGAACAAAAGAAATGGGGTTTAAGTCTACCAGGACAGCCATGCGTGAGCTCTGGGAGTGAGAGACAGCTCTGCATGTGCCAGTAAGGAAAAGATGTAAATGGGGAAATGGAGACAAAAAATACACCGCCCTCTCCTCCCTAACAGCACCCTAACTGAACCTGCTTTGGAGATTCACTCCCCTGTATTGCCATGGGCTTGGGATATCATGAATTTAAGAACACAGGTCTTAAACAAAGCTCATGGAACTCTAAGGTCATTTTTCTGCCCATAAAAATACTCCAAGTTCCCCAGCTCTTGCAGAACTGAGAGCACACAAGGTTTCCTTGAAAAGGTGGGGTTTTTCCCCTTCTCAGCTGTCATTTCTAGCTGCAAATAATTCACATATAGAACAGGTAGCACCTTTAAATGTGTCATATTCTTTAAGAGAAAGACAATTTGTTAGGAGAACAAACTTTTCCTCCAGTATTTGTTTCATCACATCCTGATAGCTGCTCTGGGGACCAGCAATGTAAGACCAAATTTAGAATGGACAAAAGAAACGCTTTTTTTTAAACACAGTCAAAGGAACTCATTGCCACAGAGCTCTCTGAAACACACTGAGATCCTCAGGACACAATATGTGTTTGGATGTTGATAAAACATTTACAGATGAAGTAAATAATGTAAGGGTATGGCCATAAGCCTCAGAGCTACGAGAGAGTGGAGCCTGAGATGAGTCATCAATTAAAAATTTACAACAGAAGCGGAAAGACCAATGCCAAACAGTTGGGTCTTTTTTTAAAAAAAAATATCTCTAGAAATACAGGACATGGGCCAGCCTGTTCAGTTTGCCTGAAGAGTGACTGTGTCACTGTGAGATCTGTGCAAGGAGTCAACACATGGCAGCGCTAGCATGGGCACAGAGAGGGGTTCAGGGTGCCAGTCTGGCTTTGGCTCTGCCCTTTGCAAAGGGATTTACTGAGGTACAGGCAGTCCTGGCACTGTGGGAGAGACCAGTGCCGCCCAACCCACCTGCCTGGAGTAGACAGGAACTCATCCACATCCCTCAGAAATCATGAGGAGCACAGGAGTCACTCAAACAGGTGGAGGAAGAGCTTTCACATTAATCACTGTTTTCACAAGCAAATGTGCTGATTTCAGAGATTTTTTGCACTGAAAGCAAGGTCTCAGGCCTGTTCTCCTTGCTGGCACACCAAGGGAATTAGGAGCTCTCTGGTGGCCTGCTGAGACCACCAACAGGAAACTCCAAGGAAAAGCTCTAGTCCTAAAGTGCCATAGGTAGGAAAAAATCGAGGGTGTGACTAATTTGTAGGTGTTTAGTTGGAAATGGGGCTGGTTTGAGGTGAGGAATGAGGATATCCCAGCACTGTGGCTTTATTAAACAATTCCAGCTTTGCGGAGCGTTCAGCACGGCAGCCCTGCAGATCTGCATGGGCTGATGGAATGTTTATGGCCACGCAGCTCACAGCTATACAGTGATTGCTCCCACGTTGGGCTGAAGGTTCAGAGTGTTCTTTTTCCCATTATGATTTTGTAGTTTTGTTGCTTATCTTGCTGGGAAGTTTCTCCTCTCCACGGCAGTGGTGTTGGAATTGCTGTTTCTAGGGAAGTAGCCTCCTGCCTATCCCACACTGGATATTTTCCAAATCTCTGAGTAACATCTTGCCTGCAAATACAGCTTCCAGTAGTTCAAAAAGCAGCTGCCAACTGAATTCAAGGATGAATTCCACCAGTTTTACTATAGATGAATTTATATAACGGAGAGGGGTGCACATAAATATACAGCCATGTGTCTGTCAGTAACTTCGTGGAGGGTAACACGATCAGACAATGCATTAATATTTGGTATTGTCCCATTTAAATGCAGTGCACCTTCTATTGGTTTAGGCAATTAAAACAGATTGTTCTCCATCATTCCTGTTACCTGAATTGTTACCTGATGCTGTGATTGATGATGTTGTTTGTGTTGAATGTCACACAGCGTGCGAGAGCGCTGTCTCGAAGAGCAGAGGAGACGGAGGCAGCGGGCAACGAAGAAAATCAGTACCTTTATTGGTACTTTCATACTTTGCTTTGCACCTTATGTAATTACAAGGTAAGTGTGAACCTACATCCTGGGAAAGGCTGCTGAGGTGCACTCCTAGCTCAGGGAAGTAGGGCACTCGGAGCCAGGACACGATTACAGTCCCCTGTGAAAATTTGGTGCGCCGTTTCCACTCCTGTGACAGAGGATGCATTTACTGAGCTAACAGATGATGTAAAATGTCCCAGTGCTTCTCCACTCGGTCCTGGTGCAGTCTGAGGGTCAGGCTCTGCTCACTCAGCCCAGTCAATGTGCTGCTGGCATGTCAGTCCATAAGGTTTTGCAGACTTTTTTCAGTTGTCACCTACTGCTCCAGCTGACTCCCCAGTGCAGGGGTTGATCTCCAGGGAGACACCAGGCTGGATAGCTCAGACTGTGAAAATTTGGTCAATAAGATCCAGCTGAGGTGTGAACATGGCCCACAGACTTAAACAACAGCTTTGTCTGATTGGGCAGAGTTTATTAATCATAAAAACCAAATATCAAAGCTGTGCTGGCTCATAACTAAAAAAACTTCTTGTGATTTATGGTCAGATGGCTATCCACCAGCTTATCTCTGGAAACGGCTCCTGTGGGAAACACTAAATTACTCCTATGAAAAATAAAGTATTAGAAAGTGAGTATATCCAGAAAAAAGTTATCTAGCTGTTGAAGGAAATTTACAGCTTGCATTCCTTATTAAAAGACTCTGGAAAAACTGAGATGCTGCTGCGCAAAACAAAGAAAAAAACTATTTTAAAAGTGTCTCCTATTCCAATACTATTAACGAGAAATTAGTGGGACTGACTTCAGTCAAACTCAGATCCACTTTAAAAGAATCATTGAAAAAGCTGGATTAAGAGTCAGTATAATTGAACATGTAGCCCACCTTGAGCTTTGCCTATTCAGTGTAATATCCTGGATTTCCAGAATTAGAAAATAAAAGTAATTTACTAGAATTACCTTCCCTTTCATTTAGTGGCCACAAGACACCCCTGCAATCCACGCACTTAAATTGTATGAAAGGCTTTGTAATTAAGGACATTTAGCCTTAATTCCCAAGCTGTAAGATGTTAAAGTATTTGTCTTTTTGCAAATGGTTAATTTTCATTTCATGTTGGGTCTCTGAACCTAACGAAAATCCTCCCAGTCACAGAATAGCTGGTGGCTCATCCTGAGTGACACCGAGTGCTCTAACCAGAGCTGTCAGGAGTATTTTTGTGCTCCTCCAAAGGCATCTCAACACTCAGGCACCTCCTCCCCACCTCCTCTTCACTCCGTGGTGTCCCAGTTTGTGTCCCAGTACCCTTAAGATAGAGAAGAGGAGTTAGAAAAATCCTGAGCCTTCTCCCTTTAGTCTGTACGAGGATCACTTAAATGTTCTCCTGCTGAGGAGCAGCTTCTCCACAGAGAGTGATGGTGAGGAGAGGAAAAAGGCAGGGTCCTGGATGCATGGGGATGTTTTGGGGCAGGGTGGGAGCTGGCCAGACATGTCAGAAGGGTTGAAGTTTCCCACATTCCTGGCCTTTTCAGTACCAGAATGTTTAGGGGGATCCCTGCACAGCAGGCTAAGGGGAATTCCCTCTTGAGCTCCTTGAGACACCTTGCTGGACTCTTGCAGGACACTCATCCCTTCCTTCCCTGGGCCTTGCACAGGGCTGAGGGTGTGGACACCGAGGGGATTGGGAGAATTTGATTTGAACTGTGTGAGCAAGTGGTAATTTCTGGACTCTGTCCAGTGCTTTGCCTGCTCAGGGGAGACACAATCAATCACAGTTCGAGCAGAGGACAGAAGTCAGGAGAGGGAGAGCCTCTGCCAGCTCTAACCAGCAATACACTCCAATTAAACATGCTTTTAAGTGCTATCTGAATTGGGGGCTGTCAGCAGCAAATCACAAGGTTTTACTATAACCTTGTTATCTTCCTGTTTGCACACTAAAAATAAATACCTGTCTCTAGGAGGTCTGTGAGCCAGTGAAGGAGTTGTGATTACGAACCCATAGAGATAAATGCTCCTCCAGATAAACCAGAGTTTTTCAGCTCACACCAAGGTAAAACTCAAATTAGGCACTCCTTTTATCAAGAAAACACCCTTCTAATTAGTTCAGTGGATGACCTTAAGTCGTGTATCAGGATCTGATTATCTTTGATCCAGTGTTTCCTCTGTACCAGCATGACAGGTGCATTCCTCCATGTTTTATATTTCTAGGCATAGCTTGTTTCTTGTTTTGTAAAATAACCTGTTAGTACACATCTCTTCCTTTGCTATATTTTTGATTATGGGATTAAATAGACTTGTTCCAAACCTCTTTTCTCCAAGGATCTTTTTCATAAGAAAAATGAAGATAAGTCATAGCAGTTTCTCATGTTCATTTCCAACTCCAGGCATTTCATACCGAAACGCAGGACTTTGCTGATGCAAGTTAATAAGTGCTGTCAATGTGTGAGGAAATTGGCTCTAAATTAAAAATCCTGAAGTAATAGCAGGCGGAAGTCCATAGTCTCAAGCCCTCAGGTTACAGAGGAGGATGGTGGAACAAGCAGAAGATGATTAAAATTCTGTTGTATCATCTCTGGGGGATAGGGGGTAAGCAAACCCTGGTTTTAAACTGCTGTTTGCCCTCTGCATATGCAGATCCTGCTTGGGCACACTCAAGAAGCTCAGAATTCTTCTGCCATTTGTGTTCTTCAGCCTCCCAGCTGGGCGGGCACACCTTTGTTACAATATTTTAGTGCAGTGATTAACTGCACACGTAAATAAAGGATTTCCAGTGTGCATTATGGGTGTAGAGGTCAAGGTCCTACTCTTCAACGTGACATTCTCATTTGTTTATTGAAGGTGAGAGAAAATAATTGGATAGCCACGTGAAATGACACACTCTACAGAGTTATAAGTCTCTAAAATATGAACAAAATATCACAGAAAAAGAGGTCACAGCTTTGAAATAAAAAAGGCTCTGAAGACCAGACAGTAGAAGAGAGGCTTATGAAAGCAACCCAGGGAATTATGTAGTTGATACTGTAAAATTTAATTTACAGGTTGCACTGAAATATTAATGTTCCTTCACTGAAAATGTCTGCTTTTAGGCTGAAACGTTTCATGAAAATGGAAGCTATGCATATAATTTCCCTCACAAATGAGAAACAAAACCTTTCAAAGGCAATAAATTCTGTGATATGCCTTGAAAGGCTGACATTTAATTGTTTGTACATGAAATGGAAATGCACAGCTCGGGGTTTGGCTGCATTTCTGTGTTTTCTCCTTGATAACTGCAAATGTAATTTACTATAAAAAAATTATACATGAGCATTGAAAAATGTGTAAATGTCAAGGAAGCTTATGGAACGCAAGGAAAATATTTAAGATTTTGTTAATAAAATTGTAGGCTTTCCATTTGATCAGTCAATGAAGGTAAAATTAGCAAGTCTAGGCTTGCAACCCTGAAGTGTCTGTTTGATGTGCTTTAAATGGAGATTGTTAATGTCTCATAGAACTGACTGACAGAGCCTCAGACACAAATTTGTCATATTTTGGTTATTCAAGGCATCCGCTGAATTTAATTAAACATAATCAAATTCACATCTGTAAAGCACTCGGTAAAAATAAATCATCCAAATGAAATTCAACATGATGAAATTCAAAACGCGAAGTAGGCATCGAATAAGTGAAGTGGAGAACAACAAGGATGGCTCATGGTAGATTACAAAGTAAATATGACTCAGTAGATGATTAATTTCCAAATTGTCAATTCTCATTTTAGAACACATTAACGTGGATGTCAAGTTGCATTTTATTGCAGGAGAGAGAATACACCACATGAGAGCACCTGGAAACTTTAGTTGATGATAATTATGTCTCAGTTCTGATCTTACTTTATGGGAAAGATAACGGCCATGAGTTACAAGGAGAGGTTGAGAGAATGTTTGTTTAGTTGAGATGAAAGGAGAGAGAAATGGGACAGATGGGAGTTCTTTGGCACCTCAAAGTTGCTGATCCAAGCAGCACCAGTGGAGTAGCACAAGTGATTCCCAAATACTTTCATGTGACATTCCCTGGTCACCTGAAATGTCCCTCACACTGACTGGCCTGTTGTCATTTGCCAGCATTATTTTAAACAATACGTTGTAGTGAAAGCTTTTGGAATGGGAATAAAATGACTGAGGAAAAAAAAAATCCTCATCTTTAAACTGCTTGAAGCACCAACATTATTGTCACTGCTGCTGCAGGAACCACCCTTCAGAACGCTCCTGGAAGTGGTGCTTTGTCTGGAGAAACGTGAGCAACCGAAGTATTTCCCAGGCAGATTTAACATCATCTGCTGCAGCAAAGATCTGATTTGCCATGTGGGGCTCTGTAACAGCACGTGGCTGTTTGACCTCTATAAAAATCAATAGTTTCTAACAGCTATAGAGGCATATTGAACAGAGCTGCCCTTTGGTGCTGCTCAAAGACATGGGGAGTTATCAATATTTCACTGTCAAAAATATTCTTTTAGTACACAGTGAACTCTCTGGGCTAGTGTAGGTATGAGGAGTATATGAATCTCTTCCCTCTCCCCCTTCCCTAATGATTTTAAAGTTTTGTCTTGCTAAATATGCTGCAAATGTGAATTCTTGCCCTTTGAACTGACCAGGTTTTAAATTCAAGGTATGATATGATGTCTCTCAGTGATGAACTTCCCTTGTGTGTTTCTATGACTCAGACAAACTGTTTAAAGTCATGGAACTCTCTCTAGAGTTGGACTGGCCAAGAGAGCTGGATAGCCCTGGTGAGGTGACTCAGGTACTCTGGAGGGGACCTAGAACGGCGAGTTCAGACTGATGCTGGGTTTTTAGATTGCTAGTGGCAGAGGAATATGACTCCCCTGAGACCAAGAAATGGCACTTCGACAAACAGACCTCAAGTTTACATTAGCAGTCTTTAAAATTTGTGAGAGGAGGACAACACACACATTTTCATGAGTATGGCCTTCTTTTCTTCAGTTTTGTTGCAATTGCCCAGGAATAATTTGAGGGTTTGGGGTGGGTTAATGTCATTTTTAATGTTTCACTCTTTCACCCTCCCTCTTTCCCCAGACTTGTTGAATTATCCTCTGTGGTCCACATCAGCGCCCACTGGGGGATCATTTCCAAGTGCTTAGCTTACAGCAAAGCTGTTTCAGACCCTTTTGTGTACTCTTTGCTACGGCACCAGTACAAGAAGACGTGGAAGGACATCATAAACAAGATCCTCAAGAGAAGCTCCATCAACTCCTCCGCGCTGGCGGGCGAATCGCACAACCGGAACCTTCCGCAGCTGAACGAATGAGGAGCCTGGTATGGGGCATACAAAGTGATATTTGTGAAACAGCAGGAACTGGCCCATCCCTAGTAGCTCTCCTCAGCTGCCCAGGTTTTGGGAGGCAGCTGTGGACGGGGTGAAGCCCAGCCCACGTCACTCCAGTAGCCCATGTAACATCCAAGGGAGACAGGCTGCTCTGGACCTCCTGCCTCCGACTGGAAGAGCGCTATTGATCCGTGGTCCTGCAGGCTCCACAAATACAAATCTCCCATTGATTTCCATCAGCAGCTGCATCTATAGATAAAAAACTAGTCCTCGGCAGAGGGATTCGTGGAAGTAATGGGAGCAAACCGGTGCCGTCGAAAGATTATTCTAAAAAGCTGCACTGGGATATTTGTGCTGTGTTTGTCAGTGGCTGCGGGTAAAGCTCCCTCTGATGTAGCTGCCGACATGGCTTTACAAAAACCACCCCACCCCAGTGGCTTGAGAAAGTTTTGCGTAGAAAATATCTTAATGGGAAAAGCTTAAAAAAAAAAATCTAAATGTTCATCCAGCACCCAACACAGTTCAGCCTTTTCGGAGACGTATTTTTGGCAGAATCCTGTCGAATTGAAGGAAGAGAAAAAATTATTTGGAGTACGCTACAGGCTGGATTCAGCCATGTCTTCTCTAAATTCTTTAAGTTATTTACACAGAATCCCACTAATATTTTCCCCATTAAATTTCAGGAAAATACAAATGGTAGACAGGGTGGAAAGGTCAGGATGCCTCCTGCCTACCTTCCATATATCTGAGCTCTGAAGAGCTGGATTTTCCCCAAAGCTGCAGATCTGGGCCCTGTGCCCAGGAGGAAAAATAATAAATCTCTTTTTCTGAGGAGTTATTAATCATGGGGTTATTTTCCTACTTAAAGGAAAGATGAGCCTAAATCTGAGTTTCAAGTCTAATTTCCAAAGCAAGTGGAGCACAAATAATAGGCCCCCTCTCCACCATGAGAGGGGAGCCAATAATCTGAATCTACATCTGTACGTGCAAATCTCTGGAGGTTTCAGTACAAATCTTTGTAGCTCTGGATTGCAGTTCTGCATAGGAAAATTATTAACATTTACCATGCACTCAGATGCATGCCCAGATTTTCAAATAGGCTTGGTTAATTAGGCTTCATGAGTGCAATGGCAGCTTAAATAACAGCTGACACAACTAACTGGCTGTACTTCCATCTATCCTTGTTCATATTCCAGCTGTCAATGCCACACTGAGGAAAAAAGGCCTTAAGTAGTAAAAAATATGGGATTACTTTTTAGTTGCCACCTTCTCTCACGCAAGAAAAGGGCTTGGTATGTTGCAAAAAATGTCCACTGTTGAATTTTCTGGCCTCTGATTCAAAGCCCAGACTGAGAACTCAGTGAGGGGCCTCACCCCAAAGTCAGTGAATGTGGGGTAACACCTCAGTTATTATCTGAAGATTATCAGCTACCACGTAAATAAAAATTTTCAGCTTATTTATTCACTTCAGTCATAAAAAATTACCATCATTACAATAAAATCCACACATAATTATAGCCACAGAATTTAAGTAAGCTTTTACAACACTGCATTCAAATGAGCCCTTGGCCAGATTAAATTGTCTACCTCATGTTAATCATTTTGCTTCTTAGGCTTAACATAATTTTCTCAGGTGCAATAGATAAAAACACCCAGTTCGATAGTTGTTTCTTAAGAAGTTCAAGACATATTGATGGTTGGATTGTAGTAGCATGCAGGATGTTAGAAAGTTGATTATTACTGAGTTTAAAAAGACAAAAAGCTCTACGCTGAGCATGTTTGACTACGACCACTTTTACTAAATTGCACCAGGAAAGTCCACAGCTGTTGTCAACTTCCACGTGGAGCTGATGCCAAAGTCAATGGGAGGTTTGTACGTAAATAAGGGTAGCTCCAGAAACATTTAAACCTTCAAATTCAAAGACTGTAAGCTAGTTTCCCAGGAAAAAAATCCAAACCATAATACATTTAGGATGTCTAGTAAAAGATGGAGAGTACAGCACTGGACTTGTCTCATCATGCTTGTGTATCACAGTCAGTCACTGGTTGATTTATATCCCACCATGAGCAATAAATCTCTCCCCTTTTACGTGTGTAAAAATTTGTCTCTCTTTCATGGTGCCTTTCTTCTATAATTGATCCTATAACAGAGAATAGATATAATTTCCCCTTCCTTGCATCAGCTCTCTGTCGTATTTTGACCATCTGAAGCAAGCAGGAGTTGTAAATGCTGGTGCTTGACAAACTGCCTCAGTACACGAAATAAAAATGACACCCCAGCATTCCCTGATGACATTTTCCAGGACACTGGAAATACGATGCTGTGGCTTGTTAAGTGCTAGATATTCTACTGAATTCTTATAGGCAACCAGCAAAACTTTCTAACGTGTGTGTCTCAGTGATGAATGTAGATATGAGTAACTACCCGTCTGCTGAGCATTATCTGTACTATCCAACCCTCTGACTCGAGTGAGTTAAAACAACCCTGCTAAATAATGCACAGTGTTTGTTATCTCTGCTCATGAAGCAGAACTGTTCTCGTGTCTAACACACGCGTGTGCAAGGCGGGGTGGCGGGGGGCGGATTTCCATTTGTTACGTAAATATTTTTGAAAAAGTTTGTAAAGTTCGGCTGCAGCCTGTGCCCAAAATCTGGAGCTGCATGTGCAAAATCTGGGCAGCTGCTTAGGCAATATGCAGTTTTCTGTTTGTTGGTATCCGTGACCCATATGCAATATCTACTCCTCACATGCATGTTCAATTAACATTTCCTTCATATCTTGTAAATTTGGCAGGCAGAGCACTGGCAGATGATTAAGAGAATGTAGTCCACTGTGTCGTTTTGTGGATTCTGAGCTTTTTCCTTTGTTCATTTCAACGGTTTTTATGTAATTTCAGAGCCCTAGCTGTGAACTGTGACCCTGGTTTATGTTATGTTCGTGAGCCAGCTTGAATGTGAAGATCTGGGCAATTGCATTTGGCAAAACCTATGAGAGACTGAAAAGAGTTTGTTGAACAATTATTAAGTACCAGGCCCTCTCCTGACATAAATCAAAATAATGGTTGTTTCACCTGAGGATTGGGTCCATTAGATGACTTTATCCAGGTTTTATAGGTGTCTGCTCCATGTGTAGAGCCCTGTTTTTCATGGTATTTACAAATGGGCGGATGTAAACAGGATTTAGGGAGTCCCTCTGGTGTGCAAGTTGTCACTTCGAATGTCAGGCAACAACATAACTCAAAAAGTTCTATTCCTGTTCTTCCTCTTTGAGCAGATCACCCTAACAATCTCTTTTCAGTAGCCCTAAATCAGGCTTTTTAGAACTTCCTTTATGTCTGAAAAAAAATAAAAGCTAGAGATTAAAAATGGTTCAGAAAAATCCTTATGAAGCCTGACAACTGCTGCAGCAGTAGCCACGCATATCACAGCACCACAGACCAGCTGAGGTTGGAAGGAACCTCAAAAGGCCCCCAAAAGCCACATCCCTGCCTCTGGCAGTGATTTACCCTCTCAATTTGCCAGTGCATCTAGGAAATGATCTTGTCTGCTTCAGATCGACAGTAAAATCTTCTGGCAAGGATTTTTTTTAAAAAATAACTTTGAGAAGACATTTTAGATTTAACTTCAAAAATCACCTGTATCAAAACATGTTTAAGAGGTTCCAAAAGTGAGGCAGGAATAGATGTGAGTGGGAGGCTGAGGGTCGGGGAGGTTGGGAAGTACAAAGTGGCTTTGCTGCAGTGATGTGGGATTCCTTGGCTGCAGTGGGATTTTCCCAGTGCCCTGTTTCCACCTCGAGAGCTCTCCAAGTCTCTCAGACATTCACTCATTCCAAAGGAAAAGGTGAAAGTCCTGTCCAAGCCCTGTAGCTGTGCCACAGATTGGGCTGAGGCTGCAAGAGCAGCACAGCTGCCACAGAAGGATCCTTTTGGGTTTGGGAAGGCTCTAATGGTTTTCAGAAGGTTTATGTGGAAACCACTCACGTTGTTTGAATGACCAGAGAGCCTAATTCTTAAAGTCCAAGAGGTTTAGGTCACTTGCAGAATGCGAATTTTTCTGGTCCTATATGCCTAAAGTTTCATAGCTCCCTTACCTCTCTTAATCCTAGATGAAGAAGGCTCTGAATTCCTTGTCCCATACATTTTTACATGTACAGTCAATATCTCTGAGACAACCCTTTGGAAATAGCTTTTCACTGCTGTTAGATCCTTCTTCTCCCCACTTTCAATGTTCTTGTGATTAAACAAAGCTTAAAAGCAAAGACAGAGGCTTCACACTTCTGTCAGCTCGTTGTTACTTGACTCTAAAAATCACTGATCAGCACGGAAAGCTCAGTTAGGTCCTGATCCCACAGTCACTGTGTGTTTGCTTTGCTGGGTTGTGAGGGCTGAGCACAGGCTTAGGTGTCTGCAGAATCAGGGATTATGTCTTTGTAACCTCCCCACACCTGAATAAGTGAGAACAATGACATTGTAGCCTTAAATCTCTTTATTTTTAATTTGCTTTCCATGCTTTCAGCATTCAATATAGTGAAAATTTTTGATGGGTGACATTTTTTTAGGAAAACCATCCTGCTCCAAGAGACAGCTGTCCCTGTTGGGGGGGGGTATAAAAGTTTACATGGAGAAAAGAGCTGCTGAGTCTTTGTAAAATGTCAGCTTCTTACCTGTACTCCTGGTGTGTGTGGTGTAAATATGTATTTAGGATTGTTGGTTTTTAAGCAAACACTGCTGATCTAATGAACTGGAGAAGTTGCTAGAGTTTACCATATAGGTCTATATTTCTAAGGAAGGAGGATTAGCCCTACAGACTGTAAGTGCCCTTCAGAAATGTGTGTGCCAAGAAGCAAAAGCATCAGGGGTGTGACAGCAGGGGTGGCAATTGTGCAGTAAAAGAACATTTTTTTGTTGAAGAAATGCTATTTCACAGGGTTTTGATAAACCCAAAGGCACGAGCCCATATGGCTGATTATTCATACACAAAGTCATGTTAGGAAAAGGATTTCCACTTGGAATTAGTTACTGAGTTATAGAAACAGAGTGGTTTGGGTTGGAAGGGACCTTAAAGATCATCCAGCTCCAACCCCCTGCCATGGGCAGGGACACCTTCCACTGTCCCAGGCTGCTCCAAGCCCTGTCCAGCCTGGCCTTGGACACTTCCAGGGATCCAGGGGCAGCCACAGCTGCTCTGGGCACCCTGTGCCAGGGCCTCCCCACCCTCACAGGGAAGAATTTCTCCCTAATATCCAATCTAAACCTCCCCTCTGTCAGTTTGAATCCATTTCCCCTTGTCCTATCAGCCCCTGCTCTTGTCCCAAGTCTCTCTCCATCTTTCTGGTATTAGAAAACTGTTTCTAGTCACTGTAGTTCTACAATCAGAGCTTTAAAACAAACCTTTTTTAAAAGTCATGCAAAGAGCAAAAAATTGCAAGTCCCCATTCCCATGGGATTCGGATCCAGTGCTTTTGGACGAAATGCCAGAGCATCCCAGTGAGATATCAGTGGGAATGCAGCAGTCCATGGTGCAGAGCTGGCTGCAGCCTTCTCCTTGCTGCCCATGCCAGTGCCCTGCTGTGTTGTACTGCACTTGTGTTACACTGAGCTCTGGAACAAAAACTTTAAAAAGCCCTGTCAGATACCAAAGTGTTTTAATTTACCTCCTGACCACTAAATCCTTGTGCACAGTCAGGTAAATTCTCCTCCTGTTTTGCTAACGGGATCAGTGAGCAACAGAGGAAGAAATCTCATTAAATTAATGACTTTTGGGAGGAAAAAGTCAGTGAAATGCTCGGTGCTCTGAGGAGCACGCAGCAAACAAGTGACCAGGTTGGGGACAAGTTCTCTGTGCTCTGTGCCCAGCCTCCTTCAAGAGAAATAAAGCTACCTGCATCAGCCAGACTAAAGAATGGGTCTTTTTATAGCAGAAACTATAGGGCTTCCCAGATAAGACATTTGAAAACTAGTATCACATATTGCCTTGGAAAATAGGAATAGGTAACTAAGAGGTGCCTTGATTAACTTTATTTATACACAGGGCATTTTTCTAATCCTTGGAATTTTTTTCACAGCGTTTTTGTTTTTCAAGATTATTTTAGGATTAAAATTTCCATGTGTTTGGCAATCACTAATCATTCCCTTCTGAATTCTTGCAGGAATGTAACCTATTACCTATCCTTCCAGATACAGTTAGATATAAACCTTTGCCCCTAGATGAGACTATTAGAAGATTATTTGATTTAAAAAAAAATGTTAGGAGCTGGTTTTACAACTCCTTGCTGCAAGGACAGTGGGGTTGCTTGGGTGAGTAAGGACCATTCATATCATGAGAGAAATAAAAGGTTCAGTCTGTGTATTTAAAGTATTTTGTTTTGTTTTGCAAATATTGAAAATAGATGGTTTCCTATTTCTAAAAGCACCTAGAGCCAGTCTGAAGGAAGATAGTTATGAAGTAACATTCATAATAGCTGCTGTAGATAGGGCATGTTTGATTATATTATTATAAATATACCACGATAATTTATTGCATTTAACTTTTTTTTATAACAATGGGGTGTAATTGCAGGGGCTATTTATTTAGGGGGAAAATGGGAATATAAATGAAACCTTTCTAAACTGCATGGATAAAGGGATGCACAGACCTCTTTGCAATGATAACACACTCAAGAGTGCCATGAGTTAACGTGGATTTTAGGGTCCCAGGTAAGCTAAACTCTGAGAGCCTCCTAAGAGATATTCCGGAGAAACAAATCCATTCATGCAAAGGCAGACACATGAAATCCTCTATGTCTACAGCTTAAAGGAATACAACAAAATCAATGTTAATCCTGAGTTCAGATTTTGAATAAGGGGGCCTGTGCTGTCTGTTCTGTTTACAATGGCTTGTGCTTTGTGGGTACATATCAAATGTTGTAATTATATTTTTATTACATAGAGTTAATGATTAATACAAAGTGACATATATAAATAAATCCATGCTATATCTGTATATTGTGATTTTGTTAACTTTACTGTTAATGCGACGTGATTCTGATAAATGACTTGGCATGAGCTATTTTTTCATATAAAATTAATGTTTTAAAAAGTCTGTTTCACTTCATTGTTGCAAAAGTCCAGCCTGTGGTGTCATTGCACTGATGTGACCTGGTCAGTCCCTTCTGTTTTTTTGGAAAACAGCTACAAAGTCCTTTGCAATGGAATTTTACTTCATTCCAGTATGAGCAACACAAGTGGAATAATTGGAGAATCTGAATATACAGTGCTTATGTCTAGTCTTGACATAAATGTTTAGTCTTAGTACACATGGTTGTACCTAAGTTTAGTTGTTCCCTGACATCCTGAGCAGGTTTCAGAGTTGGTTTCACGGTTTGGCTGATTCCCTCTTCCTGCTCCCTGAACATCCTTCCCCATTCAGAGTTCCCACAGAAAGGTCTCAGGCTGAAGACTCTTCCTCCACATCACCCAAGTGGCAAACCCTGCATGGGGAATATCTTCTGGTCCTCGCTGAGCAGAGTCTTTTATTTTCTGTGTAAAACCCGAATTCTTGGTCCTGAAAGCTGTTTCCCTGCTGATTTACAGGGATTCATCATTAATGCTTTAATAATTGAAAATGGATTTTAATAACAGCATAGAATCCCAGAATAGTTTGGATTGGAATGGACCTTAAAAGTTATCTCGTTCCACACCCCCTGCCATGGGCAGAGACACCTTCCACTCACTGGAATCAGCAACATTTCCAGTCTTCTCCCTGTGATCTCCAGGCAGAGATTCGAGCTGAAGATTAAATTCCACTCCAGTGCACAGATTAGGCCTCTTAAGGGCTCTTTTGCTTCCCATACAGGTGTTAAATCTCCGCCGTAGAAAAGCAGAAGAGATCCCAGAAGAGCTGAAACTTCTCAGACATGAAATAATTTCTGATTTAACCAACACTATTACTTTGTGCTGTGTCTTTTTTTTCCCACTTCCCCACGTTATTTTCAATAACTATTTTCCCCACCTGTCTGTGTGCACGCCCCACCTCCCTGCCAGGCACACACACACACATTAACACGTTTCTCCACAGATTAACATCCTCCTCTCACGAAGGCTGGCAGGGCTGGGCGAGGTAAATCATTTATTCACATTCAGCCTGTAGCCACTTTTAATTTGCACTGAGAGCAAGGCACAAATCAGGCTCCAAACACAAAGCTTTCCCTGCTATCTTTGGAAGGAGAAGCTGGCTCTGCAAACCTCAGTGCAACAATCGTGTTCTCACATGGGGGAAAAGGCATTTCCCAGAACCACGGCTCCATCCTGGGCTCCAGGCTCAAACCAACAGGCAGAGGAAACCTGCGAACACCATGGGAGGGATTCCGGGACGCTGCTCCCTCTCTGAATCTGTGGGAGGTTTTATTTTGCTCTGGTCTCCATTACAACTTTTTTTCATCCCTCAGGAATGACCTAAATATTGTCTTTCACAGCACAAAGGCAAACGCAAAGGAATATTAATTCCTGGAAAGTTTCGCCTGGAGATTTAGCAGAGACAGAATAATTATCCTGGAAAATGCAAGGAAGTGTAGTTTCAAAGGACTTGCCATCCATATCATTATATAACTTTTTTTCTTTTGCCAGCATCATGCTAGAACCAAGTTAAAAGCCTCATGCCAACTTCTGCTGGCCTGGCTTTGGAAGGAAAGCAGCTGCAGTGCCAGCAGTGGGCACGTTCCCAGCGTGGCAAGGCACCTCAAACAATGCAAATATTTATTTTGATCCTTTGTACTTAGTAGCATATACAGAGTAGAAGAGGGGCCCAGCCAGAGCTGTAGGAGTCCCAACACAAAATAAAGAGCTCATGTGTGTCCCTGGAGGGGCCTGAGCCACTCTGGTCCCTCACACTGGGGCAGCACAGCAAATCTCAGCACAGCACCAGGGGCCCAAGAGGCCTCTGAAGGGAAAAGGTTGGGAGCCATTTAGTGTTTTCTGGGACATCTGATAACAAGCAGCTGACCTGAACTGATATTGCATCCCCTTGTGTGGCTGTACAGACTGTTTCCCAATGGTTGTGCTGGAATATGCTGTGCAAACATCATGGAAATGTCCATTTGGATCAGAGGGCTGGAGTCCCTCTGCTCTGGGACAGGCTGGCAGAGCTGGGGGTGTCACCTGGAGAGGAGAAGGTTCCAGGGAGACCTCAGAGACCCTTCCAGTGCCCAAAGGGGCTTCAGGAAAGCTGGAGAGGGACTTTGGACAAGGGATGGAGGGACAGGGCACAGGGAATGGCTTCCCACTGCCAGAGGGCAGGGTTGGACAGGATATTGGGAAGGAATTGTTCCCTGGGTGGGTGGTATCAGTTAAAAACCATTGCCCCTAATCCTGTCACGAGCTGCCTGTATACAAAGTCCCTCTCCCTCACTTTTATAACCCCCCTTAGGGTACAGAATAACCCAGAAACAAACAGCAAACCTGGCAGGACTCTGAGGGTCCAACTGGACCCATGCTGAGTTTTTTCTGAACTTGGACGAAAGAGTAGAGCCAGGGTTGCACTTTCCTACATTAATATTTACAAAGGCCTACATTTTCTCAGGGTTGCAAATTCTTGTTTTACCACTATGAGAAAAAACCCCTGAGATTTAGAGGTTTTAATACATACAAAGTCACCATTTGCTAGTTTTTACAAGGCCACTTTTTCCTTCAATTTTTTTTCTGATATGAAGATTGCTTTCAGTGCTTTGTCATCTGTCCTCATTTAATCCATTTCAAAATTTATCCTTGCAGCATGAAACGTTGCTGTTGATCCCATTAAGTGTCTTCTAATAATTGCAGGGTTTAAGAAAGCTAAAGACAAAAACTGACTGAAATTAAGCTTGAAATGAATAAGAACATGGAAAAAAAAGAGTAGGAGTATGGTAATTACATGCTTATGACTGTGACATTAGGCAAAAGAAAACAGAGCAGCAGATGGTATCTGAATCTAAAGAAAAATGTAAATGATGATGAACTCACACCATTCCCTAAATAATGGTGTGTTTAGCAGCAGGTAGATGTTCCATGTAAAGAAGTGCTGCCTGATAATTCAAGGACATACATCCAACCCAGGAGGAACATACCAGCATCCTTTATTAGATGACAAATCACTTTATCAGTTTCTGTGTACTGCAGGGCCTTTACCTGGCTTTCCTGGCCATCTCTGCCATGGTGCTTGTCAATAAACTCACATTAGTGTTGATATTTGTCACTGGCAGTCACACAAAAATATCACCTCCTCCTGTGACCTTGGTAGCCTTAACACAGCTATTGCAGCCTGGGTCGGTTTGTTAAAGATATTTTTACTCAAACTTTGTCCCTTCTTTGCAATGCAAAAGAAAGAAGAGGAAGGGAATATATATCTGTGCATTTTTTTCATATTTATGTACTTCTATATTTGTAGCACCTATAAATATGGATGGGCTTTACAAACGTATTCCTCCGAAGGAATACTACAAAGGCAATAAAATCTATTGTCTGTTAAAAATTAGTCAATTAATTTTAGAAAGGATATTAGTATTTTGTAATTGTAATTTCCACTTCTTCCACGCCCAGAGGACTGAAAGAATATTTCTGCCTAGCAGCAAACAATGAATATACATGGGCAGTGAGATCATCTCAGAAGAACTTGGAGTTACTTCGGATTGTTTTCTCCTCTATTTTTTGGGCAGCTCTCACAGACTTTTTCCAGGGACTGAGGCATGTTCTTGTTATGGTAAAAATGAGCAGAGTAGGTTGAGTTGATTAGGTGACAGAGATTCTACCTGTGCCTTTCTAATTTTACTTTTTCTGCCTCCACAACCCAGATTCCATGTGTGGCCTGAAATCTCCATCAATTTTAGAGTCTCCCAGGGGGAGGCAAGTACCCAGTGTGGCCCCACGACTTCCCAGTCTCATTCCCCTTGCTCAGCTCACCTCTCCACCCCTGAGCTTCCACTCCACGGCCAGGAACAGCAACACCCTTTTATGTTTTGCACTACGCTCGAGAACTTCATTTCACCATCCCTTACACTGTATTTTCTCTTTTCCCTGTCCACCCCAGTTCCCACCAGCTCTTTCCATGCCCCACAGATGGGCTGGCAAGTTACTGCTTGCTATTCCCTATATTTTGCTGCTTTTAATGGATGCAGGTGCACACACTGCTGCACTGCTTTCCCCAGGAGCCCACAGTTCTTAATCATCTTATTAAAGTGATTCTGTGCTTGCCATCATTTTCACATTAAGATGATCTGCTTTAACTGCACACACAGAGATGTTCAAATTATTTGTTGTGAACAGCTGATTGAATTTAGCTCTGTTTGCTTACAAATTACCCCCTGCCTGTCTGAAGGGGTAGAGAGCTGCTGAGTCACTGGAGTTATCCAAGATATTTCAGGTATTTTGGGCTAGAGGGGCACGAGCACTGTTGCTCACAGAGAGCTGATGTGACAAAGGGTGGCTGAGATGCCAGGGGGCACTTTGCAGGGAGCACCTGGGCCGGTGGCAATGCCTGATCTTCAGGGAGGTTATCAGAGTTCTTACCATGAATAATTCATGTGTGCACAGAGCTTTTCTACAGCGGCAGTGCAACAGGAACAGCCTCAGCGCTAACCAGAGGCCCTGTGGACAGAGCACTGAGGCATGAAGCCATTAAAAAAGTGTTATTGTCCCTGCTGTGGCCACAGGACCAGGGCAGTGACCATCCCCTGTGCTGGCCTTGCTGAAGAACCTCAAATCCCGTGTCCAGTACCGGGCCCTTCATGACAAGAAGGACATCAAGGGGCTGGAGCCCCAGGAGCGGCTGAGGGAGCTGGGAAAGGGGCTCAGGCTGGAGCAAAGGAGGCTCAGGGGGCCAGGGGAGGTTTAGATTCTGTATGAGGGAAAATTTCTTTATAGAAAGGGTTGTCCAGCCCTGGCTCAGCTGCCCTGGGTGGTGTTGGAGTGCCCATCCCTGGAGGGATTTAAAAGCTGTGTGGATGTGGCACTTGGGGACTTGGGTGAGAGGACATGGGGGACAGGGCCTTGGCAGGGGGAATGGTTGGACTCAGAGATCTTGGAGGGCTTTTCCAGCCTAAACAATTCTATTCTATGAAAGGCTCTATAAATTTAAGAAGACACCTCAAATTACATTTTTATCAGTAGTTTGTTTACAGCAGCACCCACAATGTGCTGCAGCTTTTACAAGCACCCAGCTGTGCATGGGTCATGAACTTTGATGTAGAAAATCCTCCAACTTTCCCTGCTGGAATCAGACAAAGAGTGACTCTTGGCAAGCTTTGGGATACTGATAAGGAAGTCTACCCAATGCAGTGACAAAGGGGCTGGGCAGTTTTATCTCGACATCAGTAGGCTTTGTATGATTTCAGCAGATGAGTATCTGTTCTTGTTTCCTCTCTAAAGTCTCTTTACAACATGGCATGAACTGTGGCCAAATTCCCAAACAATGCAAGGTAACATTTTCAGATACACAAGTTACAGGAGACCCTGGGGTTCTCCTCAGCGCTGTGGGGGCTTTTGTTTTGCTTGTTTTCTTTTCCCTTCTTTTCTTTTTTCGATGGTGGGAGGGATGCTATAACCACTATTTTACATCCTGAGTTCCTAGGCTCACTGAAATTCGAGGAGATACCATCAGGGAAGCTGATAAACACTGGAGACTCCTACACTCTGCTCTGGTTGTTACTAAATTAAGGCTGCATTCCTGCAGTTTGGGGTTTCTAATGTGGAACAATTGGCAGCTCTGCAGTGCTGGTGCCCCCTGAGGGCTGCCTGCCCTCCTCACTGCTTCTGTCTATGGACAGTAAACACAGGAGCCTGTGTGCCCGCAAAAGGCACACTAACACACACCCCACTGCTGGTGTGGCTCACAGAGACTCATTTCTACTTCGTTTTTAACATCCTGGTTTGCTCCTTCCTCCCCCTCCAGTGTTTAACTTTTTTCTTTCTAATAGCGGGCATTTATTTTATTTTAAATTTGGAATGGATGATTTCAACAGCCTCAACATTTCATGTCAAATCACAAACTCATTGAAGGAATGCTGCTCTGACCATCTCCTTCCCTACCCTGGGCTTTAATCAGCTTTCAGGTCCCTTGGTGTGAAAAATACCCAGTCAGCTTTCTGCCAGATCCCGAATTTCAGAGTAATTTTCTGTTCTATGATGAAATAATTATCAGCATTTGCTGAAATATAATTTGCCACCATCTGCTTCTGAACTCTCTGGCTTGGAAGGGAATCTTGAAATGCCACCACTTAAGATGTCCTTTGTTGTTCACCTCAGTGGCTGCTTCAGGAGCAAGGACTATTTGAAAATTCAGGAAAAAGCAAATTTATTCAGGACAAATAGGGGAGTAGAAGATTTCAACTGGAATCCTCATTTCCATCCTTCAGTTTTTCCTCTGTAAAAATGGTTCTCTTTCTCCTGCTCCAATCTCACACTTTTTCTGATCTCATTTCCCAAACACCAGACCCAAAAATCTACCAAGTTCTTTGCAGAAGACAGCGATGAGTTCTAGGAAAACTCTATTGATTTATATTTATATTACATCAATCATGCAGCAGTCAAGGTCTTAATAATACATTTAAAGACTGTGATAATCTGAAAAGTACCCTCTGGAGACTCGTACTGCTTTAAGAATGATACATTGCTTCTGAAGCCGAGATGGAAATTCAGCAATTAATCCTATGGACACTTTCATTAGAGAGAAACTGATTTTAAAATGCTGGATTTTCTCTAAATCAGGCATGTTCTGCACACAATGCTGAGGGTGCATTGACTGAGGGGGTTGACATCAGTACCTGAACTTTCAGTGACTCAGAGTCATTAAACTGGTCCTTGATGACCTTTTTAGGGCAAAAGTCACAAAAAGTGGGCAAGTAAAACCAGATAAATGTCTCTGAAGAACAACTCTCAAAGTTCTAACACTCAAGGAATTTGTTTTAGCGTTTAAAAATGACCACATAGCAACCAACAGTAGCAAAGCCATTTAGAATGGAACTGAATAAGGAGATTTAACAGTTCATGTCTTTCTGCTGGAGCTGCTGATTGATTGTCTTGGTCCTTCAGTGCAATCACTGGGGTTTGAATGTTCTCAGAAATCATTATGTTCATTACAGTGGCTCCAGCTGCCCTTCGTTAGCCAAATATAGAAAAATAAGGCAGATACAGGGCAGGTCATAGAATCCGGCTTTCCCTTCACTTCCCACTCCTCTCCCAATTATTCTGTAAATTTACACATTCTGCTTGTGAGGACAACCTCGGAGTCAGGAGCTGCTCCCTGAGCCAAGCCAGAGCTGTGGCCAACCCAAACTAATGATTCTGTTCACCTGTGAGTTATGGGGCTCACAAAACTGGCATAAATAGCAACGTGATTTTAGCACTTTTCGCACTGAGGCCCTGTGACCAGACCCAGATCCTTGTGGTAAGAAACAGATCTCAGATTTAAATCCCCCTGGTCTGGTTAAGTGAGATTACGCTGCCATTGCTCCTTGTTAACCCAGCTATTGAATTTCTGTCACATCTAAACCACAAAAAGCAATTCCATTTTTCATATTTTTACTTGCTGACAATAAGGCTGGATGAATATTTAATCTCTAAATGGCAGTTTACTCTGAATGCTCTTTTTTGCTGCTTTTGGGACAGTAGAGTTAATCAGAATGATTGTGCTGTTGACATAAGTGATGTATTGAATTTTAGAAAGCAGCTGCTGCAAATTAAGGGAGAGTTAATGACTAGAATAATTAAAATATCAGGTGGTTGAGATTGCTTAGTGTAATAATAGGTGGGAATCATTACTGTTTTCTCTAAACATCATCAGTATTTCAGAATATACAGCTCAATGCTCTTTTGCAGGGTGTTGGTGGGAAAAAAACCACTTTCAAAAGTGCTGCTGTAACGTGGAAATCCAAGTGTTCTCTCCAGATAGGAAGCTGGTGCTCCAGTCATGCTGCAGGGGCCTTCCCTGATGAAGGCTGGACCTTCCCCTGGAGAGGCAAGTGCTTGAAAGGTGTCTAGTCTGAAGATCAGCTTAGTAAGGAGTAGAAAACTCTGGGATACTGGTTAATCCAGCCTGTGGAAATCACCCAACACCAGGGAGGGGAAGGTGAATTTGACATCTCAGAGTGTGACACCCCAGCAGGTGAACAAAGGCACTCAAACACCTGAAAAGGCAGACTAAGTTGTAAAAAACACACCTGTAAAGTACCTTTGTGTTCACTGCCTAGAGTCTTTTTACAAGCTTTCCAAAATCCAATTATTGTCATTTTTTACGGATGAAAACATTCATTTCCATGTTAAGTTGAAATGTTGCATCAAAAATTGTTGAGTCAAGATGGCCCCTCTGAAATCTGTGGAATGTATAAAAATATCCTTTACCTGCCTAATGAGCAAGGAGCACATCACGAGCATGTGAGCAATGTTCAAAATTTTAATGGAAACTAATCTCCATCAAAATCAAACTGAGTCTCTTGTCAAGTTGACAGAGAAGCCACAAAAGTGATCAACAAATTGTTCTGCAATTCTCAGTGTGGACTTGGTGGATTTATAAGCCCCACCTAGCTATAAAGTGACCGTGGATGCTGCAAAATGTTGATTTTATCAGTGGAAGATGGCAGAGAATGCTTATTTAGTGACAAGATTGCATTCACTGTGATGGCTTCAATGAATGTAAATTTTGCTGCTAAAAAATCTTACAACGTTACAGTGACATACAAAAATATCATAATGACCTTCAAAAAGAAATAAAGTACCAGTAAATACTTTAGATTAAGTGTATAGGTATGATTTAAACTTAAGGAGATTTAAGAGCTTATGTCTTTCTGCTGGAGCTGTTGATTGCTTGTCTTGGTCCTTCAGTGCAATCATTGGGGTTTGAATGTTCCCAGAAATTATGTCCATTACAGTGGCTCCAGCTGCCCTTCATTGGAATATTAAGGAAGTATCAGAATAAAACACTAAAATTTCTGGAAGTTAATCACCTGACGCCAAAAGTATTCATAGCTGTTTATTAAGGACTAGAAAGAGCCAAAAAAATGTTTGTCACTATGATAACACAAAGCAGGCAAAAGTGGTCCTAAAAGTATCCATGAAATCAGCTGTAGAAGTCACTGACCCTCTCTCCACATGTGCAGCTGCTGCAGTAGGAGAGGAAAAAGGCTTTGAAAAGTTGTGTTCCTCAGCGGTTGTGAAGCAGCAGATCTTCCCTGGGCTCTGGCTGGAGGGCTGGAAGTGTGCACAGAGCTGTTTGTCCTGCAGCAGGAGGTGATGCCACCACAATTCATACAGTCTGTCTGTGCTTTTACACTTCCCCCTCTGGCTTGTGGCTGCTGCCTAAATTCACACAGGGACTGGTTACAAAATAAAATGTAAAAAAAGCTCCAAACTTGGGCATTTTCAGACCCACAGCAAGTGTATCTCATGACAGTTTTTTAAAGGTTAACTGGTGGAAGGCATTGGTGTGAAACCACTTGTATTCTGTTTCAAGTTCATCTCTGTTTTGGTGTTTCTCATAAAGGTCAACCACCTGCCACAGTGTGATGAAAGGGACAAGTAAATCTGGCTGGATCACTGTCACTCACTGCTGGAATGCACACTTTGGGGAGATGTCCCAAATTCCATGAAAATAATGAGCTGAAGTTAGAGGAAAAAACTCACAACGACACGAGGGTATGAGAAGGGAAAGGACATGGTGACAGAAGCTGAAAATATGTGACAGGCTTAAAATATCCAACGAAAAAAATGTATTTCTTAACTAACATAGACATTGATTTCATTCATATTCATTTTCATCATGTTTTACCCACACAGAGCTCAACCTCCTGGTAAAAGCCACACTCAGACATTCCTAAAACTCTTCTGCTGCCAGAAAATTAAACTTGGATTAGAGATTACCAAATTACACTACATTTATACCAACGTGTTTAAGCAGATATAATATCAGTAGATTCCCAACCTGATTCACTCATCCCTGGAAGTGTCCAAGGCCAGGTTGGATGGGGCTTGGAGCAACCTGGGATAGTGGAAGGTGTCCCTGACTATGGCAGGAGGTGGAACTGGATGAGTTTTAAGGTCCTTCCAGCCCAAACCAGTCTGGGATTTGCAGGTACTGAGCTGTCTTGGAGAGGTTACTGCACTTGGAGTTATCAGGATGAACGAGAAGAAATGAGATGATAATTAAACCAATAAAAATGAGTAGCTGGATAACCTGACAGGGATAGTTAAGGAGAAGCCAGGCAGCTCCCACTGTGTTTTATGATTGTCAGGACTCTGCATGGGAGCAGATGACTGATGGTTGGTATTATCAAGCAGAGTGGAATATCTCCTGTTTTAACCTTTCATTTGTTTAACCTTTCCTGTGTGGGTGAGGTTGTGCAGCTGAATTTCTTATTATTTGGAAGGAATTGTATTTTTCTCTTTCATATCAGGGATGATCAAGATTTAGCAAAGTTCTCACATAAGAGAACTGTTATAAGCTGTTCACATGGATCTGTAATTACAAAAGGGCCGTATCCACCCTCAAGTTTTATTTCTTGGCATTTCTGCAGGGTTGTCTGTTTTCCTACAACACTGAAAAGAAAAGCGATTAAAAGCACAGACTTTAGAAAAAATTACCTGTTCTAAGGAGGTGGAAAAGGCAGATAAACAGAAAACATTGCGATCCAGATTTACAGGTTTGTGGTTTGGATCTGTCTGAAGGTTAAATAATGGTGCTGTGTATTTCAAAGGAGAGGAACATTTTAACTCCCAAGTGCATAACTACAGCAGTGAATAGGGCACACATCAGTTTGGTGTTATTACATCCAGGGCAGGCATAAACACCTCAGCACAAGATATTCACACATCTGAAATTCCTGGTAAAATTCCTCGGAGCCTGAGCGTTTTCCAGTGCTGGACAATCAGAAAATAACTGCACAGACAAGTCCACTTGACAGCTATTAGGCCATTTATTTAGGAATGCCTGGACTAAAATGGAGTAAGGTCACCTGCAGTAGTCCCAGTTCTGCTGTGCCCGAACACGTGCGAGCACTAGTGACAGCCAGGAAAGACCACCAAAGCCACTGTCCCCAGAACCTGAGCCCTTCAGCAATCAGAGTCCATCCAATCTTAGCCAATAGATGTCCAAGAATTCCTCATCAAATCCACTTCTTGTTATCAAATGAAAAATAATTTCTGGTTGAGAGGACCTCACTTCTGAGAACAAAGCCCAGGAGCCTCGAGGTTTGTAAAGTTAAACTCTCACACCGTTATCTCAAGGTAGAAAGAACTCTCCTGCCAGGACAAAGACAGTGGTTTCCACCTTCAATCCAATTTAAATTTGGCTATTTTGTTCCACTTTTGCCTGTGCATTTCAACCACCCCTGCAAGATGCCTTTGCGGAACTCCAGAGAGAATCCGCCCAAAAAACTCCATTCATAACCCAAAAAATCTTGTGTGGTCTTGATCTGTTGTGGTGACAATAAAATCTACATATGCCAATGAACAAGTCACATTTAACTGCAAACAAATTGCCTGCTGTCAGTACTCCATATTCCAAAATTATTTCCCATTGTTACCTGCAGAAAGACGTCATTAATCCCTTCTCACCTCTCAAGAAAAATTATCCCTTCTTGACAAACTGCAGTTGTATTTGCTACACAAAAATATGTGGCATACAGGATGCTGTAAGGGTGGCAAATAGGGTGAAATTAGCAAAATATAATTCCACATGATGGAATGATTGGATGAGCTGTTTACTTCTATTACTTAATTGAAATGATACTGACTTGGAGGTGGTCCATAATTTCAGTCACAGAGAATTAAAAATGCACTCTTCTGTTCTCTTGGAGCCTTTGCTATTATTTAATGGTATCTGCAGAACAAGCATGGGCTGGAATCGTCTGGGAAATTTAAGAATATGGTTATTGACTATGCAAGGGCTCATGATTATGTTTTTCATTCTGCAGTCTTTCGCTTTTTATGTGTTTCCTACATTCCTTGACAATAAAAAAATAATTAATACAGACAGCCCATGGTGTTTTTACAGTACATTTTCTACTTGCACTTTATTTTTCCCTCAGTTTCAATGATATTTTGCTGAATGTCTTTTCCAAGAATCCTATCAAATTGGCAAAAACTGTAAATAGTGATCAAAATGTTTAAAACAGAATTGTGTTTGGAAGAGTTTGCTGCAGTCTTTCTACCAAGCATGTTAAGAGATGTTTGTTTAGCCACAGACTGGCTACAATCATGCAGCTGACCCTGGGTTTTTAGGTATAATTTGGGTCATAACATTGAAGCTAACAGAGCAAAGTTGTATTTTCATCAGCTGACGCTGTGTCCAGTGTTGGTTAATTGTTTCCTAGATGTGGTCTGCATCTTTCCTGTACCCCAATCCTGTCCTGCTGTATGATTTTGTTACTCAAAAGCCAACAATAAAGCACAAATCCTGCTCCCAAAAAGGCATAAGGCCAGAAAAGCAGCAGCAAGATGAGCAGGCCATGCAGTGGAATACAGAACCCCTTGCATGTCACAGAAGACAGTGGCATGAGATGTGCAGGAGTACAAAAGGCACTTCAAGTCAGGCCAAAAATCAAGAAAAAAGATGGTATCAGTGGATTTGTGAATTAAGCACCTCTCACTGCCTAAGCTCTCCTCTCACACACATGACACCACTGGCTGTATCCTCAGGAAAAGCTTTGTTCAAGTCCTTCTCCCACATCAGGGAAGAACTGCCGTGCCACAACTCTGCAGTCGTCCTGATCCCATAACCTTTTTGTCAGGTTTAGTTCATGGAGTAAAACTGCAGCCTTAAAAATCCAGAGGAGGAAACCCTCCTGGCATCAAACTCCGGAAGCACAAAGCATCCTTAAATCTAAACAATCCGAGCAGGAAAGCAAAGGTGGGCTATTCACTGCAGACTTTTTTCCTGAAATATAGAGCTTGTCAAAAGGGGAACTTCCAGAGAATGAGAGAAATGTTAACACAAGTTTGAATCGCATTAAACAGAAGTTGTCCCCTCTCAGCTTTTCCTCCCACATGAGAATAAAACATAAAGAGTGTCAAAATATTTTTGAGTTGCAAAAATGTACCAATTTTATACTTTGGATACATTTTTCAATTTTTCATTTCAATTTCATTTCATTCTTCTTTATAAGTATCTCTTTTTTTGTTGCTGTTGTTTTTATCCTTTCTTTTCAATTTTTAAAGAAAACAGATTGACAAAGGATTAAATAACCCAACAAGCAAAACATTTCATTCCAGGTCAACTCAAAACACCTTCCTCCATTCTCCCTGTCTCTCCCCTCAACCCGGGGCTCCTTTTGGTTCTACTTGAACTTCATTTCCGATTTTTTTTCCCACCAAAAGGAGAACCCCCCCCCCCCCAGCATCCATCTAGCTCCACTAGCAGAAAGGCCTCGTGCAGAGAAAAATGCATGAAGAGATGGGCTATGTAACTCTCACTACGACTACAGCCAGGCTGGGAGAAGCAGAGCTGGGGCCGAGCTCTATCGCCGCCGCTGCTGCCACTGCCGCGCCCGCTGCCGCAGCCGGCGCGCGGACAGGCTGAGGGGCTGCTTCCCAAACTTCCTCATGATCTCCTTGATCCTCGCCAGGTTGGTCTTGGAGATGGTGAAGTCGCACTGGGTGGCCCCCATGTCGTAGCCGACCTCGCAGGTCTTGGTGGCGGCGGTGTAGCCCTCGGCCTTGACGCCCACCACGTACTCGCCCGGGTTGAGGAGACGCCAGTAATCCCCGTCAGCTCCTGGTGGGATAAACACGGCTTTCAGGACTTTGGTGCTTTCTCCTTGAGGAAAGTGTTGTTTATAAAGTCATAGAATCACTGAGGTTGGAAAAGACCTCACCAAAAGATCACCAAGTCAAGCCACCAACCAGCATCACCACCGTGTTCACCACTAAACCGTGTCCTCACGTGCCATATCCACACTTTTTTCAAGCACTTCTAAGGGTGGGAACTCCACCACTACCCTGGGCAGCCTGTTCCAGTTCTTGAAAACCCTTTCCATGAAGACATTTATCTTAACATCGAGTCTAAACCTCCCTGGTGCAACTTGAGTCCATTAAATGAGGACAGAGTCACATGGGATAAGCTGGCTTGGAAGGGAAGCACAAGGATCACTGAGGCCAACTCTCAGCCCTGCACCATCCGCAGGAGAAGTCCTTGGCCATGGGTAAGAAGGCACCAGAGGCTGAGCCCTCCATCCTCACACCAGGAGGCTGCCCCCATCACAATTACCCCTTCTCCTCCTGCCAACCCGAGAGGAAAACACACCTCAATCATATTTTCCAAATGATGAAAAAGGCGCCAATCCAGCTGTACATTTTTGGCAGTTGGAAAGGCCTGAGGCAAAATCTGGTGATTCCCATGGGGTATAAAAGACTTTTCCCAAACTAATCCTAACTGAGGGATCCAGAGGAGCCCTGCTGAAATACCCACATCACATGACCCTGGCCAGACTTCCAGGACACAGATTTTGGTGCTATTTATTGGGAAAAGTGTGTGAATACATAATATCAACTCACTTTGAGATGTCAGTAAATATCCCCTTCTATGAAGCCTTACATTGGGGTTTATGACACTGATTTTCCTACAAAGGTTAATTCACCAGGACGTTTAACCACCTGGTGAAATGTAAATGCACAAACCAAGCTCCTGTAATCAACTAAACTACTCATAAAAATGTATTTTAACACCTCATTGAATCAGGAGATTTTGGTTTCTCCTTTTTCCCTATGAATGATCTCAGATATACCCATTTTATGTACCCATATGTGCATCAGGATGCTTTTAGCCTTCTTTTAAATATGATTTTAACCACCGAGTATTCTTAGCTGTGAATTGAAAAAGGGAAAAACTATTACCTAAAATTAGTTTTGGGCTCTGTCCTGGAAAAAACTGCCTGTGAATGAAAGTACATATTCAAATATGCAATTCCATGTATAAATAGAAGAGGAACATCTCCTCCATGAGGAGGGGCTGGGGTTTTTTAGCACTGATGAGACCTGACAGCCTTACTAACACCAGCCTTGGCTCGCTGGCAGTGCAGACTGTAGCAAAAACTGAAGATGATTTGCATAAAAATATTTTGTTTGGGAAATGATCAGACTGGTCAGCCTCTGTTTAAAGAAACAGTATTTTAATTTAGGGTTTGGTAAAATAAAAAATGTGTTTGCAAACAGCAAGTGTTAACAAATGGCAATATTGACTCTACCCTGATAGTGCAGTCTGAGTGTGCCAGATTTGCACCTGATCAGGTCCGTTCTCGCATCCCAGCTTGCTTGGGTTTTCCTTTCAGCCAGTTTGGACCACATTTGGGGTGATAATGAAGTCCAAATTTTCTGTTTCTCAGGACTCAGGTGCTTTTAGGAAAGGCTCTAAGAGAGGCTCTTTATACAGTTCTCCCTCACCACTGGGTCTGTTGGGAGCTGAACAAAAGGCCAAACCATAAATCTGCCCAGGGTCCTCATATTTACCCGCAAGGGCTCATTTTTAGCGGTAAATGCTCTGGTAATACCCCAGGGCAGGCAAAGGGCTCTGGATCACCCCGTGTGTGACCACAGCCCTGCTCCCAGCCTGGCTTTAGCCCCGGGACTGCAAACCTGACCCACGTTTTTCTGACACGTTTAACAGCCAGTTCATCACAACCCCACACAGGGCCAGGAATAAACCTACACATTCACACCCCACTGGGAATTTATTACAAAGCTGGGTATTAAGCCTTCAGCAGGATGCACTTTGCCTCCTTTCCATTTACAAGCAAGCAGACAGGAGTATTTCTGTCAGCTGTCAGTGCCCAGAATTTAATACCAGGCTAAAAGGTTGGGGTTTTTTTGAAAATCAGATTAAATCCAGTAGGTAAAAAAAAAAATTCAGAGCAGATGGATAAAAGAAACACAATTGAAAACACAGATAAATTTAGTAAATAATAGGTTTGCTGAAATAATAGGTTCCAGTGGGAGCAGGCTGGAGGCAGACTACATCCATATCCACCTACTGGGGCTGGAAAAGGATTGCCATGTCTGCCTAGATAAAATAACAATGCATTAAAGGACAAAGATAGCATTGCTATGAATTTAATATGTCAGATTACTCCACAAATTCTACAATTAAGAGGAATATCCTTTGAGCCTGATAGGACAGACCTTAGCTAGAATTATGTAATTGTAAAAGTGCAAAAGCAATTTTTACACTTAAATGTACTGAATTCCACTGATTTAAATACATTATAAAAATCTTTCTAATGCTCTTTTACCTATAAAAGACTCTCCAGGAAACCTGGCCACAGTGCTGCATACCCAAAGCACATAACAACTTAAACTCAATTTTCTGTGTGGACCAGGCAGCCAGGAATGAGGCTGGAGAGTTGCAGTACCAGAATTATGCTTAGCTTAGACTAATTAAATAAATATTTAATATATAAATATATTTAATATATTAAATATTACCAAATGCTACTTCAAAATCCTTGGGTTTTCTTACATCGCGTATACAGAAATCACGGCAAACTCACCAAAATATTCATAAAAATTTCTCTGAACACGGTGTGAAATTAAATTAATTATGCTTTGGTTCAAAAATCACACAGAATCATCTGTCTTTGAAGTCTGGCTGTGACACAGAAGTGTTTCACCAGGAAGAAACTCCACATTTCTCCATCAATACATACTTTGACATTTCCCAAATTACAGGAAGCAACTCTCAAAACTGCCTTTGCACCATGGTGGGGGAAAAGGTGCATTTGTTCACCCAACTGAACCCTTTTCCGGAGGTTTTCTCATAGATTCCAGTCCATATCTGACTGTAAAAACATGGAATCACTCAGACTTAATCAATAGTTACATCTGCATTGAGGGAAAATGGAATAATTTCCCACAAAGCTCTGGCTCTTGGAATCAATGGCTTCAATTAGCCCATTAATGGTGTTAGCTGAATGTCAGCCTCCCTCTCGTTCCATAAGGGATCTTGTCTGGCCAGGGGAAAGCCAAACCAACGTGCTTTCCCTGCACTTTCATTTCAGTCCACAGGAAGAAGCAAAGAAATTTTCTCAAACCCTTAAATGTTGTTAGAGGGCTTTCACAGACAACTTTTGTCTGGCTCTACGGGGCAGCTGACCATGTTAATGCATCAGTGAAACAGCAGAGCTCAGCTCACATGAAACAAAACTTATGTGAACAGAGATAGCGGCCATAATTCTTCTCCTGCTTGGCTTATTTTTACATCAAGGTAACTCAGAGGTTTAAATGGATATATTTTTCATTTTAAAAGGTGTAAATGAAAGAAGACTGCTGACAATTTGCCTTGTTTCTCTGGAGTTATACATGTCATTTTAGCTTTTTGGCTCCAGCATAAATCCTCTGGGTTCGGGGACTAATGAGACGTGTATTGTTATCTGGATAATATGAAACAAGATAGAACTTTTATGTTCCCATCTCCACAGTGATTCCAGAGTGTGAGCTTAAACGTCTCATTAAAAAGAAAAATTAAAGGGAATGAGATAAGTACTTTTATTTTTACTAACAAGTGCAGATGGCCTCGAGCCACGGAGGCTCAGCAATAAGTCAAGATGTAAATAGCTGCGAGATTCCCCAAGTGCTACAAGGTGGGTTTGGGGATCTTGCACATTTATTGCACTTTATTTTTCTTTCAAATGACAATCCAGAGTACAGAGAGCTGGACATTAATCACATATTGCATTAACTCAGCCTCAACCAGAGCAACACATTAATTCTGTTAACAGAGTAATACAACCCACGCTTTATGGCAGATTTTCAGCACTGCCAAGGCTTCCAAGACAAGAAAAAGCAGCTGATTACTTTAATTCCCACTGTCATTTCCCAGTGGTCCCATTTTGAAATATTTAAGGCAGAATCATTATTGCCTAATTAAATATCTGTCATTCAATGCTTTCTTTTACAATGGAGACACAGTAGCACTGAAATTAATCATAAACTAAGTTAGATATTCCAAGATTCATTATTGGCTCAGATCAGCTCCTGTGGCAAACATTAAACATTTGGAAATCACAAAGCTCTCTGATATCCCATAGCCTGAAATCAGTTTATGTGTCCAAATCTGCCACTCTGTACCTCAGTGGCAAAGCATAAGAAAGTGGCATCGGAAGTAGGACACAGAACACCAGGAAAGATGTAAAAATACACCACATTAGTGTTCAAAAAACGTGTGGATGTGGAACTCAGGAACATGGTTTAGCAGGTTTGTTTTTAAACCACTAATCTGTTCTTTAGCACTGAAGTTTTTTTATCTTTATTGGGTCTTTTTCACCTGTGCGAATGTCATGGTTAACACCTTCCACTGAAATAACAGCATTTGGAATTCCCTTTCCATGCACATCTTTCACGATGCCTTTGATGCCACGATGGACCTGTGGAGAGAATAAAAAAAGCAAGTAAATATTGCACAGCAATGAACAGTGGTATTCCCAGGAACTTACAATGAATCATTAATTCCATAAGTGAATTATATTTTTATATTCCTACTTTATGGCTCACAAAATTGTGAAATATCATTATTAACCCTGTAGCAGCCCTTCAGGCATAAACTTGTGAATCAGTTTGTGGATTTTGTTAGGATTCCTGAGGCATCAAATTCAAGATATAAAGAACAGATGAAGCAACGGACACAATATCGGGGTTTTCTTCTAGCAGCCCTTTCCAACAAGCTCAGCACTCACATCAAATTTTCAGAAGCTTCATTATTTTATTCCCTTAAGTCAAACCGGCCTGGCTGAAGAGACAGGTCTATCAAAAATACCAATTACCACGTAATTAGTCACGCAGGAGAAACAGTAGAAACCTTAATCTCTCAATCTGAAAGGAGTTCCACTTCTGCTGAGTACCTGTTCCATGAAAACAATCAGGGACTCGCGGTTGTTCTCCCACTCTTCGGGCAGCTCGCTCTCGTGGGGATACTTGTCACAGCCAACATAGATGGAGAGCTCAAAGCAGTTGGTGTGCAGGTAGCTGAAGTCATTGATGCCTGTCAATAGTGGGGGAAAAGGGAACAATTTCATATCCTTTTCAATCTACTGATCAGAGCTGAGTTTTTATGCAAATTAATATAACCGCTATAAACACAAGTTGGGTATTTATCCAGCTGGCTCAGCCTGCAGAATTGGAAGGGCAAAAGGTTTTTAGAGATGCCACATGTCCTGTAGCAAAGCACCAGAGCGTCCAAGGTCAGGCTGGACACAGCTTGGAGCAATCTGGGATAGTGGAAGGTGTCCCTGCCCATGGCAGGGGGTGGGACCAAATGGGCTTTAAGGTCCATTCCAACCCAAACCATTCTGGGATTCTACTGATGGAGAAGATGGGGACACAACCAGGAGAAAGGTCTCTCTCTACAGCAAAAACTTGTGCTTTGCTTTAAGAAAGCACTAAGCATCCCTAACCCTGGACACTGCCCATGGAGCAGCTCTCCCTTGTGGGTGCCCTGCCTAGAAATGGAATTGTCTATGTTGGGTTGCAGGGAGGTGCAGCTGTTAACCCCATTTATAGAACCCTGGATGCCAGGACACAGAGCAATGTGCTCACAGGGATTGTTACGTAAAAGTGATTTATCAGAGCAGTTGGTGGAATAGTTCCTCAGCCTGTTTTCCTCCCTGAGCAATCCAACTGATACAAAAGCCAGAAAAATCAAGGTAGTAATAATTATTTGATGTTACATATGGTGTCTGTAATTCGTAAGAAATGAAAGGTGTTGCAGAAGACTGGGATCTGCACTGCTGCTCTGCAATAGGGATTTCCATTAGAAATATGCCCTAATCAAGCCCCAGGAACCTCAATGTCTCCAGTCTCTGAGGAGTTTCAGTTTAATTCTGCATTACAGGGACCACTGTAACCTTTGCAAAGGCCCTGAGCACTAAAGAGGACTGTCCTTACATGCAGAGCTCAAACATTTCCATTCTCCAGGCTTCTCTCCTGTTTCTCACCATTATTTTTCCTGCTTGTTAGTTCTCCACTATCACACAGATAACAAGATACAGAGCATGAACACAAGGGGAAGAAATTCTGTGAGCTTCATTTCTTATTCCACCTGCATTTCTAATAAGAAAATATTTTAAAATATGTTCGTTAATGATCATTAATTGTAATGTTTTAAGTGGCAGAGATTAACAGGATTTGCATTCACTGAGTGCTTCTGACCGGGAAGAGTTAAATGAAAATCTCTGTTCCTGTTCAATTACCACAGAGCAGTAGTCAAGTATTTAATGAGCCCTCAGTGCCTTCTGGAAGCAGAGCTGGAGGATTATATAACACAGATGTTAAACTTTTCACTTTTGTTGGTGGGGAAAGCCTAAATATCAGCCAGTGGCATATGCTACTCTGCATAAATGTGCTTCCCCTCCACTTGAGAAACAGCCACAATTGTTTTCCCCTCACATACTGTATCACATCCTGATTAATCTGCTGTGAAATGTTTTGCCATACACAGTAATTGCTCAGTTTTAATACATGTATTTAAGAAAATGGTTCAACATTGCCAAGAGCCACTCTTTCCTACTGCCTGAACATGCAAATCCAGGCTTAAAAACATTGGAAATAAAATGAAACCAATCTCTTTTTCGCCTCTGTGCAGTTCACCCAGTGCAGAAACTTCATATGTAAACTTGCTGAAGAACTTGCATTCCCTGCAGTTCAAAATACTTGCAGGAAATAACACGGCTGGGCTTTAAAGGCATGAGGAGGTGTTGGGTATCTGTGGTGCATGTGCTTCTCTGGGGACTGAAAAGAAATTAGAAAAATCCCATCTAAATTTTCCCGTGGCGTGAGCAGTGAAAAGTTTCTGTGCAGGACCCCTGTGAGGAAGCAGATGGATGAGGAGAGAGGGGATGGGCACTTTCAAGGTGTGGTACAGAGAGGAGATGCCACCCACACCAAAAGATGGATGGGAGAGCTTCTGCAAGCACTTTACTGGAGGTCTTACTATAATGTAACAGAGCAGGACATAAATCATAATTAAAACATCATCAAGCAAAAAAACAAATCAGATGAAACAAATCCAATATGTAATTGGTCCTAAGAAATCACGGTAATACTCAGCATCTATGTTGTCCATCTTTACTTAATGTAACTCAGTGTGACAGCTGTTAGTGACAAGGCCAATGCCATCTTTTCTGGATTGATTCATGATGATGTTTCTTGTAGCACTTAGGAAAATTAAACTCATAAATTAGATAATTGAGTGGTCAAGTTAGCTCTCAGAGTATGCTTTAGAATTTGCAGAAATGCATAGAAATGTACTGTCAGGCCTAAGAGTTCAAGGTTTCTCCCCAAATTCACCCAATGCTTTTTAAACTCCTGAAAAAATATTTGAGAAGCTTATTCTTGACTGTAGCCTTTAAAGGCCTGCCAGCACTAACTTCACACGGGCCAACGTAAAAGCCATAAAAGCCATGTCCAAAATCCAGAAATGTTTATGCAGTGGAAGTACCCACAAGTTCCAAACACGAGCCAGTTCCAGCAAACCCTGGCCTGCACAGGCACTGGCCTGCAGCTGTTTGCCATTAGTGCTGTTCCTGTTGTCAGCCCACTGGTGGCAGATGCCTGTGCCATTTCCTAATTTCAGGGAATATTTTGTTTGACTGATGCACTTAGAAAACATGAGGATTTTGAGCAGAACTGTGATGAGTCAGCAGAGTTTCTGATTCCCAGCCTGCTCCAAGTGCACACCCAGAGAGACAAATGTGCCTAATGCTGTTAAAAATGTGCTTCTAATTGGGCTTTCCTGGAAATCGAGGTTTTGGCTGCGCCACAGACCATGGCTCCCCCTTCGTGCTGCTTAACAGGGTGACAGGCTTGGGTGTATGGAGATTGATCCAGGCTGTGAGTTATCCTGGAAGAATGCTTGTGGAGCCCATGCAAAATTTAAGTGTAGGGGTGTCCAGGTCTTTTAGAAACAGGACAGTAGCAGGCAAACAGCAGCTTTTTATGGCATGTCATTACAGCTCCGAGTGAACGCGAGTAGGGGCTGATCTGTGGCTGAGTTCAGTCAGCAGGAGGCTGAAACCAGGATTTCCTCATCTGAGAGCCACTGGATTCTCTCCCTGAAGCCCCTGTTTCAGCTCTGACACTGGTTCTGATGCGTGGCAGCAGTTTTCTTGTTGTCACCTTGAGAGATGGCGAAGGCTGACAGGGTCCCTCCTGCCAGTGGGTTTGGACTGGGTTGGTTTCTTCCCGACAAACTGTCTTGAGTGCACAGAGTTCTTAAAACTAACGATGTGGACATGCATTTTGGAAAAGTTGGTTGTAAAAGAAGCAGTCACCAGGTATTAAGGACAGCAACGACATCTGATGCGTGATGAAATGAGGAAATATTCCTCTTAGAACACACATTTTACCACCACCACCACCTCTGCGGCGCACACCGGGCAGTGATGGCTTTACCCTAATTAGCAAGGCAACACTAATTGGAGTTCCTACCACTTACTTCCAGCCACGGTGTGCCAGGAGGCTCCATTGACAGTGCCATCCTCCTTCTGGAAGTCCTCAGTGTGGCAGGCCCTCCTCCTGGCATCCGTCATCAGCCGGTGCGTGGAGGCGTAGGAATACGCCAGCCAGCGGAACACGTGGTCGTCCGGGGTGGGGGTGTAATCCTGGGTTTTCCACATGGATCTCACCATGTCGTAGGGATAGGCCACCACCAGCTCTCCCCCCTGCAAGTTGCCACCCAGCACGAAAGGGATTTTTTCCATCCAGGCTATGATTGCCCGTGTCTCCACCGCCACCTGGGAGAAAAAGAAAGAGCGGCTTTGGTTCAGCCTGGAAATCTGATATAATGCTGTTTCAAAGGGAGACCAGGCTCAGGAGTCCTGCTGGGAGTTCCTGAGCATGAGGAGCCAGCAGAAGGCCTGTGGGCGAGGAGAAGGCCTTCTTTAAATTATGGTGCTTGTTGGCCATCCTTGGGAGGTCACAGACATCCCTTAAGAACTAACAAAACCTTCATGTCAGTAATTTGTGGAATGGGAACATCTATGTGGAGTGAGGCCAAGAGCAGGAACTGACAGAGATGTCAGACGGTGACACTGCTCCCCCTCTTTTTGTTTCCAAAATAAGGGATTTTAAACATAGAAATAATGGCCATAAATTAAAATACAGGAAGTTTCACCTGAACATGAGGATGAACTTTTCCATGAGGGTGGCAGTGCACTGGAACAGCTGCACAGGGAGGTCATGGAGTCTCCCTCTCTGGAAAAATTCCAAACCAGCCTTGATGTGTTCCCATGTCACCTGCTCCATGTGACCCTGCCTTGGCAAGGGGTTGGACTGGATGATCTCCAGAGGCCCCTTTAAACTGTAACTATTCCGTGATTGTGTGATTCTACAGTACTAAAAACTGCCCCAGTGAAGCTGCTATTAATAGCGGCCATTGTATTTAAAAGGTCAGGCCAAAATAAGTTAAATTTCTGGCACAATGATCCAATAAACCACTTCAGCACCAGCCACTGCACTGGGTTTTGCATATGCCTGATCTGTTGCCGTGTTTTTCGAGATGAGAATATATTTCAGATAAGAGTAAGTAAGAAAACCCCAGGGGAAATCTGTGAGTGAGTTTTCAAAGACCTCATCTACACCCCTAAACCAGGGAGAAGCCTGATCCACATGGCTGAGCTCATGGAGAGCTTCTCCTTGCCTACCTTGCTGCCTAAATTTGGGTATTGAGTCCTCCAGGTTCTTGCAATAGCTGAGGGAAAAGAAAATCCTCTAGGAAAGAGTTTCTTCCTCAAGATCTGCCTGTAAAACCTTGAGGGGGAATGGTCCTTTTGTGGTGCATTTTTATTCCCACTGACAAACAGGGAATTATTGACAGGAAGCTTAGATCGGGTATGGAACTTCCCCCCCAGGTTATTCATTCCTTGAGAAAGGTAAATCTCACTCTCCCAGCACGTCCCAGCCTTTGTGTCCCCTCTCCTGGCCTTACTCACAGTGGCATTTTCAGACAGGTACCAGTCAGGGATCGGGATGTGATGGTTCGGAACTTTTCTTTTACTCTTCTTCTGATCTTCTGACTCCCAGAGCAGAGAGTTTAAATCAGGGAAGTTATTGTTGATGTCAATGCCGTCCTGAGTCCATCGTCCTAAAGACCAGCCCCCCAATTCTGAACCCTTGGATTAATAAAAAAAGAAAGAAAAAGAAAAAAAATGAAAATTAATATTCATTCAGAGTAAAACAACCTGTGAGCCCCTGCAGGGTGTGCAGAGTGTTTGGGAATGTACCAGAGGTCATTCTATACAGAGAAATTGCAGATTAATTATTTAATTAACAGAAACAAATGTAATTGGCAGTTTTTTTAAAAACTTTTGTATGAAATCTCAAATGAGGTGAAGGAAAACCCACGAAAATTTACTTGAGGTTAGCCAAAATGTCTCTCAATGGAGACAGCACACATTCCCTCCCATGACTATGATTCTGACTTTTCTGTTCCTGTCTTCTGCAGACTGCTCTGAAAGATTTTCCAGTGCATTTGACCAGCCCCTACAACTTTTCCTGGTGTCTGTCTTCGTCCAGACTGAATTATTACGATGCCCAACACATTGTGCTCTCCTTAAAGGCACATGATTAAATTTCAGCTGTGGAGGAATGCAAATTTTCATGTGCTGAGCTTGGTTTCTCGTGAGAAACAGACTGCACGAATTTTCCATTTTCCATGATGGTGTTCCCATCGCTCTGTACACCTCAGGATGGTTTGTTCTGGCAGCCTTTGTGGCCCTTCTTTCCATGTACATTCTCCTGTTGGCCAGCATCACATAAAATACCATTTCTTTCAGCTTTTCCCCGAGATGTTTCAGCGGTTTGTGTTTACTTTGGTGCGCTCATCTTTTCATTTTTAAATTTTGATCGCTTGTAAAATGAGGCCTTTGAAGAAAATAGCGACAAGAGGGGCACTTTTGACTCGTCTCCTGGAATGAAAAGAATTCCTTGATGTGTTCATAATCCTATTACCGCTTTATACGCCTTGTCATATCCATCAGGGTTCACTGAGGGCAGCAGGTGGATCCTCGTGTCCTCAATGAGGTGCACGATGCGTGGGTTCCCAGCCAGGTACTCCTGGCACATGAACTGCATCAGCAGAAGGATTAGCTCTCGCCCAAGCACTTCATTCCCATGAGCTCCTGCAATGTAGTGGAATTCGGGCTCCCCTGTGGAAAAAAACGTGGAGCAGAGTTGTAGTCAGAGCAGCAAATCCAATCTCTATGAGACGGCATCGGTGCCAATCAGCAACATTTTACTTAAGGAGTGTTGGAGAAATGTCTTAACTGCACAGATGAGAGGTGAAAATGTCACTATGGAGAATTAAATTGCTTCCTGTTGCTATTTTAGAACAGGCTTATGTATCTGTGATCTCGAAAGCCATCGTGTAAAACCTCCAAAACCTATTTTTGATTAAACATATTTCTAATTATACTTACAATTTGGGCATGTTAGAGGTAGATTTTAACAGTTCTGATAGTCTCAAAATCACATGAAAAATCCATTGCTAGCAGTTCTTTGGGACAGAAGAGAATTTTCCTAACAACCAATTTAAACATATATAAACATGAATATCAGGATATTCATGGATACATCAAAGCACAAAATTCCTTTTTTTCCAACAGCTGTCTCAGGCACTATGGTAGTGAGAAACACCAAAGACTGAATGAGTTTCTGCGTTGAAGAATTGTATCATGGTAAGAAATTGAACCCCAGCCCTCCCGAGTGAAAAATTATTTGGAGGTTTTGCCTGTCCGTGCTTGCAATGCATTCACCCCACATGAAAAAGGTAAATTTCTATCCAAAGCTACATCAATCCCCACAACTAAAAACCATCCCCCAGCACCAAAATTCGCTTTTATTTTATTACTGTAAAGAATGATCATTAAAGAATTGATCCCACATTCAAAACCTCTTCTATTTGTGCTCGCCCTCCTCTTCCCAATTTAGAAATGCAGCACTGAGGTTCCTCCCACATACATTTGAAATCTTTGCTGCCATGAACATAATTCCATCAGTGATAATTAGTGCAGATGCAGAGAAAGAGGAGGGGGAAAGAAGCCAAATCCCAGCACCCCTTCAACAGATTTAGTTAAGACTAAAATCCTAACCAACTTCGTGTTCTCCCGGGTTGTCAGAAATCTCGACAGCGTACAGCTTCAGTCCTTGGTTGCTTTTTCCAATATTGTAAATTCTTGTGATATTTGGGCACATTTTATTCACAGTTTTCATCAACTGCCAACAATAAAAAAAAAAAAAGAGACATATTTAGACAGTGCAGCATCAAAACAGACCCACTAGGAATTGGTTCAGTCTAAATCGGATGTGGCACAAACTCTTCATTTGCTTCTCTGGTTATTTCTTAGTTGTAAAAGTTTTATGTTTAGTTCATGAATTTATAGCTCTGCTGTCACATTTTTAAAACTTTATACAATGGAGAGTAATTAAAATAACAGAGAGTAATTAAAACAACCGCACTTTATGATGTACTGTAGGTAAGGGACTTGTGACCCAGGGTGTCAGTGCACAGAAATGCATTTATTTTGCAGGTTGCCACATTCCCTCCAATAGAAATATTGAATAAAAGCAGTTTTATTTTAGCTAAAGGCTAAAACCGTACTGTATAAATAATGTTACTAACTCAGACCTGTGTTTACTGTGAGAATCCAGAGGGCAAGGAATATTTCTCTGCCTGTTTTGAAGGGTTCTACCCCCCTGGGCAACGCTGTCTTTGACCTTCATCCATAGAGAAAATTACCTACCCTCTGGGAAGAAGCAGAATCTACACTGGTGTGAACTGGGTGATAGAACATTATGTCAGATTGTCACAGGGCGAAAATTCAGAGGTGTTGGGTTTGTTAATATAGTTAATAGATAAAAAGCAAAAACTTCAAAATGGAGGATTGTTGTTGTTCTCCAGACCTTCTTCTTCTTCTATTACTCCATGTTCTGCGGCAAAAGTGGATTGAGATAATTAGGTGAAAAATTCCGCAGTTCCTGTCTATGTGACAGAGAGATGTATTGAACATTGGTAGAAAAGTAAAAATATCTTTCGTTTTGAGTTTTCATTGGGTAATTTACCTTTAAAAAACTGTGTAATCTTAATAATGTAGCTTTCTCGTGCATTCTCTTCTCTGTGCTGTGTCTGGGTCATGTCAGTGACTCTGTTTCTCTGATAAGACTTAATAAACAACTATCCAAAAGCAAAGAATGTAGGAAGTCCTGTTCGTCTTCTGAATTTCTGGCAAAGATTCTAAAAATCTCCCCCATCCTGGGAGGCATAATTAAGGCACGGAAAAGTGTCATTTACTAATTTCTCTCCTCACACCTTCTCCAAATTGAAGGAAATTCAACTGGCTGATGTTTCCCTGCATCCATGCAGCTCCACAAGCTGAGAAATGGGGAATGTGGGCCTGTTGTCCCAGAGCTGTCTCTGAAACCCAGCAGAGAAACTTCTGCCTCTGAAACTTCCATGGAGCAGGAGCTTTCCTGACGTGCCTGGCACTCCAGTGCTCACAGGATACCAAGAACACCAATTTAGAAAAGTGGTTGAAAGTATGGAAATGCTCATTAACAGTGAGAAAAATGCCCAGAACCAAGTTCAAATTATATTACATTCAGTGGAAATATTTGCTTTGGCCTCAGTAAACTCCCCACCACCTCTTTAATTGCAAACATGTGATTATTTTCTGAGTCAAAGAACTTTTCCTGCTTGAGACCTTCTGTAATAACCTTTACTGTGACTCTTTTGGTAACATGTAATGCAATGGAGGTAATTGTTTATGGAAACACAATGCTGAAAATGAACATATTTCATATTTGATCTTCTCATACCCATTTCCTACAAATGGCACAATATTTCACCTGTGACCTGGGTTTGTTGTCTCAATGACAAGGTTGTACTCAAATGTCCACATCAAACCATGTAACAGCACCCTGTGCCACATGAATACATATAAATATATACATAGAAATGAACACATAATAAATATTTTGGGCTGTGAACCAATCTTGACTTCTGCACACAAGATACAGCGGGTGTTCCCATTGACTGGAAGAAGAATATTGAATGTTCTTTTACAAGGCGAAAACTGGAGCTGTAAATTTCATCTCCCTGACCAGAGAGTTCTATTAAAATAACCTGACACCGAGCAAATCCCTCCATCTCACAAATACTTGATTTATTGCAATGTCATGTAATGCTTCCAAAACCTGGCCCAGGGAACACCATCTCCTCCTCCTTCAGTATTGATAAGAAATCACTTCAAAGAACAGCATTTTTCTGAGATGGCTGGTGGTGAAGTAGCCATGAAAAGTGACAATAATGTATATTTCTGGGGGTTGGGGATTTTTTTGGTTGTTGTTTTTGGCTTTGTTGTTTGTTTGCTTGTTTGTTTTTAATCAGAAGTTGTCTCTGGCAGTCATTATTCCATTTTGCACTGAAATTTTGAGAATAGTTTTGGGAATATAAGACTCGTTGCAATGCAACCCGCAGTATTCTGCCCACCAGGAATTAAAATCCAATGAGCTCTAAACAAATTAATTATTTTGACACAGAGGAAAACAGAAATTGGGAGAGCACACAGTTCACTCCTCTCAGCCACTGTCACAGATTTTCCACTTGTATGAAGAGGGAAAAAACATTCTGGTTTAAAGCTGTGGGTTTTTTTATCCCCAAGATATTTCTAACCTGACCAACCTGTCTTTCTGCAATGACAACATAAATACATTTCATTTTATTGTTCTTGACAGTAATTATGCCAATTGAGTTCCTACTCATCTAATCTTTGTGCTAAGAAATATAGGCCATGAAATCTCTACCAAAATAAACGTGTGACTCAGTACACAATTGCTCAATAAAAACCAGGGGTGATTCATGCAGTATAAATACACTGAAAATCCAGCACACAGCAAGTGATTCACACACATCAAGTCCAAACATATTATCTTTATATTTGAAGAGAAAGCGGGCAGAAATATTTCTTCAGGACAACCCACACTTGTGTCTGTGGTGATATGAAGCAAGATTAAAAACAATAACAAAGCCAAGAACAAGGCAGGCTCCGTGAAGTTAAAGAAACAAGATTAGCAAGCCTGGTAGAGTAAACTATACTAACAGGGTTTTTTTTTTCAGGTGTTTTTTGTGAATTTTTGCTGATTTTTGCAACTGTGAATATGGAATTGGACTCTGTAGAGTTTATTCTGGTTATCCAAACCCATTGAAGTAACTGAGAAACCTGATGGCTAAATCAGAGTCGAATCTAGGAGAAACCACTGTGTCATTCACCACTCAATTACACATGGAAGAAAAAGAGTGGCACATGATATGAAAACACCCCCTCTGTCGTTTAGTGTCCCATTTTTCAGGTGAGTTTCTGTACAAATTAAGACTTTGGGATTGTATTGGACTGTTGCTTTTAATCGATTAAAACAGGGAAAATATTTTAAAACATATTGCAGACAGAGTTTAATAATATTTTTAAGAGGTGGAATTTAGATTGCATAGGGCTGAAAAACCTGCACCCATCCACCCTCCATCACACACCAGCCTCTTTGCCTACCTGCCTCATTTCCTTGTAGTTGTGATGCTTAAAGTCCAGATTATCAGTGGTTGTCATCTCATTTCTTCTGTGGTAATAATTATTTGGATCTGAGAAAAGAAATAAAAGAGTTTCCACGTGCTTAGGAATTTCAAATGTGGAGGTGCTTTGGCACAATGCATGTAAGGAAGGCAGAAATCTGAATTTCACCGTCCTGTGTGTACTTAAAACAGGTTTTCTATAAGCAAAACTCAGAGAAACAACTAATTTTAAATATTTCTAATCACTGCACAAACCAATTCATACAGATCCAAACAAAAGCAAGAAGGCATCAGCTTTCCAGACAGTTCCTCTGCACAAAAAACTCAACTTCAACAGAAAAGCAGAAGGGCAGCCTTAGGCTGCAGAGGAGGGGAAAAGTCATTGGGAAATGATGAGTCAGATGCAAGATAAAAGAGTGGAAGAAAAATCAAATTAGAGGAAAAAGCCACAGTAAATGTTTTGTGTCCACTTGATTAATTTACTATTGCAAGGAATTTTAGTTTTCCTGATGAGTATTTTCCGAGTCTATTCACTGCTTGCAAAACATGGAAAGGAACAACTGTGCATATTAAACACTCCTAATTATCTTCCAAAACAGTTCTCATGGAAGTCAAGAGGTCTTTGTTACTTAAAAATTTACATATTCACTTATTTATGGCTGTTATTTATAGTTTGCCCATTTTGAAGTACCAAAGGAGGACATGTGGTTGGAAAAGAATCTTTTGTCTCCTTGACATTCCAGGCCCTTCACCTGGAAATAAAAAACAGGCCAAGGCTGTTATGGCTCAGCTTTGAAGTTCCTGATAAATGTGCTCCTAGCCTAATCTAGTTTGATTTCTTTTCAGAGACAAACAAGTCTATTTGGAAAACATCAGGCACATTCCTTAACCGGCCACATCTGGGATGTCTGGAATTTTGAGTAATCATTCATCAAGCCAGTGGCTGTCAGGCTTCCATGAAAAATGGTTTGCTTTCACACAAAATCATCTTCATTGGTTTAGAATTCTTGGGGGGAAGTGAAATATGAAGAAGTCTAAGTATCACCCTGTCTCATCTCAACACAAAAAGATATGGTCTCTAGAGAAGGAAAACGGTTTTAAACAGTCTCACCTGCCAGTTGTGGCTTTTTTTGCGGGGGGGAAAAAGGAACAATTCTGAGTAGGAAGAACACGTAGTTACCATCCCACAGCAACAAACCCTTAATGAAATTATGGAAAACCCGTAACATTGCAAAATACTTTAGAACACTTTCAAGTTTCGTATTTCTGACATTAAACCCACTAAATATTCCCATAAAATTCTAAATTTTTTTGGGTCTTTTGCACTATTTAAGTTATTTATGAAATGAAACACGCAAGTTCCATTAAGCTTCAGAGTAACAGGACCCATCCTTGTCTCCCCTTCCATTTCCTAATCTACAGCAGAGATGCTGGAAGGTCACTTGAAGGCTACTCTACAAATATGACAGAAAAATGTCCAAAAAAAATCTTGTCTCATCAAAACCCATGTTAATTTGCAGAAATAATTCATTAATATACAGATGGATGAGAAATGGAAATCATAAAAAAACCCCCACGTCTTCTCAAAAGAGACAATGTGTTTAATGCCCCACAGAATATCTTCATAATTGAAAAAATATCCCCACGTCGTAAAAATATAAAAATAAACATCATAAAACTGCCAGGATGTTGAAGGTTTTCTCTATCACCACGAGCCAAAATATACAGCAACCGATTTTTTTTTCCCTGATACTTTAATCCCATTCCTTTCAAAGCCTGGCTCTTTTTCCATACATCAAACACGAATATCATGGGAATAACTGTGAATGCTGTAGAGCTGGTGGAAACTTAAAAAAACTGTGTAGTGAGAATCATTGTATCTCTGGCCCTTCCTCAACAACAGAGCTCAATTTGACAGCTCCCTAGGGAATTAACACTCCTATTTTGCCAGGCTCTGCTGTAGCCTGCTTGGATCACTGGATTTCTGCTGCAACAGGAATACAGATTAGAACATTAAAAGCTAAAATGTAGAAAGGCAAACAAGGCTTGTGCCCAGCTGGATGGATCCACTTTAGCAAAAATTATTTTTTTAAAATAAAACAGAGAATAAGAGATTGAGAAACTCAAACTGCAGAAGAGTTATAATAGAAATATACTGATTTATTTGCAGATATTGCACAGAAAGTCTCTTTTTCTTCCAAAGAGAAAAGATCCTGCAAAACTGTGGCACTCACATTTATACAGAGGGATATATTAGTAATAATCCATCCTTACACCACCGGTAGAAGTGATGAAGTTTGCTGGTAGATGCACCTTGTTCCCTTCATGCTTCTATTCTTTGTAAAGGTGGCCAAGTGACTAAAGCTGTTAAATCATAGGTTCATAGGGCCACAGAACGGCCTGGTTTGGAAGGGACATTAAAGCTCATCCAGTGCCACCTCCTGCCATGGGCAGGGACACCTTCCACTGTCCCAGGCTGCTCCAAGCTCCATCCAGCCTGGCCTTGGACACTGCCAGGGATCCAGGGGCAGCCACAGCTGCTCTGGGCACCCTGTGCCAGGGCATCCCCACCCTCACAGGGAACAATTTCTTCCCAAAATCCTATCCATCCCTGCCCTCTGGCAGTGGGAAGCCATTCCCTGTGTCCTGTCACTCCAGGCCCTTCTCCAAAGTCTCTCTCCATCTTTCTTGTCGGCTCCTTCAGGTACTGGAAGGTCACAATTACATCACCCCAAAACTTCTCTTTTCCAGGATGAACAATCCCAATTCTCCCAGCCTTTCCTCCCGGCAGAGCTGCTCCATCCCTCTGATCAAACTGGTGCCTCCTCTGGACTCTCTCCAGCAGCTCCTTGTCCTTCCTGTGCTGGGGACCCCAGAGCTGGAGGCAGAACTCCAGGTGGGTTAATGCCCAACTACTTCGCAGCATGAGGGCTCTAAAACTGCCCATAAAAAAGTTCCAGAAAGGGTCAATTGCTTGGCAGTTGACAAAAAAAAGGGGATTTTCACTTATTACAGCTCTGCAGCACCTCAGTCAGTGGAGCCCTGATGCTTCCAGTGGGTTTCAGCTTCTCAGCAGTGGTGCTCCAAATGCAGGACATAATGAAGGCAATCCGAGTGATTCAGAGAAGTTTTTGATAAAAAGAATGTTCTGGTCCAAATCCTTTAGACTGCCTTAAAAACCTCAACATGCTATTTTGCAAATGACTGATTTTTTTTAATTTCCCTGTAATTTAAGGGAATTTGACTTGTCTTCACTAAATTGAACATCTCACAGACAGCACATGTGTAATCTTGAAATAAATCTGCTGGCAGCCACATCAGGTGATCTTAAGTTTTTTTCCACATGATCTATTTCATGGCAGCCTCATGAGCATTGCTCATGACCATTAACATCACACATGAAATCAGCAATGAAATAATAGTTTTCCACTATAAATTGATTCTTTTCTCCTTTTACTCTCAGAAATAGCTTGCTGGATTTAGAACTGCTGTTTACACGGCCATTTATAATGAAAGATACTTGTGGAAAGTCACATTTCTGTCAAAAAATGAACACAAGTCTAGACTTGACCAGGTAGCCTGGCACTAAGAGAGAAGCAACAAAAATTAGATGGAAGCCACTGCAAAACACAGTACTCCATTACAGAGTTGTTAAAGTTCATTTTTTATCTTGGGTTCAAAAAAATGCCGTAATCATGGTACCAGTGATTGTTTTCTATATAAGAACTATTAAAAATTAAATTTCATCACAAATTTATTCCATTAAAATAATTGCCTCTTGCCTTGACTACTCTACAATATAAATAAATGCATGAAGAACTCAAATAATTTTCTCTCTCCAATCTCTGGGTACTTTTGATCATATGCAATTTCTTTTGGACCTTCCTTAGGTTTGAGAAAGAAAAGGCAAGGAAAGCACATCCACCCCTCTTAGGCAATTGAAAAAGTTTGTGTGTGTCAGTCTCCATCTATGTAAATACCAGCATTTTTGGAAGGTGGAGAGGGAATTAAATGCTTTTTGTCCTCTTTTTGCCCAGTGAGACATGGCAGCACTGATTGTTGCTATAGGTAGGATTTTCTGGCGTTTTTCCTCCAGAGAGAAGTGTCCTTCCCTCGGTGAAACAGCAAATCCCTTCTGTTCCCAAATGACAGCACTGTCACAGCTGGATAACACAGGGGTTTTTTTATTTTATTAGAGCTACTGTAACAGTCTAGAAAAGGTTGTTTGTCCAAACTAGTCTATGATACAACAAAAACGTATGTGATGGATAAGCGATAAGCATTTCACCGATAAAAATTACAATTATCTTGTATAATACTGATTAGATAAGCAGTAACTTCTCTGTTCCAATTGTCCAAATAGAGTTTTCTCATGATTTATCCAATTTTTAGTGCATCTACCACATGCAGCAGGTTTTATGGAGAGATCCCTACCCCCAGGAATGGGTTCTAGCTGTCTTTAACCATTTCCATGTCATTCCGACAGTGCTAACAACTTCTCCTAGAATATTAATATCTTACTCAGGTTTTTTCTTTATCTTTTATCCTTTCTCCTTATTCCTTTATCACCCTCCCTTGTGAGCCTGCTTGATGGAAAGCTGATAGAGAGCACAGACTGAATGCAAATGGTTTAATATATTCAGGGATTAATAAAGACATAAACCTTAAAATTACAAGTCTAGAAGACATCAAAAGGAATTCACACTCCTGAAAATTGGGTTTCTTTCCTCTCACCCTCCTTTAGCTGTTGGGGTATTTCCCCACAGGTATTTCCCTGTATCTCTGGGCTTTGGAAAGGCTAGAGGTGTGTGAACTAACAGAGCTCCACCTCCTGATTTTGGTGAATTTAGGCAAATTGATCATTTTCATGGAAAAAAAACCTATCAGAAAAGAAGAGCCCTTGATTTCCAGTCCCACAGTCAAGACAAAGTGTTAGAGCAGCACAAAGCCACTGCTCCCACAGCCAAACCATCTGGATATTTGAGTTGGAATGAGCAAAATGGCACCAATAAAGGGTGAGGAATCCACTTAGAGGCAGCTGCAAAAAAAATGTCCCATCCTACAGGAAGGAAACGTGCGTGGAAAGGCCTCTGGAACCTGAGGAACAGCTTTGTTCCGGGCGCCTTGCGTGCGAGGAACAAAATGAGCAAGGAGAAAGAAATGCCAGCTCTTTCTGAGCTAAAAAAGATGGGTCAGCACTTATCAAAACCTATTAGTTCTTCAGTCCAATTACATTTTGAATGAACACACCCCACTCCCATTGTGTTTCTCAATGAATGATTCTGGTATTTTCTTTCAGGAATATACTGAATCAGCCACTGCGGGCAATTAACTCAATAAATGACTGCCAGGAGGATGCACTGATGCTGCTTCCATGCGAATCCAAGATCTGTGAAAAGCTGGAAGAGCACTCAGCAGGGCAGTGCTGAAAGTGCCGATGTGTTCCCAGCTTCACCCACCGACACAGCCCCATGAAACTGAAGGGTAACAAATGCCAACACTGCCAAGCAGAGTTTGGCCCTGGATGGGTGTAAATCCAGTAAGACTCCAGGGTAAAAAACTGCTGCACTTAACAAAAATCACCTTTCCAGATACTGGCATGTTTGCTTTTTCCTGTTTAGATGCAGTTTTAGGGAACAGAAAGGGATTGTGAGGATTTCCCAACAAATCACCCTACAAAATGGTTTGGGTGTCATCTCTGTCATTCCCTGGAGCCCTCTGTGTGTGTCCTGTGTGCCAGTAAAAAGTCACGGTGCTGAAGAAAGGTTTCTTTCCCTTCAGCCTCACACCCTGGTTTATAGAGAGCGGATCCTCTTCAAACCCACAGGAATCTGGGGTAAATCACTGCTCTCTGAGAGTTCTTGCAAGAGCTGAGGGGAAATATTGTCTGTGGAATTGCTCATCACGATGGGAAACAAGCAACCCAGAGAGGTGCAGTGTTCTAAACCCACAGCTAAAAGAAATTAGAATCCTCCTGAAAACAGGGAAATTCACATGCACAGGGCACCTTTGGTCACTGCCATCAAGTCCAGGATGCATTTTTTACCCACTGACAGCAGTTGTCTACATGCTGCTGAATTTCAGTGCTTCTTGATAACACATCCACGGACTAAATTTTATGACAATACTAGCTCCACACTTCTCTTTGGCAGAGAATTATCTCTTCCATGCCCCAAACTGTTTGTTTGTTTGTTTGTTTGTTTTCCTCTGAGTGTTTAAGTATCCAAAGGACAAAAATCGAGCTATGTCTGCTTGGCATGTGAAGACCCTACATCACCAGAGGAACTGGAGGCAGCACGCTCTGAACAGAGGCAGGAACAGTAAAAGCAGCAATGGAAAGGCAGTTTTTTCTGTCTCTAGTATTTCTTAAAACACTGTTCATAGACCTCTGCAAAAAAATCCCCATGGTGCCAGAATTTGAGATCAAAGAAAAACAACCAAAAAAAAGCAGATGAGAGGTGTAGAGTGAGTAGTGAGGAACTTAGAAAAGATTTGAGAAAAGAGGTTTTTTAGATATTTATGTACATGTACACACAGAAATGAAGACATTAATCCACCACAAGACCATTCACAATGTGCTTAGCGGAATCATGGCTTTGGCACAATTTGCAGTATTGGAGGATTTTGGTTTGGTTTTTTTTAGTGGCCTTGCATAGCATAGGACAATATCCTTCACTTTGGACTTACCAGGGATGATGCTGGATTTATTAACACTTGAAATATCCTAGAAATTCCTTTCACCCTCTACTCCCTCCTTCCTCCCTACGAGCTAAGTATGAGTTCAGCAAAAGCATTTGCCCTCAAGTCCTATAGCCTACATAATGAAAAAAAATTAAAAAATTAAAAAATTAAAAATCAGGTTATATAATTGTTATTTATTGCCTTAGAAGCTTGAGACATCTGCAAGCAGCTTTCTCAATACATAATCCTATTGCCTCCATTGTACATGTGCACTCAGGAAGATTTATTGCACTGCATTTAAGGCCAAACAACAAAGAAAATCTTGTTAGATCATCCATGCAATCTTGTTTTATTAATAAAGGCACTTACAGATACTATGGGTTGCATATCAGAAGATATCCTGATACTGTCTGTGGGCTTGGGCAGATATTTCTGTTTCTTTTTGCGTGACTCTACTCACTAAAGATAAATATTACACCGAAAGCAAAGATACCCAAAGGAAATGAAATTTTTTGAGTTTTGGCACTGCAGCCAAGCCAACAGCAATTGATAAAGGCTCTTACCTGGCAAGGGGCAGCCCAGGATTTCCAGTCTCATGCAGATGCTGCCCTCTTCGAACCAGGAGCGGGGGTTGATGCGGATGTAACGCGCCACCAGCGGCACCGGCAGCATGTTCAGCACGGGGATCTCCTTCTCACTGTTCCCTTCGAAAATCTGGGCGGGCCAAACATGGGAAAATGGCAACATCAGTGCTTCAAAATGTCTCTCAGTGGTTTTGGTAATAGAAGTATAAAATCACCCTCCAGGTCCAGGCTGATGGTGGCTCAGGCCAGAACTGCTCTTTGACGAGTGCAATCTCCCCGTTCCCCCCAGACAATTCTGTGTCCATTTCTGTACCTTGGGATTTGGTCTTAAAATCAATGGGACCACTGAAAGATGCTGCCTTTAAGTCGTAATCTGTGGCCAGCCCCTGCTTCCCCACCTCTGCTCTTCTTCATAAAACGTGTTTCATTCCACTCACCACATCTCCAGATTCGTTTCTGACAGCCGTCCACGCGTGGCTGTCATTGCTCACCAACACTCTGTAAGAGGTCACCCAGTTACTCCTTGAAAAAGAGAATAAATCAGTTACTTTTAATAACTTAGAATGACTGCATATTATTTAATATAATCAAGCTTATAAGGCTGCTAGCAGTGGAAATCCCATTTGGCAAAGTCATGCCAATCTGGATTCAACAGACAATTCAAAAAGCCTAGCAAATAGGAGCAAAATCCCGGTGAGATAATATCCTGGGATTCCAGGAGGTGAGAGACTTGCTGCTCTCCTCTCCTTTTATATGCAGAGTTTGGGATAAATGGCTTATCTAGAACAGATTTATGCAGTGTTCAAAGATCATCTTTTCAGCTGCAGAGCATTTATTAGTTCTGCTGTTATTATCAGAGAGGATGGGGAAAAAGTAATAAATCCTCAAGGATGAAACATCTGTGAATTTCAACCAGCAAAATTTCCATTTCTGTCAATAGAAGAATAACTGGAGCCTGCAGTTATTCTTGTATTTATTAGCAAGAGATAGGGACAGAGAGATAATTGATCACAGGACTACTGCACTCCTACAACATCCTGATCAATCCCCAATAGCTGATTTTTCTAATGTTATCTGATTTATAGCAAAATCCCCTTTCATCTAAAAAAAGTTGAATACTTCAGTTATGCCTCTTCTGCATCCATCTAAAGAAGAGTATGAGGAGATGTAAAATTCTGCTTCCTATATCCTGGAGTTAAAGCTGTGCAGTTTCACACTGCTTGGGCATTACCCATGGAAATGTGTGTACAGGTACGGGGAAGGCTGGAGAAGGTGAGGCCCAACTCTCCTCTCAGATTTGTTACTCAGGAAGAGCAGCAGGGATTTGTTTTTTCCCCTAATATCCGGTTTGAGCAAGCAGGCACTTGGAGGAGAGTTGTGGCTTGGAGGAACATTTATGCCATGAAGTTAGTCCAGGATGATTGAATTCCATATTTATTGATATAAACTGATCACGTGCCACCAGCAGGGCTCTAGAGCTGCCCTTCTTCAGCACAGGTTCTTAGCTAAGCTACACTCCCAGGGCTGGGCATCAAACCAGGGTAAGGAAAGCTCTCAGCACTGGAGAGAAGAACAGGGGCCTTTGGGGCAGGTATTGGAGAAGCATCAGAGCGTAAAAATTGGAGATCAAGAGTACCTGGAAGGACAGACCTAAAAACTTCCCCTTGTGCTGCTCCTGTACAAAGACAACTTCGGATTGTTTTGTTTTTTCTTTTAAAATCAACTAAACCAATAACCTAAACTCAAAGAATTTAATGATACCAGCAAACTACCTATGAGCACACACACACACACACACACGTACATCAAACCCACTGTGCCTGCGTTCAAAGGGACAAACCAGCCTTTATGTGCTCACTAAAGAGAGTCAGGCTTCTAATGAAGACCAAAAAGGCACAAGGATGGAACAAGAGTAAAACCATCAGCTCCAGTTCACCAAGCCTTGGACAAAACAGACAATAGAGTTTGGGGGGTTTTGTACGCACCTAAAAAGAAAGATGTGGTAAATATTTAGAAGGATTTGGAAAATCACTTCTGGGCATTCTATACTAATGCCCCAAAAGTAAAAAAAATGAGATTTTGAAAAAAAACCAGAAAAAGACTGAACAAACCCAGCTCTGTTTTAGACACTAAACCAGTCCTTTGCAACTCTTTCACCAGCCCCCTTCAGTGAATAGATTTTGCCATTCATGTTAGATTAAATGGAAAAATCTTGACTATTGCCAAGCAGACTGAACTTTTTGTTATCGTGATGAAAAGAAGGGTACATCTATCACTTGTAATGCACACAACTTTAGTATTTGGTAAACAACTGTAACAAGTTAGCAGCACTCTGAAAATCCTAATTGTCTGCCTTTCAGTGGAAGGGCTCCTGGGGTAGGAGATTTACTGGAGAGCTGAGAAGTGCAGTGCTGGCATCTCCCGAATTTGGCTGTAAAATGATAAATGACACACAACAAAATAAACAGTGACTTCAGCAGGCTGGATAAGTTTCTACTGACTCTTGCAAAGAACTTTATATTCTTCCCTCAGCTTCTCTGTATTCGTAAGTTGAAGAAAGGCAGATTTACTTCCAGCAAAGAAAGGAGCTGACAAGAAAGAAGGAAAGGGACTTGTGACAAGGACATGGAGTGCCAGGACAAGGGTGATGAAAGAAAGTGGGTTTGGATCAGATATTGGGAAGAAATTCTTGGTTGTGAGGGTGGGGAGGCCCTGGCACAGGGTGCCCAGAGACGCTGTGGCTGCCCCTGGATCCCTGGAAGTGTCCAAGGCCAGGTTGGACAGGGCTTGGAGCAGCCTGGGACAGTGGAAGGTGTCCCTGCCCATGGCAGGGGATGGCACTGGATGAGCTTTAAGGTCCCTTCCAGCCCAAACCAGGCTATGGTTCTATAAAAGGGCCCACAGAAAAACTCCAAAAAGAGTAAAATAGCTTTTTCTGAATTACTAGAAACAGAAAAGCTTAAGAGCAAAACTCCTGGGTTTGAAGGAGAGTGCTGGTGGCAGTGCACATATTCAATGAACACAAAATTATATTGGGGGTTTTGTTGGGTTTATTTGCTTGCTTGTTTTGTTGGGGTTTTTGTGTGGGCTTTGCATGATTGGGTTTTTTTGCTATTCTTGGCCATCTCTCAAAATGAGGCTAAATGACCAAAAGAGGCAATGCCACAAACCAAATAACATCCTTTCTTCTCAAGTATTACAGGACTTTTTTCACTTCAACTGCACGGATCAGATTAGGAGGGCAAGCACAACACAACCTTATTCACTGCTCAACACCTGCAAAAGAAATTCAAACAGAGTACTAAAGTCACATAAAACCACGACAACCATGGACAGACTCTGTAACAGACTTTTGTAAGAAAATCATGCCACAAATGGGAGGTTTTAAAAGAACAAGCTCGCTTTACTGGCATGAGAAAATGTTGTTGTCACAGTAATATTTCTAAGCTAGGACTTTTATTTAACATATTTTGATTTTCTCACTCCCTACCATTACAAAAGCTCAAACTTCCCCCAAAGGAGAACATACACAAGTAGTCCTGCACGTTTTCCATCTTGAGTGGCAACAAGTAACGTGCTTTGGAGAGGCAGAATGCAATTAAAACCCTAATGGACTGCATCCAGTCTTGGACACTGGCAGGATAGAAGGACCTCAGAGGGTCAGGGATGAGGTAAATCAATGCAATGTATGAAGGTACACACCATACACTATTAACTGTGTTTGCCTGTAAGGAAGAAGCAGCATAAAAATATCACAGGGGACCAGATCCTTCTCCCACTGGCACTACCATGCAAAGCTGCCTCCAGGGGCTTAAATCCTTCCCCTTTTTTTTTCTCAATGCCATAAAACACCCAGATTTTGATACTATTGAGAAGGCTGCTGCAAATTCAGACTCCCCTGAGGAATGGCACCTTCTGCCTACAAGCCGCATCCCCCATGCTGGGGTAGGGGAACTTTGTGTGTGTTCTTGTGGTCAGAGGATCTGGAAAAAAACCAGCAAAGCCTAATGCTCAGGGCTTCTGACTGAGCATCTTCAGAGCCCAGACACTCCTACAGCTCCAGACCAGCAGAGGAACATCCAGCTCACTAAACCTTCCCGAGAGCTGCAGATTTCCCACCCGTGTGTGGCACAGGAGGGCTGCCAACCCCAGGAAGCCGCTGGGTGTGTTGCCCGTGCTCCAGCCTGTTTGCAGCAAGAGCAGCACTTCCCAGAATCCAGGAGTTCCATGCACACGTGGCTTATTCATGGAGGCACAGAAAGCTGAGGCTTTTTTGTGGCAATCCATCAGAGCAGCACGACAGCTGAAGCAAAGCCTTGTGCTAGAAGAAGTATTGGGGAATTTTGTCTGTGTGATTACCTGGTGACACCAAGATCCATCTCCTCGGGTTTGGGATTTGCAGACAGGGATTTCTGTCACATCCAATCTTTTTGGGGCCCATCAGCACTGACCAATAAAGCTGTCTAAGGAAGGCTGAAAGAAAGCTGTAATGTTTTCCAAGGCTCGGGATGTCTCTGTTGTTGTTTTAGAGAAGCTTTTCTGGTTTCACTCTATAAAATCTCACAGGACCTACCACTGCACTCCTGGGAGAAAAATACAGATATTTATTGGGTTTATAGAGCTGAGGAGACAGAATTCTGGGAAAGTTCCTAGGCCAGCATTCAGAAAAGAGTGCATTAATTATCGAGCTCTTTCTTGGCAGAGGGCGAGGCCGTACAGAAGCCATTGCGTGACAATTCACGAGTGTTCGAGGTTACCCCCGGTTCATCACCCTCTGTCACAAAGTGCCACTTCTGCCTCACAAATTTCCTCAATGTTGGAAAAAGATCACGAGGCACAGATTTGACAGGGATCCTTTGGATTCAGGTGCATCCCAGTAATAATCCCTTTTAAAATTTCTGCCAGCCTTTTCTCTTCAGAAGCAGCCTATCTGAAAAATCTCGGTATCCATTGCCAACATTAATCAATTCCTTTCAGAGGCAGTAAATGCAAAAATCAAAATATGATTCAAATTCACTTAATGTGGTGGATTTTTGAATTATTATTAATGGCTTGGTTTTTATCTGTAATGCACTGCCTTTAGACAAAGCTTATTTGAACACCTTCAATTTCAAATGCCATTTCTTGTGATGCATGGAAGTGTCCTGCTTTTCCATTTGCATCCAAAAAGAAAAGCTGAGGGATTAAATAACTTGCCCAGGGACAGAGAGAGTAAACCTGAACCAAAGCAAAGAATTAAAACCAGATCTCCTCGGTAGGTTCCTGTCCCACTAATCAGCTTTTCCTTATCTAACCACAGCATCAGGCTACTGAGCAAAGGCAAAAAGAGCATGGCAGCACCAGAACAACAAAACATCTTCCAGCCTTGCCTTCCCTGATACAACTTCCTGACTTTTCTTTCTGTGTGCTGGACACGAGGCCGAATCCCAGCTCAGCAGGACACACAGCGAGTGCTGGATGGGAAGCAGTGGAGGGATGCCAGGCTTTTTCCTGCCCAGGCTCCAGCAGGCAGTGGGTCAGCTGAGAATTGGGACTGTTTGGGTTTGTTCTGTTTGAACAGCATCTGCTGCGTGCCACATTTTAAGGCCAAGCTTCTCCATCATGGAAGGCTAAACAAGCAACGAGTGAAATAAATCTGACGCTTTGGTCCTCGTCTCTGAGGATGCTTTTCCACAACGAGGAAACCCCACGTGATTTGAGGTAAACAAGGAAGGCTGGCAGGTGCTGGTGAGCACAAGCTCAAACCCAGAGTGGCAGAGATGGGCCACAAAGAAGAATGAAGGGATGGAGCATCTCTCCTGTCTGGAAAGGCTGAGAGAATTGGGGTCGTTCAGCCTGGAGAAGGCTCTGGATTGACCTTAGAGCATCTTCCTAAAGGGGCTCCAGGAGAGCTGGAGAGGCACTTTGGACAAGGTCATGGAGAGACAGGACAAGGGGGAATGGCTTCCCACTGCCAGAGGGCAGGGTTAGATGGGATATTGGGAAGGAATTGTTCCCTGTGAGGGTGGGAAGGCCCTGGCACAGGGTGCCCAGAGAAGCTGTGGCTGCCCCTGGATCCCTGGCAGTGTCCAAGGCCAGGTTGGATGGGGCTTGGAGCAGCCTGGGACAGTGGAAGGTGTCCATGGCAGAGGGATTGGAACAGGATGACTTTTAACATCCCTTCTAACCTAAACTCTTCCATGATTCTCTGACATTCTTGGGATGAGAGCAGCAAACACCAGCAGAGCTCACATGAACATCATCTACAATGGACCTGGCTCCAGCTGAACATTTTATTCTTCTGCTGTCAAGCTAACCTGATTTATCTGCAATACAAACCCCTAAAATTAATACAAAATAGAACCAGTCAGGCAAATAAATGTGTGCCCAGCAATAATATACAAATTGACAAGCCAAAATACTTGACATAGCAAAATCTCTATACCAAAAAAATGCTGGACAAGCCTTATACTAAATGGTACTCATGCAACAAAATCAGCATGCTGGCAATTAAATGGGTTTCTACTTGAAAAATTAATTTGTACTCTCATGCAATTAAATGCAAAACCATTAATATTAATATTCTATAAATATTCTATAATATTTATTTATGCTGATAAAATTTTAAATCACCCACTGCCAAACAGCTTCCAAACAAGCCAAGTCAAAAAATGCCCAGGCTAACCACAGGTATCCCAGCAACTTTTGCAAACTAATTAAAATAAATATGATTTAGGAGGTGAAGATTGACTAGCCAGCAAGGCGAGGTTTTTTTAATAATTGAAATCTTTGAATGTTTAATTTTTAAAATTGCTTCTAGCTGACTTAAATGAATGTACTGCTGTGAAATCCATCTCTTTGGAGGCCCTATGAAGAAAAGCTCAGAGCCAGAATTTCACTTGCATGAAATGTATTCAGCACAGATTTTTTCAAAGATTTACTCAATAAACAGGAGTTGGGGCTGCAAATACCTTTCCAGCCCAACATCTGCAGCTTACAGCCAGGTTTTTACAAGAATTTTATGTCTTTCTAGAAAATCTGGTGCCAGCTGTGGGTGTTTCTTTCTGCTGTTATACATTTAGCCAGAAATGCCTGGAGGTGCCAGGGTCAGAGACATCCTCTGCCCCAAACATTTTGGTCTCAACACCCATCATTCTGGGCCACTCTTTGCAACGAGATCTGCACGAGTCTGAAATTCTTCCTGCATCAGATCCTCTGTATCTGCTGAACACAACCAAGCTGTGATGCCTTCTCTTCTGAACCTTCCATTGTGGCATTTTGAATTGTTCGTTCTTTTTCTGTGCCTATCTCGCCCTTGTAAACACCTCGTGTATTTGAGGAGAAAAACCCAGACTTTATAGGCACTGCCTCACTACATGCATGTTGAAATAAAGGAAAAAGAAAAGCCCTGAGAGTAACCAGCAAACAAACACTGCCATTTGTGCCCACAGCTGAGGTCTCACTGCTCCCAAGCCCACAGAGAGGTGGCCGAGTGCCACTCGGTGCCTGTGGAAGGGACACTGGTTTGGGAATGGCACAAGTGGGGGGACAAGGAGCCTGACGTCCCCAGCATGACCCCCACACAACCATTCTCATTGCAACAAGTCATCATGCACGTGCCAAACACACAAATCCAGGCTGAGATGAGTAAGTGTGAGTAATCTGCTGCAGCAGATGCCTAAATTCGTTTCAAGTCGCCTTTTCCAAAAGGCTTCAGCTCATTTGATTTCAAGTCCCTTCCGTGGAGGTTAAAAAGCTTTTCTTCCACTTGTGAGCATCCCCAGTGAGTGTCACTGTGCAGGGAAGGTTCTGTCCACTGCTCAGCACCCTTTGAGAGTGCAGAGTGAGCAGGCAGGAGCTGTCCCTGGGGGTGGCAGTGACCTGCTCCCTCCCAGTGAGTCACCCAGGCTTGGGCAGAGGATGCCTGTGACAAATCAGACCCACAACAGAGCAGCATCAGCCCTGACATTTTTGTCAAACAAACTTGTGAAAGCATAAAAGTGTCTCTGGGTGTGCTGTCAGCACCCTGCCCACACAGGATCACCCCAGCTGGTCACTGAGGCAGCTTCCCTGTGCCATGGGGGGGTGGGGGGTGCTCATCAGCACTGACCAACGCTGTGACAAAACCCTGGGCAGGGGACAAGAACCGAGCTGGAAAATCAACAGGGCACAGGGATTGAACTTAAACAAACAGCTGGAGAGCACTGGAGGTGCATCTGCCAGAGGCTGCTCATGAAAGCCCCTGAGAAGGACCCACAAAGCTACAGTCAACAGAAAATATAACTGAATAAACCAATCATAAACATCAGTGTAACATGCAACTGCTGACATTATTGTATCAAAGGAGCTTTTCCTGCAATGAGTTCAGGCTGTTTCGTAACTCCCACCAATACACTTGATATGATTTCTACGGTTTTGGAACAATTCACTCCATGAGGCTGACTTTGGGAAAGCTGTAATAAGCTCTGCAGTCCTGTCACCCAGTCAGGGCAAAGAGCAGTTTGCACTGATTTAATGCACCAGAACAACTCGAGTCTGCACACAGCAGCTGCTTGTTTTGTTACAGGATTTGGGTAAAACATCGAGACATATCCACTGAACTTGCTGAAGTTTCACCGGGGTGTGTTTTCACAGCCTTTGCGTGGGGACAGGAGGAACTGCTCCGAAAGCCAGTGCCAAGTTTGTCTCTTGTACTTGTGAGCTGGGCAGGGCTTAGGGTTTACTCTTATCTGCTCTCACAGCAGCACTGCACTGCTGAATTTTGAGCCTTCATGTGTACACCACAAAATTCTGTTTTCTTAGATTGTAGTAACAGCTCAAATACCTGTAAATAGCCACTCCACTTTCCCAAATGCTGCCACAGTGTCATTGGAAAGATTATCTCTGCTCTGTCTTCTGTTATTGTTGGAATACTGAGGATGCTCATGTGATAATCTCTTCAAGAAGCCAATGTTACTGCTGAGACCATGACCTTAGTACCAGGAATAGCTGCTGAGACCCTGGCAGTGTTATTTTAATGGTCGGACTTGATGATCTTAGAGGCCTTTTCCAACCTTAATGATTCTGTGACTCCGATTTTCACTGCCTTGCAAGCAAGGAAATTACCCCCTTGCCATACAGACTGCCTGAAAAACAAATCTCAGCTTCTGAGAAACTGCCAGTGAGTACAGCAATAAGTTGAAATGTGGGGCAACACATTCATTTTGTGACTAAAGGAAGAGCAGAATGCTGTGCCACCGAAATTAGAAGCAAGCAAGCAAATTGCACTGACCTAAATTTATCCTCAACTGTATCTCTGGAAGGCACCCAGCTTGTTACAGACCTACAATCCCCTCAGGACAATTTGTCAAAAGGGATGCTGGGGCATCATGAAGAGCTACACTGCACACAGGGAAGGCTGAAGTCAAGGGCGTGCTACCAAAAGAATTGCAAAATTATTCCCCTATTCAATTACAAGAATCTTATCTTTAGCAAAAGCATGAAGAGACACAAAATCCAATCTGCTGGGTATTTGTTATTTGTTATCCCTACAGAGCAGCACAGGGAAATCAAACAAGTGACACAGCAGGGAGTGTGCAATGGTGTCTACACCAGCTCTAGTTAAAAATGTTTCTTCAGCATTAATGAAAATGAGTGACCAGCTTAAAAGTGTGGCAGTTTAGAACCAGGCAATACATGGAAGTCATTCCTTCCAGCCAGCAACACCATGATTTGGTGTCTCCTCAAACCTTTGAAGAGCTATTGCAATTTTGCAAGACCCAAATCAGACTTGAAAAATTAAGATGTTCCCCCTCCATTTTTTCCTTAAAAACAAATATGTTACATAAAAGTAAAAAAATCTTCAATATTTTCATGAAGCTGAAAGGTCTTAAAGAGAACATGCTTGAAAGTAAGTCTATTCTGATTTTTTCCTAAAAATGTCAGAATTTTGCTCCAGAATTCCAGCTTTCTGCACAGATCGTTTCCTCCATGCTTTCTCTTGTTGCCATTTTGTCATTCCATGGCACGCAGTGACAGCTCACAATTTACCACGACTGGACGGTTAATTTTTAGAAAACGCGTCGTCACAAATACATCTCGCTCACTGCAACATTCCATCCTCTCCTGAAAACCACAACACCCTCTGCATTCACACAGCCTCAAGCTTTCAATCACTGTCAGCACACACTGACTCTATTTTGACACGTGGGTTTTCTCTTGATACAAAAGATGATGCTGAATTATCAGAGGAGAGTTTGTTTTGTGGGAAAACAAGTTTCCTCTGCTTTTTTAGATTCTTGCCAAACTGCTAAGAGTGATTAATATTTTCTTTCCGTCTGTCAAGAGAGTGCATATTTTAAACTACCACATCATTGCTTTAAATACATGGCACAACTCCACAGAGATGCTTCCAGTGTCCCACTCTACAGCCTTGAACAGTTGTTTAAAAGTATTTGGTTTAAAGATGTATTGGCAGTAATAGGAAAAATTACATATATTACTTCTCCCCCAAAGCAACTGATATTCTGCCCCCTTTCAAGGCATTGGATTTTATTCCTATTAACCAGCACTTGTGGCACTCCTGATTTTTGGATGTCTTCAGTGTAAAAATCAAAAAGAACTCCTGGTTCCTGCGGCTGGGCTCCACTTTTTCTGTGAAATTCATCGTCTGCTGATCTTCTGGATGAGCTAAGCGGATTTGCCCATTTATGGCGGCAAAAGAGCACTTTTCCATTATTTCAGGTTTCCCAGGAATGACTGAGGTGCCTGAACACCAACAGCCCTTGAGCCCACGTGCTTGCTTCGACTGGTAAAAGGAAGGACTCCTCAAATCCAGGATTTTTTGTTCAAAGCCTATTTTTGCTTGTTATAGGCATTAAAAAAAAAAAAAAAAAGCAGAAAGATTTGATTCCATGTGACCACCACAGAATCCACAGCCGGGCAGTTGGAGCAAAAAAAATTGACTCAGAAGTGCTTTTCCTTAAAAAGGAAATGATTAAACAATCCAAGTATTCATTACAAACCAGGCTCAGTTTCCTTCTCTCCCGTTGGGTCATCTGTGTTTTCAAGAGCTGTTTCTGCAACTCGGCCTCTTCCTCCTCAAGGCTCTCCTGCCTCAAGTCTGGGATGGGCAGGAGGAGCCACAATCCACCGGAGGAGACAGATGGGGAATAGCAGGAGAGGAAGGGCTGAGGAGAAGCTGCTCCTGCCAGCACACAGGAAGTGGCAACCCCAAGCATTTTTGCGCTCTTTGCATTGTGTGAAGAGTAACCTTCAGTCCATCATTGCATATAAAGACCAAAAAAACCACCCAATAAGTAAAGCTGGGTGTGAGCAGATCGTGTCTGGTTGGAGCGGTCGCCAACACAACCAGGCTCCAGGTGCCAGAGCTGCTCCAAAGGAGGAGAAGGATGAGTCCAGCACCAGTAGAAGAGCTCTGGCTGTGGCATCACTCACAGGACAGCAAAGGCCAGACTGCTGAGAACTCCAGTGCTGCAGCCTTGCAGTGAAGGGCAGAGCTGTTTGATGCAGGATTCAGCAGGGTGTCCCTGCCCACCCTGCCTCGGCATTTTAAATGTCCTCATTTAGTCAGCAGCAGGGACCTACAGAGAGCAGGACAGGTACAAATCTGATCTAGGCAGATCTTCCAGTGAAGTACATGTTTTCATTTTGTTAAAGATGCTTGTTCAATAAAGAGTTGGTTTTTCTGGTTCTTTATCCCCATTACACGATTATGTGAACAGAGCACATATCTCAGTGTCATGGGATCACAGAATGGTTGGGTTGGAAGGGACATTAAAGATCACCTCATTAAAGACCACCTCATTAAAGATCACCTTCCACTGTCCCAGGGTGATCCAAGCCCTGTCCAGCCTGGCCTTGGACACTTCCAGGGATCCAGGGGCAGCCACAGCTTCTCTGGGCACCCTGTGCCAGGGTCTCCCCACCCTCACAGGGAACAATTCCTCCCCAATATCCAATATAAGCCTGCCTTCCTTCAGTGCCTTGATTTTTTATTTTTAAAATACAAAGCTGGGAAAGTCTCCAAGGCTTTGGACTAAATAAAAATCTTACCTCGGCTCCCCTGCTTGGCAGGCTTTCACTTCTAATACAACACAGATCAGAGAAGTGGTTTTTTGGCTCTCCTACCTACAGTAAGATTATTCTCCAACATATGTTTCCATCAGTCATAAAAGCACTCTCTTCTTGTCACACAACCTCATAAAGCCAGGAAGGTGCCTCAGGTAACAGAAGGGCATCTTTTGGTACGAACTTTCATATCACAAACAATTCTTTTTGATACCATTACAGTCAGCAGCTGAGGGCAAGGGAAGGAAGCTGATGAGCCTCCTTTGTTTCCCGAGCAAAACAGGCACAGAGGAACCTGCCCACCCCAAAACAAGTCCTACCCCACTCTTTTTCTGTCCCTTACCGGGAGTATTTCTCCCCACTCCCCTGGTCCTTCCAAGGGGCACAGTTCAGTCCTACAGGACGTGTTTTGGGGGAGATGTTCACCTGCCCTGCAGTGCGGCTGGTCCAGTTGAAACCACTTTTGCTCCTATCAGGCAGAAATGGGCCCGTTTTTCCTCAAATCTGAGCAGCAATCCAGGAGGAGCCTGGACCTGCTCTTCCTGCAGACCCTCAGGGTTCTGCCCATCAATTTTTTATGGGAAAAAAAGGGCAAAAGAAAAATTCCCTGCCCATGGCAGGGGGTTGGAACGCAGTGATCTTTAAGGCCCATTCCAACCCAAACCCTTCTGTGATTCTATGTTTCTGTGGTTCAAAAAAATCCCCAAACCCCCCAAGACGACTGTGAATCCCAGCTATAAATAGAGTGTCAGGTCCTGCTGCAAACTCCTAACAGAGCTGAGCTAAAAATAGAAACATGACAGGATGAAGCAGTGCAGCTCTGGTGTTGAGAGGAACAGCGATGGCAAGAGGATGAATAAAGAAAAGAGTAAGGCTTTGCTACAGTAATTACCTACCTACCACAGAACAAAGTGGAATAAATATAGAAACCTTATTGCCAAATAAGGTCCTACTCCCACAGCCACGTTCAAAGAAGTTAAAACAAAAAAAAAACCCACGGACAATTAAACTGTTGAAAGAAAAATATTCCTTTTCTAAGATATAGTGGCATTTTTTCTGGTTTACCTTTAACCACGTCACATTCATTTTCTGAGGGAGAGTTCTGACCAGAAGGGATCTGTCAGAGCGGTTGTGCATCTCCTGCATGCTTGGGCAAAAGCTCCAGCAGCACGAGTGGCATTGTTTGCTCATATAAAGCTGTGAGACTCCATGGCAAATTAAAAGGCCAAACAAACACACAAAGAGCAGGAAAAAAACCCCAAATCCTCACCTCCAGTTCCTGCTTCTGCCATCTGATTGCTGCATCCCTCTCATACACTCAGCAACAGACACAGGGGAGTAAATGCACACAAATCTGGGCAAAACACTTATTTCTCAGTGCCATGAACACATTCTCTAGCACAAGCAGTGGCCAGAAAGATCAAAAATAGTATTTATAGATATATGTTATTTTATACAATCATATGTAAACATACAATTAAAATATTCATTACAGTTAATAAAATTTAATTATAAATATAGAAATATAAATTTAGAGAGATATATTTATGTATATATACTGTAATATATTTTACATTTTTATACATATAGTACTATAAAGTTTGTTTTAGCTGCTCACATAAAAATCATTTTATTTTAGAATCACAGCAATTACTTGGTGATTGCCTAGGGATTAAGACACCTCAAAGAGGAGCAGTTATTCAAAACGAAATAAAAAGGGCCCAAACTTTGCCTAAACTAATCAAATTGAATATTGGAAAAGAATGAGGAAGTTTAACACCAGCAAATATGACAAGGTGAGTGGAAAGGCCCAGATGTAGATAATGACTACAGAGGTTTGCTACCCTTAAACTTCTATTTTATGCCACATATAATGACTTCGCCTTTTAGTGTTCCCCCATTCAATTACTCAATGACTCACAGCTTTTCCACTCTTTCTGTTTTGTTTTTTTTTTTCTTGAAGAACCAAAGCACACCAGGACATGAATTCCTTGGCCTGAAAGCTCAGAACCCCATGGAGAAAAGTCAGCGTGTACTTACGACCAGAGGGAGTTTCTTCCCTGTGTGATGACTCCAGTGAATTTTGTCAGCCGTCGAGCATCGACTTCAATCCACTGGTAGGGGTCATTTCTTCCTGCACACCAAGCACCATCATAAAAATCATTTTCGTTAACACCTGCCTGAAAAGAAGGCAAAGCTGACCATAAATCAGAGCTAGGAAACTGAAGGTCTGTCATGGGAAAAAGGAAGGAACACATCACTCATCCCACTCACTCCTTTGGCACCACTTTAACACCCTTGAGGCCCTCACCGAAATATTTTCTTACTCAAAGCGGGGCAGGAAATTCTGGGAAGTCCCTTTGAAAACTAAGAATGTTTACGTATAAATTTAAGTCAGAAAAAATAAACAGAGCTTCAGTCTGTTCACCTGTCTGTGCCTGTGGCCTGACAGAGCCTTTATCCAGAACAAACCATCCACACGGCCTGCAGAGTTTGGACATTTCTAAAAAGGCAGCTCCAGCCCATGTAAATAATGGTCAGTGATCAGACAAGCTCGTTTTCCCTGGAAGCAGCAGGGCAGAGTGGAGGGCATAAGGAGTCAGTAACACTACTTCCCACCAGGACCAGAATTATTAATTTTCAGAGCCAGGGTGGCAAAGGTTAAAAATTCAGGAATGCCTGGCTGTTCCCCAACTTGAGTACAAATCTGTATCCCGATTTCTGCTGGGAAGCCCACCACAAACAGCCTTCCCAGCATTTTCAAAGAAACAGCTGAAGGTATTTTGGGTAAGCTGTTTTCCAAATAAAACTGAACTAGAATTTAATTAAACATAGCCTCTGAAGCCTTCAGAAATATATTTTCCTTCTAAAGCCCAGGAAATGTTTGGCACCCAGCTGGATCCTGCCATAAAGAGCACAGAAGCTTTGCCATGTGGTCCTCTGGGGCTCCATGTGTTTTTGTGGTATTTCATCTGTGGTGTATGTGGATTTCCCACTGCCATCCATGCAATTCCAAGAGTGGATATTGCTAAATATTTCCCAAATGAGCATGAAGAGGTTTACAGACTGTTTCTACCCAAATGGGCTTTGGGTGGCTCTAGTTCAGAGAGGATGCCGGCGTTAATCCCTTTTCCCAGCGTGAGTCTGAGGGGATCTGAAGGAAGTGCTGCAAAACACAGGACACTGATTCAATTCCTAAACCTTCTCATTTTCTCAGGTATTCAGATCTGAGATAAAGCAGCTTCAAAATTATTTGTATTCCTCCATCTAGCAAAATTAAATTAAGCCACCTACTCCTATGCATTAGCTCTGATTCTTCAGGGACAAGTTTGTATAAAAGTGGAAGAAAAAGACACAGAGAAAAAGTCTTTTAACAACGGGAGATAAATTCTTCAAGGAGAGCAGAACAACGGGAAATCATGAGAGTACAAACATGGTCACTGACCTGAGTTATAACCCTTTGCAAGAAAAGGTTTTCAATGCATTTTAAAATGAGATGGAATTTGAAGTAGCCTCAGGCTTTAAAACCAACGCTTGCCAGGAAGTGTTAAGATCTACAGAGCACCTTGAACCAGCATCCTGCTAATCCCCCTCACACTGGGGAAATTCCACCAGTTCCTGCAGAACAAGCCCACCCATCTCCCAGTCCCTGGTCCTTATTCAAGCTGAAGGTGTTTCCCATTGGTGTGATGGGAACAGACCTCCCCTCCACATTACACTGAGAAGAGGAAAGCAGAAGAAAAAAGCTCTTATTAAAAAAAAAACTCCCCACCTACATTACATATGTGAGTATCCATGGTTTCAACCAGGTTTAAATAAAGTTAAGCTTAAGTTGCATATCAAATATGAGGAGTTTAGTTATCCACAGCTTAAAATACTCTGCCCTTAAATAGGGGCAAAGATACCATAAAAAGAAAACAGAAGAAAGAAAGAAAAGAAAGAAAAGAAGGAACCATGCTGCTACTTCTTCCTGCTCTCTTATTTTCGGACATCAGCTTCTCTGAAGGTAAAAAAAAATAGTTTTTACAGGTAAAAAGAAGCAGGTGTCTGAGTCTAATCAGCACAGAACACTACTTAAAAAAAGAGGACTTTAATCAATGAGTTCTTTCTAGAAATGTTCCTGAAGGGAAAAAACTCAAGAAATTTATGCTACAATTTCTCTTCTCAAGCTTCAAGTCTGTATTTTTTTCTGAAGGTGCTTAATTTGCCCTATGGCCACTTCAAAAAACTGTTTCAATAAAATAAACAAACTTATAAACTCCAACAAATATTTAGTAATTAGAATTCCTATTAAATTTCTTTGGAAAAATGATCAAGCCTGAGAGGTGGGTACAGCTATCATCAAGTATTCTATCAAATAATACAGATCAAGATACCTTTCCTCAGGAAGGTGTTTACTTGAATTTAAAAAAATCCATATTGAATTACTGGAAAGAATAGATTCAAGTTATATCACAGATACCTAAATTATCTTCATGAGCAGGAGACTGAAGGAGCTAATGAAAACTGGAAGCCAGGGCTAAGTCTTGAGCAAATCCTTTTTCCCTTCACAGAATATTCAAGAATAACTCCAAGTCTAACCCTGTTTGTGTTTCACTTGCAGCCAAATGCAAAAATATTTCTCAATATGCAGTATCTTATGAAAAAAAAATACCTTTTGGATAGAGGAAAAGAGACTTTTTTCTGTCACTCACAAATAAGTTATTCCCAAGTGTGCAAGTTGAAAATTGTAATTCAGCTGAACCAAATCAGCTGCTTGTTATGTATCCAGAAAATAAGATGAAGGTTACAATCACTTTACAAATAATGTGGCTTTGGATTTTAATTCATGTTTCTCTTCCAAATTAGATGTGTGCAAGGCAGAATAAAAACTTGCTCACATTATCACTGTTCTAAAAGACTTTTTCTATAATGAGGAGAGAGATGATACTACCAAAATGTATTCAAATAAAGAAAGAAATTCCAGTCTTCTGCCACAAATCAGCTGGAGCAGCAGTAAAAATACACCAAATATCAAACCACCTCTGCTTAAATTCTTTTCCATTCCCAGCAAGATGATCAAAAAAATTATTTTACCACAGGAAGTTTGGGAGGAGAAAAAAAAAAAAGCGTTACTCATCACCAGTATTTATAGCAACCACTGCCAGGAGGGAAGAGCTAAAACACAAGGGCTGCAAGTAGATCTTCAGTAGTTTTGTCTTTTCCTTGTGATTTGATAATGCAGCTTTTCAAAAGGAACCGGAAAGACAATCATGGAATCATGGAATGGTTTGGGTTGGAAGGGACCTTAAATCCCATCCAGTTCCAACCCCTGCCATGGGCAAAGGACACCTCCCACTGTCCCAGGCTGCTCCAAGCCCCAATGTCCAGCCTGGCCTTGGGCACTGCCAGGGATCCAGGGGCAGCCACAGCTGCTCTGGGCACCCTGTGCCAGGGCCTGCCCACCCTCACAGGGAACAATTCCTTCCCAAGATCCCATCCATCCCTGCCCTCTGGCAGTGGGAAGCCATTCCCCTTGTCCTGTCCCTCCATCCCTTGTGCCAAGTCCCTCTCCAGCTCTCCTGGAGCCCCTTTAGGCTCTGGGAGGTCTCCTTTATGCACAAATACCTGTGTTTGCAGACACGGGATTGCTTTACTTGGTTAATCTTCAATGTTTGCATTTCCCTAACAAGGAAAATGAGGAAAGGGAGGAAACATAGTTTGACTAATTATTCATGTTTCAACCATTCTTAATTATTGTATAAGTGACAAATATTAATGAATTTGATCCCCGAAGGCAGAGAGCCTCAATTAATATAATTTTATGCCATGATTTCTCTTGATGATGTTAAATTACTACTGGTTGTGCCGCTCTTGCAGCTGCAGCTAGATCTCCAAAATATGGGGCTCTGCTAACATGGCTCCTGCCCTTGAGAAATCCCACCTTAATCCCCACATTCAGGCAGGACAGGCAGCAAAATCAGGTCCCACACAACGCAAGGGCACAAGAGAAGCAGATCCTACAAGGCCTGATCCAGTTTTAAGCCTGTCCTTCTTTGGAATAAAGCACACACCAACTGATTCATTTCATGTGCTTCAGATAATCTAAACAGGAAAAAGGAAAAAACCAAAACAAACCTTCTAAAAGCTTTGGAAAAACTTAATTTTTCTGCGAATTCCCTGTGAATTGAGGCAGTGCCAGCTACCTGGGGAGAGCCCTGAGCTCCTCAGCTGACTTTGCATCAGATGATGAGGTTGGGCAGGGAGAGGATTTTGTATTATTTTGGGGGGGAACACCACAGTGCCATGAACATTGTGACAGCTCTGTGCTGATATCCAGATCACTGGACGAGGGCAGCAACCCATAAAATTGCTTGTCACCACACCCACAGCACAACAGAATTCCAGTGTTCACAGAATTCCAGTGGCACATCAGTGTCTCTGAGCTGGGCCAAGTGTTTTCCTTCATGTACAATTCTGAACAGCAGGAAAACACAGCAGCTTCAATCCCAGTGCCTTTTGCCTTTTCCCAGCACGCTGCAACCTCCTGTGCTGAGCAGCAAAGAGAAATCACCAGGGACCTCATTACCCACCTGGCACATCAGCCACCTGCAGTACTTGTCCCTGGTTACAAGCAAATTCCCTCTAAATATGAAATTCAGAAATCTTTATGCAGAGTAAAAGGAAGCACTGAAACCCCGGAGAGAGGGTGACTGAATCCCCAGTGGCAGGGACCTGCAGATTCCAGCTTTAGAAAAGTTTTAGTCCTGTTCATTTTTAACAAAGCCCAAAGAAAACTGTTTGTAAAGAAAAATAAAGGCAAGCCCATTTTTTTTTAACAGTGCCAGCCATAGTAGTAACCCTGAGTGATCAGGGGGTTTAGGGAATTGCTCTGTCTACGGTTTCAGAAGGGGTAAAAAGCTTTGGATCACACTCGGTCTAATCCAAGCTTTGGGAAGTTTCAGGAAGAGCTGAGTGGCATTTTGCTTCTGCTTTGCTTCCCATTAAAGACTGTGCCCTTGGTTTCTCTGGGGACTATATTTAGAGGAAACATCAGCCACAGGTAACACTCTATTTATTTTATATATATATTATATATTTATTTATCACCTCTCTATTTATTTTAACACAGTACTGGTGACGACAGGACTGGATGGACTCCTGGTCTAAACCAGTGTGGTATTGTGTTCAAATAAATTGAATTTCAACAGCAGCATGAAAAATAAGTAGCCACAACCAACAGAGAGGTTTGCATGGCAGTCCTTGGTTTTATGCCGTTATATAAACAAGAGTGTAATAAAATAACCAAACTTTCCTCTAGAACCCCCCTGAATATCATCTGCATTCCATTTTTGTGATCATGAGGGGTGTCTTTTCCCAGCAGAAAATATCAAGTAAAGAAGCAATCTACCTCAGTGGGATCTCAAAAGCCAATAAATACGAAGGCTGCAGGTGAGACCTCACCTTGCACACAACCCCCTGCACCTGCACACCGGATTGGAAAGGAAGAGCACATTCCCACTCCCCAGCTGGCTTTTCCAAAGTGGTTTCCTGAGCTTTCTGACCAACTTTAATACATTAAAACAAACACTGAAAAAAACCAGGAGGGGTATGCAGGTACTTTCCCCAGAGAGAAGCTCAGAGAGATGTTTGTGCAGAGGCACAGTGGGATTTTAACCAAGGGTGATCCCTCTTCCAGTGGGAACCATGTGGAATGGCACTGCTGATTAGAGCTCATCCCTCCTAGTCCCAGCCTTAGCCCCCATGGATATCAAACCCCTTCAGCTGGAGACTAAAACAAATGGAAGCATCTAATAATAAAACAAATTAAATAAACTTCAGAGATCTTTCACTGTTGGCTTGGTGCTAATATCCTGTTTAGGACTTTAAATGTTGTGCTTTGTCATGCAAAGTAACATTTTTAGTCTGGACAGACTGTAATTCAGAGAACAGCACTAAGAAGAAAGTGGGAAACAGAAACACGAGAAATGGGAAAATGGAATTTGGCCCTGCAAAGCACCTAAACACGTTTTTAATCTTAAATAAAAGAAACTAGACAAGATTGGATGTTAGAGAGTCCGGAAATGAAGCATTTTTTTGGATGGTATAATCACTGCTTCTGAAAAAAACTGCCTGAGGGAAAGTGTTTCACTTGAAACCACACTTTCAATCAACCATTGTCATTAATTACATGCAAACAACAAAGAAAAAGCAACTTGCTGCGAGAGCTTCCTTGCAGGCTGCTTGTGCTAGGATGATTTCCTGGAGCTGGGAAGGGAGCTGCCTCCACCTGTGCTTGCTCACAGAGGTCTGTCTGGAGTTGCACACCAAGTCTGGAGATTTTCCTAACTCGCCCACGAACCCAAAGGTTATCCATCAAACTCACTCACTTGTGCCCTCCCAGCGTTTCCCCTTCATTTGCACGACACGAGCTGACAAAGCAGTCAGAACCAATAACTATCCACTGCTTCTCTTTATTCAGCAGCACAACCTGGAGCCATCCTCCCACTTAGGAGAAAAATCGATGTTACCTGAATATTGAGCCTTCCTCGGTGGGCCCCGAGGCCGTAGCGCTTCGCCGTGGAGGCATGGAGCTGGAAGTCAGTAATTTTTAATGTCTCCAGACCAAGTGGAGGGCAATCTGCAAAACAAAAGATTGATTAAATTTTAATTGAACAGGAAAAAAAAAAAAAAAAAAACAACAAAAAAAAACAACACAAAGCAAACAAGTATTCAAAGTTTCCGGATTTCAGCAGTGCCAAGCTGGCCGGGGTCCTCCCTGGGATAAATGAGCACAGCAGTGCTGAGGTCAATGAGAAATGGCAGCTCTCGGAAAATCAATGAGGCAATGCAGATTTACACCGTGTTCGGGGCTCAGACAGTTATTACTGCTTGCTCTGTGCCTCAGTTTTTCACGGATATGCACAGTATCTCCCGTCAAGTCCTTTTCAGTACAAAACGCCACTAAAACACCCTTCTATTTTTCTTTTTGGTGTTTTCTTTTTCATCTCTTGCTCGTATTTCCCCCCCGACCCCCCCGTACTCGTTCCAAGCTACCGTATGAAGTTATGTTTCTAATGAAAATCTGTCCTGGAAACTTCACTTGGAGTCCCTCCCGGTGCACAACAGCATCTGTTACAGAGCTCTGGGAGCCCGGAGAGCTGAGCTCTGCAGAGGTGGTGATGAAGCACAAACAGAGCAATCTTGAACCAAGCACCACGTCTCTAAGCCCCAAATTCTTCACAGCCTTGAGGGCAGAAAAGCAAATGCCATTACTTTAGCAAACCAGTGCTTGGAGCTCTGGCTTTGGAGGGTAAAAGGCTGGGAAAATTCTGTTTCGTGATTAGCAGAAAAATGTTTGGCTTTTCAATCCCTCGCCAAAATGCCATGAGGTTATCAAAGTATGAAAGAGTCATTTATGTTGGGAAAGCCCTCGAAAATCCTCAAGTCCAACCATTCCCTCAGCACTGCCATGGTCACCACTGCTGTCCCCAAGGGCTACATCCACACCTCTGTTCAATCCCTCCAGGGATGGGGACTCCACCACTGCCCTGGGCAGTGAGAATGTACCTGAGAATCTCATCCTGGCTGTATTTAACTTTCAGGTGTGATTTTGCATTGTTAGGCACAAACTGGCAAGACATGAGATTTCCCAGACTCCTCCTTAGTTCACAACAAACTAAAATCCCTCCGGAAAAGTGTTACATGCTGTCAATTTGTGCTGCTATTTCTTTGCTCATCCTTGGGAGAGTTCTCACACAAATCCAGGGCCAAATGCCTCCTTCAGAGGTAGTAAAGACAAATGCTAAAAATGAACATATTTTCTAAAGTACCAACAGTGATCTCAGTCTTACCTAAAAGCTAAAATGTAGACAGCTCCTTGTTTCAAAGAGCTTTCAATTCAATTATCCAAAACGGAGAAGAGACAGGATGTACAAGGAAAGAGGGAGGAAGGAATAGCTGGGAGGATTTTGGTTTCATTGTCTGATTGTTTTAATTGCATTTCCTTATAGAGTGTTGCATCTTTCATCATACTCCAACTGGAAGAAGTCTCGGGCTCTGACAGATCTCTGCTGGGAGTAAATTACATAGCTGGGAACTGCCTGCCTTTTTTAGCAAGTTTGGTCCTCAGGAGAGGTTTGGAAATCAATCTTAAGGTGCAATCCTGAGAATGTTTTTGCACTCAGGTGTATTTTCCTCTGTGAGCAATTCTCTGCACCCAAAAGTTACCCAGAGCTACCTGTGCCAGGTCTGAGCTGAAATAAAGGCAAGCTGGAAATAAAGGCAAGCTGGAAATAAAAGCAAGCTGAAAGTAAAAGCAAGCTGCTTTTGCATGCTCAGCCCATAAAATATCATTTAATTCAATGTTTGTGCTACACCTACCAAAGCCAAGGGGCAATCTACAGCTACTGCTGGGAGTTATAAAACAGAAGGTGAAAAGTCTCTGTTTCACATCCTGGTCTCTGCTACCAAACTGCAGCAAAGGTTTGGGGAGCTGCCCCAGGTGTCGCATCCCTGCTCCACAGGATGCACAGGCACAGTCCCTATCCACCAGTCCCTGCTGTGCAAAACCCTATTTTGATGAAAGCTCTATGAAATGCACCACTTTGGAGCCTGACAGCTGCCTGTCAGAGCAGCCTGAGGTTCCCTGCAGTGACATTCACCCGCCCATGCAGGTACGAGAAGCAGGTTTGGTTTTCTTCGGAATGAAATGTCATTAATTCACTATAAAGCTGCAAAATTCCTGGGTTGCCTGTAGATTTAGGCTGCAAGATGGGTATTTCCAGGCTGAAGAAATTCCCTGAGTATTTTGGTGTTTATCTCCATTTCTAGAGAAACTGAAGCTCAATAACAGACAAAAAACGTTCATATGGATCTCAGAGAAAGGTGCTTGGCTGCTCTTTATTTTTCAAGGATGAATTACTTGTGTTGCCTATGAACACATCAGATTCCCAGGCCAATATTGGGAAATGCTCAATTTAGCAGGAGCTGTCAATGAAACCAAGGCTGTGTGAGCAGGCAGGGACTGCAACAGGCAGAACAGGGAACTCTGGTGGAAACTCTGCAATACCTTGTTCACAGCACTCTGTCCTTTCCCAATCTGCTCAAGACTTACAATATTCCAAGTGAAATCATGAGGATCTTTACCACCAATTCAAGAGTATCCTGGAATTTATTTTTTACAGTTATCTATATATATTGATATATTGATATATATTAATATATATCCTATATATCAATAGGAGAACACCTGCTTTCTCCCGACTTTAAGCTGTGACTTCACTGACTCACCAAATCAAATCAACCTTTTTTCTTTTATATTGGTAAGAAAAAACCTGAATATTTTGCTCCAATACTTGACTGAAAATTAATGAAAATACTTTCCTCCTCTTTCTCCAGCGGACACCCCAAACTGGGAGCAGAGCAACAGGATTTGCATTCCAAGACCTTTAGCTGTTTCCATCTGTGTAACTCTGCATGGGATGATATTCTTGGAATCATCAAGACTATTGTTTGCAGCAGCTTGGGTGTATGGAATTTGTGCAGTTTTCCACTAGAGAAGACCTTTGATTTTGGTTTCAACTGAAATTATGTCTTCTACTTATAGCCATTATATTTGAATATTAGTACTTTAGGAATATTCATGTTTTCCACATGCATACGAATTCCAACCTCAATAAAGGGAGGAAAAGAGGAGCATGTAGACCAAAACAACAATTTGTAATGCACAGAGATGGTGGGGACCAACTTTTCAGTATGGCCTCTTCCGATTAACTTGAATTTACTCATTATAATTCAAAAAGTCCACCTGAAGTTGCCATTTCACGACTGAAAAAGAAAAAAAATCCTGAGTCATGCTGTGAATTTAATTTTGGATAAATTATTTTGTTGGGGTGTGCGTCCCCCGCTTCATAAAGCTACTGGGGATAACCAGGACAACCTAGTTTTGAAAAACATACAGGAAAAGAAGCTGATCTATGGCATTCATAAAAACTTTACTTTTTGAAGTATTGCTTTAATATATTTTATTTAACTTGAAGAAATCTTTCACGTAGCAATGAAAATTGCCACCCAATCAGCAAGACTGTCTTAATGATTTTGTACTCTCTGTGCCAGTTTGAAAAAACCTTGGGGAAGCTACAGAAATTGGACAGCAGGAAGGATCAGAGATTGTGTGAAATGATTGCATAACGGATTCAGCTGGAAACGACCCAGTTATTTGGTTGTTTCTTTAACCAGCTGAAAATTTCATCATTATAAAACACAGGGAGTTCAGCTGTGGCTTTGGGAGATGTTGAAATACACATCCTATGCACATAAGAACTTGCTAACAAAATGCACCTCCCGCATTTCTGGTTTAGAGATAAAAAGCAAACATTAAGTTTGCAGGCGCAGGGAAGAGGCTGCTGTGGGCATTTGCCCCTTCCTGGCCCTTATCCCACCTTGATTTTCTGTGTGATTTGCAGCCATGGATAGGTATTCACTTAGAAACAAGCCGTTAATAAGATGTCAGGATCAAATCAATTAATTCCAGGCTGTGAAAAGAGACAAGGCTTGGATTCAGACTTAGTAACATTTGTCTGTGGAAGTGTGTTCTTGTGAGGTTTTCATTCCAGAACAGCTTTCCTACAGCAATGCTAAATGGCCACATCTCAGTGTCCATTATTGCCAATTTTCCTTCTCCCAGGGGGCTGAGTCCCAGCTGGGGGCACCAAGGCAGTTCTGGTACCTGGGCACTGTGAGAAATCCCCTGTCCCTTAAAACCAGCAGGAGAAACATTCAGGAATTATCTCAGCCACCAGCTCATCTCTTGAAATCTGAATTTACCTCTTATTTTAGGGTTGCCTATAGCGAGAGCAATACCTGAAGGTGCTGCTGAGCTCCCTCCTCAAGCCAGCAGGGGCTCGATTTGCAATCTCAGCATGCGTGGGGATATTTGAAAGCAGTCTCATCCTCATGATGGCTTTGTCCTGTTGCTGCAGCATCTTCCACTGAAGCTCTGGTCAAAACCCCAGCTTTTGCAGAGCCAGCTTGGTTTCCTTCACTCCTGCAGTACAATTGCAGCTGCTGTGCTGCAATTTTGGCTGTTCTGTACCACACAACTGTATTAGCAGCCATCCTTAGACACAGTTCCACAAGCTGTTCGTACGAGCAAGGCAAGGAAAACACTTGTGTTCATGTCTATTGCCTAAATTATTCATTTATTTTATTTCCTTCTGGTCTAAATAAAGAATGCCAGACAAGCCCAGATTGCCTTTATGGCTCTTGTATCTAATAAAGATGCATTCAGGAAATCATTCTGTCCTCCTCCTTCAGAGGCAAAGCAGACAAGAGATTCTTTTATTTAAGGAGTGGTTTCCATCAATTTTGGAATATGTCCAGTTTTGCAAATGGAAGGGCAGGGAGAAACATCCTGTTTGCTCCTCAGCCCATATTTTCAGAGCCATACCTGTGATCCTCTCCAATTCCTACAAGTCTGTGCTTGCCTAACTCCTCATGAACAGAGATACTGGGATCTGGAAATGGAGAAATATGAACTTTGTGCAGTCTGACAATGTCCTATCCCACAGGAAGATACAGGATTCAAGTCTTGTTTAAACAAACCACTTCAGCGTGCAGTTAAGATGCGAAACTGTGAAGCTACTGATAAAGCTAAATTAAGCACCGAAATAAGTGTATACTTTGTGAGAATGAACACTTTAATGCTCATTGTATTATTAATAATATTCTTAGGTCTTTATGGTCTTGCATAAAAATTCCTAACGAGGCCAATATCATAAATTTTGCCCTAGCAGCTAAATTTAGATGTTTACCCATGAAAAGTGTGGCTGATAATTCATCTTCCAACAGCAGAACCTTCTAATGGGAACTGAGGCAGTCTAATTTCTGTGGCTGAAGTTATGCTCAGGTCACAGGTATGCAAAGTACTTTAATTCTGCAGTGCTCCTGCGAGGTGAAATAACAGTAAAAGCACATTTCTGATGGCCTTCACCTTGCTGAAAATATCTTCTGATTGCTTTTCTGCGATGGACAGCCTTTGTAGGGGCTGAGTTAAACACAATAAAGTTTTCTATTTTCTAAACTATTTGTTATATATATTACATAAATAATGGATATTTATTTATGAGGGCATTGGGGGGGTGCAAATGTGGTCTCTAAATGTCGTTGTTTTGATGATGCGACCATGGAAGTGTGAAATTCCCACAGGTGTTCATGACTCACACTCTACAGTTGCTATGGCCCAGCTTTTCCCTGGAAAAATGTCCACGGATTTCAGTCTGAGTGGTTTCCTGACTCTGTTGGTATCTGAAGTGCTGCTGACAATTACAAGTTTGTTTTCTGGCCTGAATTCAGACCCCCAGCCACCCTACACCCCAGATCATTTGAAGCAGCATCTTGAGGCAGGTGAAAGTTCCTCAAACACACACATTTTGCTTTTATTTCCTCTTTCTGGAAAACCCATTCCCAGAGCACCACGAGAGAAAAGCAAGGAAAGTGCACTTCTAACAAATCCCCTGCACCAAAGTTAAAATACGGAATTATAGTCCCAGACCAAAGATCAAATAAAGAATTAAGGAGATGCCAACACTTCCCATCCTAAGAGCATAGTAATTATTGTCTAATATTGCATTGAGGCTGTGTATTTTTTCTAGGACAACCAACAAATGCTGCATTGAGATCTACAACATCAGGGACTTCGCTCAGGAAGAAATATTTATCCCAGCACTGCACCATACTCTCACTCTTATGATTGCTCTTGAAGATTTAAAAACAGATAAAGAATAAATTAAGAATTATCTGAGTTCTTTAGGTTATGTCTGACATGAAACCAAATGAGATTCAGAAAATAGACTTTTCCATTTTCTTTCATTACTTTTCACATTTTTGCTCTCTCACAAGCCCAGGTTGTTGCTGGCTTGAGATGCAACAAAACATTTAGCAGGAAGAGCTTCTATTATTCCTGGCACAGCTGGAAGCAAGAGTTCCCAGAGTGCCTGGGAGTTTTCTGGCCGAGCCTTCAGACCCAAGAGGCTCATCTAAACTCCAGACATCACATTCATTCCCTGAGCTGCCTTCTTCTGCCACCAGCCTGGCAGGGGATGGGGTCTGTGACGTGGCACAAGGTACCCTCCCATTTGTACCCACACCTGAAAAGATCTCCTCTCTCTCTATAGAGTAATTAATTTAATCACGCTGAAGAAAACAAAAAGGAATCCATCCTGAAAAGTATCATATCAATTCTTAACTTTTTATTATGAGCTTTGACAAACGCTGGATTCTGTGCTATTAATTTCAAATTGTCTTCCCTGATTTTTTTCTGAAGCACAGAAAATAACTTCTTTTTTTTGTGGCTAAAGCCACAAAACTGAGTGCAGCCATCAAAAATGAGAACAATCCTCTTTTTTCCAGAGCCAAACAAACGGACTTAGCCAAAAAAATGGAGAACAAAACTGAGACAGACCACTTGCACAATGGCTGGGTATAGGACAAAAATTACCATTAAAAACACATCTCCGTGCCAGAAATAGCTAAAAATACCAGGTCACTGAGGTGTACTGCAAGAGCAAAGATTCTACACTGAGAGCATTAATTGCAGCCATTAAAAATAAACACTGAAACTTGGAATACCATTAACAAGCACAAAACCAAGGCAGAAATAGCCCTGATCTCAAGATACAACCCCGGCTCAGTAAATGAGACATCTTAGAAGTGCTCGAGTTTAATCATATTAGCAATCCCATTTGAGTGCATTTTACCAAAAATAGGATAAATATATAAGAAGTTGTATGAGCACAAAACTGGCTCGTGGTGCAATTATTTCCCTCCCCCTCCATGAGGGCTGTAGTAGGAATTTTATACAGCAGTAAATATATCCAATATATCCATAGTTGGTAGAGCACATTCACTGGGCAGGGTGAGAGCACGGTCATGAAATTCCTTGAACATAAATAAACTGGAAAGTATCCATAACTCCTGGTCCTAGAAATATACATTTGCTGGGAGTTCTGGCTGTTTTTTCAGGATTTTGCAGCACAGCCATGCTTTTGGAACAAAACATGGACTTGGGGTGGCCCGAAGGGAGTATCCAAGTGGGACGACACAGGAAAGGGGCTGTAAATGCTCCACCCTGAGGATCAGAGTCGCTCACCTGGGGCTGAGATTCCCAAGAGCAGCTTCAGAAATCCTCTGGAAATGCCTAATTCCACTGGATTAAATGGCACTACTCTGGTATCACCCAGCTTTCAGCTTCTCACTCTCCTGAGCACACACGTGAAGCCCACACACACAGAGCAGGAAAAACCTGAGAAACCGCGAAGTTCTCATTAGCAGTGATGAGCCATTAAATTTTATCCCCACTGCTACAGTCACTTCCACTCCCAAGTGCTAAATCTACACTTGAGAAAGGCTGGAATCAGCCGCTTCTCAGTCAGTTCCACTTAATGTTATTCAAATTTTAATCCAGTTAAGCTCCAGCACAGAAAAAAACTGTATTTTTTTACTTCTCAACAAGGCGGAAAATGAGTTGAAAATGATACTGAAACAGACGCATTCACTTCCTTCGATGATGGAGCTCAAAGCCTAACACCAGTAAATCATGGATGTGGATAGAATCACTTGGCTCTTCAGTTTTGGGTTTCATAGGCTGTTTTCTACCAGTTGAGCTTTCTGACTCAGTTGAGCTTTCTGACTTAGCTCCCAATGGGAGCCAGAAAACTCCAGAGCCAGGCTGATGAAGTAGCATGAGCTGTGCCTTTAGGCAGCCGAGAGTCATTACTCATCTTAGCTGAGAGTTGAGATGTCATCTTTCATGTTTTTATGATTAAAACTAAAAATACTCAAATCACCAACAGAATGCAGACTAGCAGCAGTCTGTATCTGCAGTGAGACCTGGGTGAGTGGTACAGGATCATCCTTCTGACCTGATCATCAGTCCTCCTCTGCTGCCTTGGGCAAAACTCATCCTTGTCTGTTTGAAATCTTCCCAACAACGTGCTGCTCCTCAGTGGTGACATTAAAGTTTGAACGCGCAGCTGCAAACACAGCTCCAGGCACAAGCAACACCCTCAAAGGTGGGCTGGGATTGCCAAGCCCACCCTCACCCCGCACAATTCCCACCCCTTCTCCTCCAGCAGCACTAAGGGAGCATGGCTGGGGGGCACTGCTCCAGCCCCAGGGGCTGTTTGAGCTGTCACCCTGGTCTCCCTCCCTGCCCAGCCCTCTGCCAGGCTGCACATCTGGGATAAATACTCGACCTACATAAGGAGCCTGTGACAGGAAATACCTCAAACCAATCCAACTTGGTTTTAAAACCTTTTATAAAGTGTAAGGTCTGAGTTTTATGAAGACCTGGTGTGTCTGCTACAGCAAGTTTAGACATTTATACTTTTTTTTTCCCTAGCATCACATCTGTTGTTATTATTTCATATGAAATAATAAGAGGAATTAATAAACCCAAACACTTCTCATAAGGCATAGCAGTTATCACACTGCCTGGAGCTGTTGCTCAGACAGCGATTCCAGAGGAAAGCTGTGTGGTTACAATTAACCTGAGCTTTGTACTCCTTCCCAACCCTTAAAAAGGAATCAGTTTGTAATTTCTAGAGCAGAGTAAAAGAAAAAATAGGTTTAATTGAGTTGTCTGCTTCTCACTTAATTACTCTGTTTTATTTAACTGATTATTCATTTGATAGACTGGGCATTCTTAGATGGACAGCTCTAAGACAGAACTAAAATGTCAGAAGTAACTTATGCATTTAAATGTCCAAACAGTGGAAAACTGCTTCAGTGAAGGGATGAAAACTTGGCCAGGTGCACACAGAAAATAACCAGAGGTTCTTTGGATGTATCCACAAGTGCAGAAAAGCAAAAGATTTAGGAACTCATATAACAGAGCTATCTTCTTCCCTTTAAAGCCCACTAAGTCCAAGCTGTTGCACCCTTGAGAAGCACGCTGAGAGCAGAGGATTTAAGAGTTCAAAGCAAGAAGCAACATTTCAAAAAATAACTAAACCTCTGAGATCTGAGAAAATCAAATCCAGGCCTGGATTGAAGTGTGACTACCCTCTTCTATTAAAAAAACCAAAAAAACCAAACCAAACCAACAACCAAAAAAACCCACACCCCAACCCAAACCCCAGAAATTAATAAAAAAGGAAAGAGTAGAGGAATTGTAGGGGTTCATGAGAGATGCTTCCCTTGGGAAGAGGTCTCTGCCTTTTGAGCTCACTGAGGGGGCACAAACCCCAGGGCAGCACAGGAATCCCACAGGAAAACACGGGAAATCTAAGGACAGAGCCCAGCTTGCAAAGGCAATCAATTCCTCCCTAAAGTCATTTCAGAGAAAGGCACGATAAGGAGCTCAGAAAGCCCCCTCTGCAGCCAGGCTCTCCCTTTCCCACATTTCCTCAGGTGTGATTCCCTGAGCTTTTGTTCATCTTCCCAAGGATTTCAGCTCTCAGGTGACTTTTCAGCTTTCATGTGTCCATTGCGAAGATGACATTTGGACATACCAGAGTCTCTCTGTTCAACTTCCTCCTCTCTACCTGCCTTCAAACTAATCATGGAAAAGTCATCTTAGGGAAATAACTCAATAAATAAATTTTAAAGTGCCTCCAGCCCAAGCAAGCACCAGGATTCAGTGGACTTAAAAGCTTGGTTAATACCTTTAAAATTCTGAACACTCAGCATTTTCTCAAGGCTCTGAGCTTCCTTCCTGCAGAAAGAGAAATGCTAAAATTGAGAAGGACATTGCTTTTCGTAACTCTGAGGGGATCGTAGGGAAGGACTGCAGCTTCAGCTGGAAGGTTGGTGTGAAGCTCTAGCTCCAAAGCAAAAGAGATAAAGCAGTTCAAGCAAGGTTCAGACAAATATTTGTGAGGGTGGGCACCTCTCCAGCCCAAATGACTGAGTGTTCAGAGCTCCTTTCTCCCTATTCCAGCTCCCTATGGTTGTGCAGCCTTATGCAGCCCGCAGAAGATTCCCAAAATTCATTCTGTCCAAACATCTTTTCTGCTTTGTTTAACAATTCAGCCGTGGTCCAGCAAAGGCTCATAATCACAGGCTCCACATTTAGCACATTGGAGGCTTCACTGGTTCAAAGCAAAGTGTGTCAGGAGCTCCAAATGAATTGGAATGTGAGTTATTAGTGAGTATAAAACTGAATGCATTCACGTCTGCCTGCTCCAGGCTGGAAGCCCAAAAATCCAAGCTGAAGGCAACACATTTCCCAGCCTGTGGACCCAAGGAGGAGAGCTCAGGAGGGCATTCAGATAAACTCTAATTTTTACCAGTTGCCCAGTGAGGTTTAACATCCTTTCCCTGGGGAAAAGTGCCCACATTGTCACCAAGAGATTCATCTCCACTGCAAAACATCAGTGTGTTAACGTGAAAAGTGCAGGTCATGATTTGGGACTTATTAACTCCAGTGCTGCCTTGGAGAGCCCATCCTCCTTCCCATCCACAAGAGCCAAAAGTATTTTCTAACTGTGGGTATTCTGCACTTGAAAAGCCATGGAATAGGGAAAGCTTCGAGGCAAGCTTCCCTGAGCATAAAACTCCTCATTTTTCAACTTTCTAATTGGAAAGGGAAAAAATCTGATTCAGGATTAATGAGCAGAAATACGGAAAGACTTGCAGAGGAAAAGTTCTGTGCTATTTTCTGTCCACTTTTTCAAAGAGTTCTGTGGCATTTTATCTGCACTAACTCCATACCAGCATTTTTTATCATATTTTAGAAAGTTTCCCATTTTATTCCTCTTGTAAGAGAGCAGGGGGTCTACATGTCTGATTGCCATTTGACTTGCATTCAGGCACCAAAAAAGCCAAGTACTTGTTTGGAATATGGAACAAATCAGACATGTCGGCAGGATTTTGTATTCTACCAGCCTCAGATCCCTCAGCCCTCATTCCTGCAAGTTTGGCAGCTGAGGAATTCATCCATTTTCTCCTGTGAGGCTCTTGCCTTTCATCCATCTCTTGGCTTCTGCAGTACCTGGACTCACTTTGTCAGCATTTCCAAAGGGCTGTGGAAGAACACTCAGAGTTCACTCACATTTCTGTCTCTGTATTTGATTCCCCAACCCTTTGTTCCACTACCAGACGGAATCAAGATTTCTGGGGGCCCTTTCTGTCACTTCCATGTATCTAATGAAATACCCGATGCACAGGAACTGGACTAGATGTGGGCCACTCATGTGGGGAGCCTGGAGGAATTTTGGACTGCAGTCCTCTGCTGGGATCCAGAATTATCCAGAGGAGCCTGAGGAACAAAATATCCCCCAGAAGGGCTGTCAGACACTTTCCTCTGTGTCTCAGCTGGGGCGTGTGCTGGGCCTGGCTGTTCCTCTCCTCATCCCTCTACTCCTCAGCAGCATAAGAGCTCTGGCCTCACCTGGGGGAAGCCTCCTGCTCCAGGGACATGCACTGAAGACCGGGACAAATCCCCACGTTCTCGGGTCATCCCCATCCTGCAACAAATCCAAATCCACTCCAAATTTACCATAGGAAAATCCAGGCTCCCCGCCAGCCACCTACATAGACCATATACAGCCCAGATTTACTTTTGGCAGAGTTCTCAGTGGAATTTCTGGTTGGAATTTAAAGACAGCGCAGTCTACATCCTCTGGGATAAAACTGGCTCTGTCCTCTGGGATAGGGCACTTGCGATGCAGTTTGTGATGACAAACCCAATTTTAACTGCTTCTGAAATGCCTTCTGTAACTCAGAATCTCAGAACCATTAATGTTGGAAAAGACCTCCAAGATCATCAAGTCCAAGCTTTGACAGCATTTTTCAGTGCATAAGCAATTAAGTGCAAAAAGGAGAAAAATCATGTCGTGAAGGGCTGAAGTTCTACTTTTAGGCGATCACATATGAAAGGCTGTTTGGCTGAAATTGCAGGTTCTGTTATCAGTCAGGGAAACATTTTTGGGAAGGTTGAGGTCTAGTCCCTTGTTTTCAGACAGCCTCTGTCTTGTGCATGGGGAAAACTCATTACACTATTGAAAATTATCTTGGGGGGTGAAAAAGAGTGTGTCAGAGGCAAATCTGGCCTAAGGGGTGGTTGTACCAGTGGTGTAGGGAGTGCTGACATCCAGGTCTGAGATCAGCTCTGCCAAGATACTCTGAACTGTTCCCTTCCTTTGACAGATGCTTTAGGAGCACCCTGAAAGTCGTGAGGAGCCATAAACCTGTCACCATAAATCACTGTGTCTCTGAAGAGGAGAACATAAAAATACTCTGTTTTCTGGGAAAGAGGGAGAAAGATGGGTTTCAGTTTGCTCCCACTGCAAACAAGGCCTTGTCCCAGCACGCCGGGATGAGTGATGGGCTCGGCATTTCCCGTCAATCCTGGGTGTGGAAAAGGAAGGGGCTGCTCGGCCTCGCTCTGAGCTCCCCTGTCAAACACAGCTCCCTTGAAATGGGAGGCTGCTTTGCTTCCTAAAGCTCAGATGAGGAAACAGCTGAAAAGCAAATCTGGGGACAATGGCAGAGCTCCTGGAAGACAAGCAGGGACATTTGGGCTTCCCCCTCAGGGTCTCTTCTAGGTCCCAGCCAGGAGGACTAATCCTGTAGAGCCAAAATGAAGGGAAACAACCAGAAAACCACCAAATTTACGATATATGGGAGAGTAAGGAAGAAATAATCTACAGCACTCAAGCCCCATAATCTAAGCAAGAAAATCAGATTTAGGAAGGTCTATCAGCCACTGTCTGGATGAGCTGCTGAGGTCCAAAAGAAAGAATCAACATGAATAGAGGACTCTGGTGCTTTATCCAACAGAATCTCATTGTAGAACTTTCAAAATTCCCACATTTTTTAAGTTTTTAACTATAGATATACACATAATCCTTTAATATCAATTTCATTAAGATCTCAGTTGTGCTGTTAGCTGAACTTGGTCTTTGGGAATCATGTTGATTACATGAGAATAGTTCTGCCAGGTACATACCTTAAATAATTCACCAGCAGCCCCAGGCTGATGACACAAGAAGTCTGTCTGGTAATTCATTAAAAAAAAAAAAAAGTAAACCACAAAATAAATCTGTAAGCAATTAACCTCCCCCATAAAAAAGCTCAATTAATCACTTCCACTGTTCACTTTGAAAGTAATATTTTCTATGTCAGTAGCTAGAAACTACTGAGCAGATACTACGTGTAGCAGAAAGAATTAAAAAGACAAGCAACGACGAACTGTGTTTAACACAACTTTTACTGTGCTCCTTTCTTGGCCTGTTGGATGCAGCAGCACTTTTGCAATTACAGCATCCTGCTAATGCTTGTGTGAAAGCAGGAGCAGAGCTATTATTTACTATTCGTTCACAGGTAAACAACCACACAGAAACAGAAGATTAATCCCGTATCCGGGCACTTTCACTCCTGAATCAACTCAGCTCCAGCCATGAGTCGCAGCTACTGGAAGTCACTGTGGTCCTCTGAAGATTGCCAGCTTTTTGTCACTTCTCAGCAATGTCAGACCCCGGAAATGCAGCCCCACAGAGCCCAGGCAGTGCAGGTTTGGGGGGCATTTGTGTGTCAGAATAGGAAATGATTCACTCTTCCTAAGCCGAAAGTCAAAGGAGTTTCTCCAGCTCTGACAGAGCTGTATAATCTCATGTAATTCTTTGAAAAGTGTTGTTATAAAATATGCTTCACACTGTATTGGGGCTGATTCCCATTTATAAGACAGCTCCTTTAAACACTCCTCCAGAATCAGAAAGTCAATTTAAAGCTTCTTTCATTTAGAAAAATTATGGAAATCACTGAGAAAATAAGGAATGAAGCCCTTGTCTTTCCTTGTCTCCATTTAGCCCATAATGATATGGTGCAAGGCCTTGCTCGCTACCACCACGATGTTCCCCACCAGAAGGGAAGCATTTTATGTCCAAAACAGGACTTTAGATACCTGTCAGCAGACTCACCAGAATATCCTTTGTAATTCAATTTGGGCAGGGCTGGAGAGATTAACAGCTAAACCCAAGGGCTCTGAACATGCCTCAAGTGATTCTCACACACTTCCTCTGATGCCTTCACAGGCACTCTGACTCCCTGAGTCACCATCTGGCATCTCTTCATTATTCTTGTTTTTCTCACCTTTTTTGCGTTGCCATTTTTAGCCACGGGTAGGAAAGAGAAACAGTTTTCCTTTTGCACCTGTCAAGTTGATTTAGCACTGCCTGGTGAGTGCACGAAGAATAAAACACCTTGCTCCTCTCTCATAGTGCTCCGTCCCTTCCAGCACACAGCAGACTTCCAGAATACCCTGTTCTTGCCCACAGTGGGATGTTAAAACCACAGGGGAATGGAATCATAAATGTTCTTTTTGCTGTGCCACAAGGAAATTATGGATGTGGTTGCATCAGAAGCAATGAATTAACATTGCGGTGTATTTTACTAATGGTTTAATGTAGGTGTTTCTCATTGCTTGAGTAGATATGCAAATATCCCACCAAACACCTTTTGAAGCTGAAATAGCCAGAAAAAGACTCCGGAGGAGCAAGGCTTGACCCTGAAAGAGACAAATGCACTCAGCGACCTGTGGCTCAGGAATCCTCATCAGGAAAACAATCAGACAGCAGCAGTGGTGGAGATGCATCTTTGGGTCAGTGTCCCCTGAACACCCTCATTTCATTGTCCAGGCACTGAATTTAAAAGAGCATTTCAAAAGGCAAGTAATTCTGACTAGATCAGAGCTTTGCTTGTTCCCACTTTCCTTGAGTACCCAGTGCTAAAGGCACATATTTATATTTCCATAAACCAAATAATCCCACAAGACATCACCTAAGCAGAGGCCTGACAAGAAGACCAAATCTAGAGCATCCCTTGTATAGTAACAGTAAAATCACAAGAAACCACTGTGTGAAAATGACACTTAAATCCCAACTCTGTACTCAGACCACCAATCTTTTCATAGTTTGCTTTTTACACCGACAGTGAATTGGGCGAGACTTAAAAATCCCGGCTCAGGTATTGAAAATTCAGGAAATTACTTCTTCTGCACCACTTCCACTACTTCATCTTCCTGACAAATTCAAAGTTCACGTAGCTGACAGAAACCTTCATTCCAAACCCAAAAGAAATAAGTGAAATTTGGTTGTGAGCCATGGGATTGACCTGTCTAGCCAGCTCACTGAACAGATAATTACATTAAACCCCAAGACTGAATTCAGCTAATGAGTGTCTCATATTGTGCTGGCATTTCAGGAGCAAGTCTAGGCTCAGGTTCAGACTATTAAAATCTATTCAGTGAAATCATCCCCCTTTTTTAAAGAGGTTTTTTTAAAGAGACATTTTTCTCATCTTAAACATGAGGTTGAATTCAGAGAGGGCTGCTGGAAGAATTATCTTTAAAAGTGGTTTTCTCTGGCATAATCAAATGTGTTTATTCCCATTATTTTCTTTCTCGTGTTACATTATTCATTGAAGCCATGGGTAAGGAACGATGCTAATCAAAAAGGTTTGGCCAATTTCGAGGGTATTGCTCATTATTCATTCTTAGTCATCCCTTGTCCTCTTTTGTTGTGACATTTTTTAAAGCATGGCCTCTTAAATGGAATGGTGAACACTCCACTATTCCACATATTTTAGAAGTGCTTAGGAGAAAATAGAGGCTGGTAGATGAAAGAAAGCTCATTAAAAGCCACATGTTTTCATCTTTCCTTGCCACATATGGCAATTAGGATGCAATACAGGTCATATTAAAATTCATGGGATATCCACCTAGGGCCAGCAAGTTCATTCTTAAAAGTCCCTATTATAAGAAGTTTAAGCAAAAGCTTTAAAATTAAAATCTGTGCTCTAGGAGTGCTCCTCTTTCTCTGGGCTGCTCAGAGAGGGAAAGTTTAAGAGAGGGGATACCAAAGGACTAGAAAAGAGCAGCACTGGGGTTACCCAGCACATGGGCAATGTTGTGCTGGTGTATCTTGGTGACCATTTCTGAAGTGCTTCCAGCTGTCAGTTCAACTCCTTATGTGTCACTCTCTCATTTCTTCTTCCTAGTGAACAAAATCACCACTCGAATGCCAGTAACGCCACAAACCTGTCATGTTTTTAACTTCACGCACTCGTCAGATCTCCGCCCCCATTTCGCACCAAAATATCTCCAGTTTTTCCTGAATAGCATCTCTGTGATTCAGCTTTCCTTCCTCGTTCACTCATTGATCTCCCTCCAAGCTTTCATTATCTTGATAAACATCTCAATTAAAGTACTATCAGTCTATTTTTACAAATTCAAACTCTTTCTGCAGGATAGTTTCCACAGTTGCTTGCTCTGTCCATTTTATCCTGTCCTTGCCTTCCCTGACTGACTCCTCCTCACTCACATGTCCCAGAGAGGACCTGACCCATCCTAGGCACTACATGAATTGAAAAGAAATAACAAACCAAAAACCTTAAGAATTGCATTGTTGAACAGGTGGCAGCATTGCAGAAAAATAAACAAATATGGGGCAAGTAAACAGTGACATGTCTGAGGAGTTTCATCAAGCCTGGGGAAAGCACCAAATAAGATGAGACAAAGGAAATCCTGATTGCTAAACACAGACAAATGTTGGGTTGTGCAGAGATCAAACACTGGGAGATCTGTGAAACACAGAACAAATGTGCTCTAAGCCCCACTTTGAGCACTGCCATGTAAATAAATATTACTCCTCGATTTTCTAAGTGCATTCAAAATTGAGGCATGGCCAGAAAAAGAACTACAAGTTTAAGTTTCCTAAATCAAATCCAAATAATTACAGACTTCATTGTGGCAGATCTGGGCCACACTGAGGAGTGTTATTGGGCACCTCAGCCCCATAAATCTCTTGATGATGAATTTTTGCCTGTAGTCAGACCCCCAGACTCTGAAGGGATCTGCCCCACAGATGGCAGCTGAGGCACCATATATCAAACTCTATTAAAAGCCTCATAAAAGCAAAACATTGATGTTAACAAGACTCTTTCCACTGATTGGAGTGGGCTTTGGACAGAGGCCTGTACAAACAAGGATGGAATTAGAAAATGAGAATCTGTATATATACATAAAACCTGCCAATCCAAGTGTTTGCCTTCCAAGGATGACCTGGTACCACTTAATTTATGAGGCATTTAAAGGGCAAGGAGGCAATTGATACTTTTTACTTTTACCTGAATCGAGTGTTTGCAAATATTGATTCTAATATTTTAAACAAAAAAATTGCAAACCCACTGGCATCAATTGGATTTCTTTCTACATTAATATTTCACAGATTGCAAATATCTATATTCTGGCCACCTCCAGTAATTAGCTGAAATAAATTGAGTGTGTGTCATCTGTTTAGTGCCGTGTCCTCGAGACTGCTCCGTTTGATTTCCACTTTGATTCAAAGCTGGGGCTGATCAGGACCAGCTGCTCAGCCAAAGGGCACATCACACATTCCCATTCCTCCTCCTCCTCCATCCCAGATCCCAGCCAGGCTATTGTTTGTTACAACTAATTAATCCCGCATGTCCTGGCTGCCAGCGAGCCTTGCAAACCCCAAATTTTGGTATTTACTGCATGTCCAATAAAGCAATTCCACTTCTGGAGGGATGCATAAACACAGTTGTGTTCACGTAAGCACAACGCACATCCTTACCCAGCCAGATTTATGGTTATTATTCACTGATCTCTGTTTGACAGCTCTTATTATTGGTTCTAGCTGGCCTCTTAACATGCAAATGTGAGTAAATGTAGGTATGTGTCAGTGTTTAAACATCTCTGTGAGGGCCAAATTTTCAGATCTTCATTCCAAACTGATCGCTGGTGACATGAGGACATGGCATTGAGCATCAGAATTACTGCCCTGGCAGGACCTGGCCCTTGCCTGCTTCTGGGTGAGGAGGAAGGAGAAATTTTAAATATTATAGCCAGAACTTTTCACACTGCAGCTCAAACTGCCTGACCCTTCCTGCTAAAACCCTCCTGTTTTCACTCTCCTCTGTAACAAATGGTGACCGTTCTCCTCACCGGGTGTTCACCTCAGGGCTTATTACGCCCATTGCAGTTAAAATTGTTCAGCTGCTCCCAGGGAAATGCACTGAATTTTCCCATGTAAATAAGTCCAGCAGCCAGTTTGCTGAGTTGATGTCAATCACCCATATCCTGAATCAAGGAGTAGGAGTTTGGTGGAGGAGATCAGTTGCTTGTTGTACCTCTTGCTATTTTTTTAAAAGCTCAGAGGCTTTGAAACCTCTTATTGCCCATGGCTGGTGAAAGCTTGGAAGCTCAGCTGTGTCCAAAGAGCCCACATTTGCTGTGGAAGGAGGGACTGAGCCACTTCCAGCTGCTTTTGGTGGTGCATCATGAGCCTCTGCCCTTGTGCTCAGTGCAGCAGGCAGAGAACAAGGAAGATGCAAGTCTATAAAGATAAATGAACTTTGCCCTCATGGATTGGATTCTATTCTCATCACTGTCAGGTTTGGAGCAAGTGTGAATCCCCAAATGCTGGGGAAATTGGGAAAAAGCCAACAGAGAAGGTGAAAGCAGAGATGAACCACAGAACATCCCACTACAGGATGGAAATCTCTATTGTCTCCACTGCACTGAGAAATTAAAAACCTGCTGCCTAATTACAGAGCTTTAAAATCCAAGTGTTTCCCATGGTCATAAATTTATGGAATGGTTTGGGTTGGAAAGGATCTTAAAAGCTCATCCAGTGCCACCCCCTGCCATGGGCAGGGACACCTTCCACTATCCCAGGCTGCTCCAAGCCCCAATGTCCAGCCTGGCCTTGGGCACTGCCAGGGATCCAGGGGCAGCCACAGCTTCTCTGGGCACCCTGTGCCAGGGCCTCCCCACCCTCCCAGGGAACAATTCCTTCCCAATACCCCATCCATCCCTGCCCTCTGGCAGTGGGAAGCGGTTCCCCCTTGTCCTGTCACAACCCACCTGATTCAGTCTGCCGAGGTGGAAAGCGGAGCCTTTTATTCCTTAATTTAAAAAAAACAAAAAAAAATGGCACATTGCAACAAGAACACTCTCAGATGATCTCACATAGACTGCAGTGACCACACTGAGATAATAAACCTGATAAGCCAGTCCTGGAGATGGTGTCATCCCCTTGGGAAGCTGCTGCCTGGCTGCTGGTCCCTCAGGGGACAGGGACACCGATGTCTCATGTCTCTGCTCCCCGGACAAGGTGCATTTGCCATCATCAGCCTTGACTTCTGCCTTGAGTTACCCTGACAAGCCACGCTGCCTGCCTCACAGACGGTTTTCCAGATGTTAGAAATTACAATTTTTATCACTATTTATTAGTATAAAAGCCCGTATCTTTGCTGCTCAAATGTTAATTAATTCAGTTAGCGTTAACAGTAAATTTAAAATATTTTGTTTGCAATTTGCTGGATGTAACTGGACAAAGTTGGAGCCACTCTACAACCCCTGATCCTCTGTTTTGCTGTACTGATTGCTCTAAATCAAAAATTTTGTGCCATGTGCCCCAGTCATTAACATGAAGTTTCCCCCTGAAGTAAAGGGGAGTTCAGCTGTAGGGGAGGGAGATTTGGCCCCAAATTTTACGACTCTAAACTTCACGCACCAAACTCACTCCTAAGTATCCCAAACCAGTAAAGTACCTACCAGACAGTCAGGGAACACAGAGGAATTACTCTTTTGGGGTGGTGCAATTAGGTGTTAATGGGAACAAGTGGGTGGTAAAACCTGATCAAGAGCCTGCAAACTTTAGAAAATGGAATTAAGGGTGGCCGTTTTGTTATAAGGCATGGTTGTTGCTGTTTAATTTCTTTATTTTACGGGTCAGTAATTAAATTGAGCTTGTTAGGGGTTAGCCTTTTCCAGGAAGATCTCTGTTTATATGTCTTCCTCTGGGGGGCTTCAAAGTGAAATCGCAGAGAAATTCACAGGTTTAGAAGTGAAATTAATTCAGAAACTCTCAGATTAAAGTGACAGGGGATAAGGTGAGATGTCACTATATATAATCACCTTTTACTATGAAATCTGTCTCTGTTCTTTTGCTTATAGAACAGCAGCTTCCACAGCAAGCCAGTTGCCAAGTGTAATTAAGGATAATTAAGAAGGAAAAGTTCACAGACTATCCAGAGTACAGCAGAATAAATACATTCCGACTCTGAAATAATCTCTTTGCTTGAAAGGGAAAGAGTTAAAAAGTCTGTAAAAGTTCTGCAGGTCTGTTCTGTGGGACATTAAAATTTAATGTGTTCTCATCATCATCACCACAACCGCATTTATTATTATTACCGAGACTGCCATTAACTGGATATTCATTAATGCCAAAAGTCACAGTCAGCGTGAGATTCAGCAGGCTCCAAACTCTGGAGGAGAAGGTGGAAAGTTACCTGGTGGCGTTTCAATAATGGATTTCCCCTTTTTGTTGTTTTTCTTCTGTTTTAACTCCTTCCTGCTCGGTTTGAACCCTGGGTGCTCCGCTGTCTCCGCAGCACGGATAGGTCCTTGCTCTCCGGGTTGCTCCGTGAAAGGAAAGAACTCTTCCCCAGGATATGGAAAGGAGTAGTAATGATCCCTGTTGGTAATTTCCTGCAGGTAATAATCCTGATCGTCCATGGGGACAGCCCGGGCCACATCCCCCAGCAGCGCCAGCCCAAAGGTGCAGAGAGCGAGCCAGAGCTGAGAATGGCCACGGGCGATCATCGCGTGCTTTCGCAGGAGCCTCCTCTGCGAGTCCCGGAACTTTATTTGGAGAGAGGGCGAGCAGCGCTCGGGCAGCTGGAAAAGCCCTCCGGGAGCGGCAGGGGAAGGAGCCCGAGCCGGGCGCTGCTCCGCGGGAGCCGCTGCGGGACCAGGCTGCGGGGCCGGGGCAGAGAGGCACAGCCGGACACTCGGACACTCGGACACTCGGACAGACACTCGGACAGACACTCGGACACTCGCCCCGCTCGGCCGGCCCGCGGCAGGTGGGATCCCCGGCTGGGCGCTCTCCTGCCCTGCCCCGCAGCTCTCGGTGCCGCTCTCTCCCGCAGCCCGAGTTGCGCGAGTTTCCGCTCCGGCCCCGGGCTCCCCGCTCCTCCTGCGCGCAGCTCATCCAAGAGAGCGCTTATTCCAAGAAAAGTAAACTTGGCAGGCAGCCTTCTCCTCCCAGCCCGTGTCCAAAGTGTTTCCCTCCCCTGGGAGATGGGGGTGGGCACGCAGAGCCTGTGCCTGGCAGGGGTCATCTGCTGGCACCGCCACCCTCGGCACCCAGGGGGATACGTGGAATGTGGGACGGTGGCAAATAATCCTCATTCCATAGAAGTTATTCCCTTTTGTGGTGTTTTTTTCCCCCCTTTTAACTTTTACGAAGTAGGCTCCGTCTCCAGCACCAATCTCAGCCTCCCTTGTTTCTATTAGTTTACACATATATGACCTAAAAAGTCATATCTAACTTAGTTTCTAGATATAAAACTATATTTTAGTTTCTAGATATAAAATTATATTTTATATATAAAGTTATATGAGTTTATAGTAACTTATAGCTAGTTTAAATAATGTAGTTTAAATAATATAGTTTGAACCATATAGCTTTAGATATACTTTGCAGTAGCTTATTATTTTATAGCAATTTATGTAAGTTATCTGTAACTAATGCAACTCAACGCATATCACGTGCCAAGTTACAAGAGGCTTCTCCTGGGGTACATGGCAGCTCCCTGGGTTCAGCTGAAAACGAGGGATGGTTCATCTGTGGCCCTTTTTCTCATTCTTTTTGGGATCATCCTGGTATTTGTTCTCCCTGAAACATATTCCCAGCAGACCAGGATGTTTTGTGCTACACACACGCAACCCGGTGTCGTTAATGAAATCAATTTGCCTGAGAGCAAAATCTTATCTTTCATCTTTTTCATACCTCTAAAATAACCTTCAGTGCTGAAGGAAATGTGCAACAGTTGGCTCACATGAAAGATGAATTCTTACTCCTGTGTTGAAAATACCAGCTTATATTTTCATCATGTATATTGTATTTCTTGCCATGGTCCAGTCAGCTGGGAGAAAGCATTACATCTGTTACCCCCGTCCTTATTCTGGCTTTGTGCTTGCATTTTTGGTGTGTTTCTCATAATTTTAATGCCATAATAAGCATCGTTTCCTGTCTTGTACCTGTATCTTTTGATATATTTGGTTTCCAGGCAGTGGGTGATCCCGTCCCATATATGCAATGATTGTCCTTGCTTTCTTAGTTGCTATCCCAAAAGGAATTTAGTGATTATATTGTGTCTGTTGTCCTCCCTCTTAGAAAAATGCAACTGTACTTTTATTCTGCATTTTTACTTTTTTTTTCTTTAAATCTGAAAGCTCTGCAACTTTCTATTTTAAACATAGGAATTTTCATTTCTTAAAACTGGAATAAAATATACTTTTCTTTTTCACTGCTTTGCTGAATTATATAGGTATAAATAAACTTCATTTGATGAAAAGCTGCTTCCCTTCTAACTTTTCAGACCCTTTCATCTGTAATAGATGGTTTTGTCACCTCTGCCTCTGGGTGCAGTGTGGGAGCTAAGTCCCACTGGGTATGGTGTGTGGAGCAGGCTGAACATCCTGGAAATCCCCTCTTAGTGATTTCACAGATATTCTTACTTTGTTTTCCCTTTCCAGAGCACCCAGTCCTCTCCCTCCTTGGTCCTAATTTCTGAGGGCAGAGCACAAGCTACAGAAAATGTGTTTAATGTTGCTGTCATTTGCAGCACAGCCAGTCTCCTGAAAATGTTATGAACACTCTCACACCTAGAGAAGTGGTAGAAAAATAAACTTTTCCATGACATCATTAAGGACTTGGCTTTTTGGTAAATAAAGGAGCTTTGGCTGCAAATCATTATTTAACTCACTATAATGTTTAAAGACGGACACAGAGATGGGTATTTACATTTTTAAGCATAACAAGAAGCATTTTCATAACACACAAAGTCGAGTGTACTTTGGGTAAAGACCTGAGGAATGTGATTTGGGGAAATTTTACATTCCACTGGGAAGAACTTTGCAGGATATCAGGCAGCACCAAACCCACCGCTCCACCTCCTGCAGTCACCACCAATAACTCCCTCTTTTCTCTCTGTCTGTAGTTACCTTCAGAAAGATTAATTCATCCAAACACACTTATCAATATCTCTTCCTGGGTCTCAACCTGTGCAGATAACCAGCTGCCCCAGATTTCTTCCGCTAGGGTTTTAATACATTTGTGGGGGTGAGTGTGGATTCACTGCTTCCCCTTCCGGACCCACCTCTCTTTCTGGGATGTGCATGAATTCAGCAAGCTGGGACCACACAAAAGTCTGTCTCTAGGCAGAATTTTGATCTGCTTCACCATAAAATGTTTTTACTGCTCTTTTATCTGTCAGCATCCTACAAACAACTTACAGGAAAGGAGGTTTTTCTTCTAAGAGTGGCACAGAACTATTAAGATCACTGAGGGCTCAGATGTTTTGGGCCTAAGGGCTGTTCCTTTTCTTTTGCCTGAGAAGTATCACAATAGCTTGTAAAAACCTGCAGCTGATGTGGAAGGAGATAAAGCAAACTCATATTTTTGTAGAAAACAACTATAACTAGCATCATCCTCCCTCCTGAAATGATGCCAGGGAGAGTGTGTAAGTCATTCTACGTTTTGCTCTAAATGTTTGTCCTGCTGCAGTGAAACACAACGTGCTGTGGTCTGCAAATGAGCAGGGCTTCCCCCTCTGTTCCCAAGAAGGATTTGTTTGGAAGACGATGGTTTGTTCTCTAAGCTGGGTTAACACTTCTCAAGACACCTATTTTGAGCCAATTTCAGCAACACCTCTGGAAAAAGAGGCACTCCCAGCTCTTCCTTATCCCCTGGCAATCTCCCTCCTAGAGGAGGTTTAGAGTGGATATTGGGGGAGGTTTCATCGTGGAAAAGGTGATCAAGCATTGGAACAGGCTTCCCAGAGCAGTGGTGGAGTCCCCATCCCTGGAGAGATTTAAAAGCTGTGTGCATGTGGCACTTGGGGACATGGGTTAGTGGTGGGATTGGCAGTGCCGGGGGAATGGATGGGTTTGATGATCTTAGATATCTTTTCCAAGCTAAATGACTCTGGAAAGAGCAGATTCCGGAATGCATTTCACTGAGGAGAGGTAAAGTTGTACCTGTAAGCATAGTCCTTGTTGAGGATCTTAATTTGGGTTTATCCTACACAATCAGTGAGCACACATTTAGGTTTAATTCAACTTCAAACAGCTTAGTGACTCCTGCAACTTCTCATTTGGAATGTGCATCATTCTTTAGTGGGAGCAAAGCTTCGTGGTTGGAAAGAAAACCCAAAAAAACCAGGCATCTCTGTTTTCCTTGCAGTTCCAGGGTAACTCTCTGAGGTAGCACATAAGGTTTCTATATGCTTTGGCAACAAAATGACTCTAAAAATAACTTTCCTCCTGAGCACCAGTGAAGTTTCTGTTCCTTTGTACTTCAGCTCTGTAGTAAATCATGAAGCACAGAATGGAGCAAGAAAAGAGAATTACACTTTCTAAAGTCATTTTCTTTGCCACATAAAGCATTTACCCCTGCTGTCAATAAGGTCAAACCATTTCAGAGGAAGTGGAAACCTAAAACTGACACTGGGAAATACAAAGTAAACTGAATTTTCGTGGCTCTTTGATGCCTGTTTCTTACACACGTGACAGAGACAGGTACTAAGGTCCTGCTCACCTGCATACCCTGAGTGTATCCCTGGGGTATCCTGGCATTTAAAGCCCTGTTTGCTCTGTTGATAAGGCAGAGCCTTAAAAGAGTGGTTCTTACCACAGAAAAAATGACTGGAAACATAAACAAGCTCTTACATGGAGACATTTTACTCAGTTTTAAGATACATTTGATTTTAAAGGCAATATAATTATTTTACCAGGTGAGGGATGCCAAATATACCCAGAATCTCAACATTTGTCTCTGAACATATCAAATAACGGTACAAAACATCCTCCTGAGCAGGCTGCTGTTCCCTTTGGGCAAAGAGATTTTAGAACAAACTGATGCCATTAATGAAGGCAATTATTTCCTTCAGCAGCTGTTTATTTTGACTGGTTAGAAATGCAGTGTGCATCCTGGCTGGGGAATTCATCCCAGTGCATTCTCCCTAACTTTTTCTCCCAAGAACAACATGACCTTCAGATAATCATTCAGCATATTGCCTCTGTGCTTGTGTCTGGAGAAGGAGCTCGGATTGCCATGGAAACAAAAGTTCCTTGTTCTCTTATACTTCCCCGTGCTGTGATATCGTTTTCACTATATGAACCCTTTTCTGAGCCAGAAATGGAATTGTGGGATTTTCATGTTTTGAGCATCTCAGAGTGATGGATCAGTTCATGGCACAAATGCTGTGAATGCCGAGCAGAGGCTGCACCCACCTCATTATTATTTGGGGATATTTCCATCAGATCCATCTGCATCAGCCCCATTCTGCTGGAGAAATGAAAATTCTCTACGTACACTTCGCCAGAGTTTTCTTTACTTTTTCTTTTTGTGCTGAACACATGAGAAGGAACAGAATTTTAAGAAAGACAAAGTTAACCAGTGACATAAACAAAGCCAAAAAGGAATTTCTGGCATTTTTGTGAAGAATGTAATAGTTTTTTGGGGTTTTTTTATTATTATGGGAACTACATTTCTTCATGCCCCAGAATGTCTGTAGATTTTGTGTTGACAACACACTGCCCTGGCATTTGGCAGCCACTGCTGGACCAAAGCCAGCAGGACTATCAGTAGGAAAGGGACTGGAGAGGCTGCCTTGGGATTGAAAATTCTCTAATGCTAGCACTACAGAAAGGAGAACTAATATTTTATTTTTTTTCTAATATTATTTGTATTTTGTTGATTCATCAGCATTGGAAAGGCTGTAGTTCTGCACTAGTCAGTGGTTCAGAGTTGTTTGCGTTGTCCAAAAATGGGCACGTTTAATGTGTAAATTTTATTTTAACTGTAAAACGGAGACAGCAGTGAGACAACAGATGAGTGGATGACAGTGGTTATATGGAACAGTTGGAGAAAATAGGATGAAATTCCCCCGCTGTGCTCACAGCCTGTCTGGAACGTCCCTTTTTGGTTCACTTGGATGAAAATAGCCACTTCCAGCAAGTCCCCGTGGACATCATCTACCTGCCAACATTTGAATCCCAAAAAGTAACGACTCTCACATTTCAGTCTGGTATTTCCTGGACTGAAATTGCTGCACATGTGCCATGTGGAGTGTGAGCAGCATGTTTAACACATCCCAGGCAGCAGCAGGGAAATGCAGCGTGGAGCTTGTCTGAGACCGACTGAAAGGTCATTTTTTCCTGGGATTTCTTCAACATCCACAGCCTAAGTGTAGCCTGAGAAGTCATGGATGAAAGGCCGGTGGGAACTGAAGATGGCACATAAATGCTGTAATCTTTGTTATGCTAGATGTGATAGAGCTGGCAAAGGCATCATTGGAGAGCAGGCCTTAAAATTCTGTATTTAAGGCTTGTGTTTTAAAAACAGAAGAGCCAGGAATTATTCCTTTCAGATACAAGCAGTATTCATGGCAGGGATTACTTTGGGTGAAGAAATACTTAACGTAATTCAATATTTTCATGTAATGACAATGTCTCTGCAGAGCATAATTCCAAACCCAAGGTGATTAATTTAGTGATGTTTATAGCCAATGTTTGACCAACTAATTTTATCTCCATAATCACATATTTTTGACAATATTCTGGAAGCACCTTCCACAGTGCATTCACCTATGAAAATAGTGAAAATGCAAGAATTAATGGGAAAGGAAAGCAATGAAATGAGTTTTCACTTATTTGTGTCAGATGTACGTTACCGGATACGCCAATATAATTTCACAGCTCTGTAATAAACTCATTTGAATTTAACTTGTAGCCATTAAAAAAGGGCTTGTGCCAGCATGCTGGACAAGGCTGTTTGAGAGGTGCAATGTTAGGATTTAAAGGCACAGTGAAGCTTTAATACTCTGCAGATTCTTCCTAATGGGTGGCATAACATAATATATATAAATATAAAAAAATATATATAAATATAACATATATAAATTATAAAGTTTCACTGTTTGAAAGGCATGGATATATTTTTCCACATAGGACTTGGCAATAATTCTCCCAAAAAAAAGCAGGATATAAAAATTACCTTGCATTTTAAAATTCATCCAAAGTATTTTGTTTCCAGGAATCATAGAATAGCTTGGGTTGAAAGAGATCTTTGGGACATCAGCATCTCCCTTTTTTAACCTTCTTCGTATGTTTAAACCATAAGATCTCTAAGACAGAGTATATTTCTCACAGCGTGGCTGTATATCCCACTCATTAGTGGGATCAGCAGTGTTAGGGATACTATTGACTCCAGCAGAGTTTTACCCTAAAGAGTGTCATTATCATTTAGGTTACTGAATTTGGTTTTGTAGATACTGAAATTTAGCCAAATGCTCCCCACAGTGCAGTTCAGATATGGTTTTGTTTGCTTCCTACTGGTTGTGGCAAACTCAGTCCAAGTAAAATACCTCGGCCTCACTTGAGGCCAGATAAGCTTGTCAGCTGAGTAGGGAGTAATTTCCAGAAGCATCCATCAGGACTTAAATCCTTATCTCAGGAGCAATGATAATATTTTTGAAAGGAAACCACTTGTGACTAATAGGAAGAAGAGCTGCTGGCTCCTTTGATCAGCACGTAGACAAGGGAGTTTCTTATTCCCTTTTTATTGCCATAACTGGATTGATAACAAAACTGGTAGGAAGCGATTTCAGCGTTTTCCTGGCATTTTAGGGATGCTGTTCTGTGCTTTTATTGCTTCTGATCTTCTCTTTCCCTCTTTCCCATGGTCCCTACACATTTACCTTGGGAAGGCCTTCCTCTTCTGGGAAGGCCTTCCTCTTCTGGATATTTTATGATATTTAGTGTAGTGTGTAAGCGGAGAGGCTGAGCCCAGAGGCTGAGCCCAGAGGCTGAGCAAGGACCAAGGTGCTTCTCCATATGGCAAGGTATTATAGAGTCAAGGAGGCTCCCAGTGCCACTTTCCCAGATTTCCATACAAATATTGCTGCGGAGACCTCTCCCACACCTGGGATTGTGTCCTGCTTTAAGGCTCCTCTCCGTTTCTCAGTGACCACAGGCTCAGGGCTCCACATCATGGGAGATTTCAGATTTGCAGTGGTTTGGGAATGAGATCAGAGGATCTCCTGCAAGGCTGGCAGCCTGGGGAATGGGACATCTGCAGAGCTGAGCCTCGAGGTTGGCCTGGTGTTTGTGCAGGCCAACACTGTCCCATTATTATCTTCCCAATCTCGTTTCACAGGTGGTTTGGAGCTGTGTTAAATAGGATGTGTTTTCTAAATATAAACAAGCGTTTTCAAATGCATCCATCATCTGTATTTTATTCACTTCAGACAAAATCCCAGCAGAAACTCACAAGAGGCTCCAGATCATTTGCAGGGAATCTTAGCGAAGGCCTCTCTGCCGGCAAATGAGGAAAAATGAAAACGTGACTCCTCTTTCTCCAGAGAACTCCATCATGGACTCACAAGTTTTGGTTATTTAATGCTCAGTGACAGCTTTAGGTTTTAAGGGTATTTTTCATGTATTTTAGATGAGATTACAGTCATATGAGGTCAAAATGTTTCATAAATTGTAGAAGTCACTTGAGAACAGTCCTTTGAAGACTGGGTTTAACAAAAATGCCACACCGTCCTATACATCTGGATCATCTCCAACAAATCTAAACTGTTACAGAAGCATAATTTTTTTTCATTTTTACTGCCTCAAGCCCCGTGGAAGATAATTTATTTAATAGTTTCTTTGGAAATGCCTGTCCCATTGTGTTGCCTTGTCACCAAGCTGTCTGTCTGCTCATTTTCCCGGAAGTCTGTCCATCTGCAGTGCCCTCATCTCTAGTGATGCTGGAATTCCTGATGGATTTCATTTGAACTGAATGGAAAAATCAAGATGGCAAATAAATTCCCTTCACATGTTATGAAAATTGGCTGAATAGTGAAAACACAGCCAAGTTAATAACCCCGGGGATGGAAAACTGCGCTGGTGAATTTAACGATTTTCTGTTTTCTTTAGCTAGCTGATTTCTCAACATACAGATAGCTGCAGAGCAACCCAGGCACAGGAATTCTCTTGCAAAATGGCAATTTGAGGGTGTGGAAGAGAGCCAAAGGTACTCAATTAGGAAACGGGAACTGGAGATATGAAGAAAAACTGAGCTCATTGTGATGAGCAGCCCTAGGCATTGAGTCCCTAGAGTTGAACCATAGAATCAAAGAATGGTCTGGGTTGGAAGGGATCTTAAAAATGATCTCATTCCATCCCCTGCCATGGGCAGGGACACCTTCCACTATCCCAGGGTGCTCCAAGCCCCGTCCAACCTGGCCTTGGACACTGCCAGGGATCCAGGGGCAGCCACAGCTTCTCTGGGCACCCTCACAGGGAACAATTTCTTCCCAACATCTAATCTAAATCTTTTCTCTGTCAGTTTGAAACTGTTGCCCCTTGTCCTATTATTACCTTTTCTTGTAAAAAGTCACTTTTTGTCTTTTTTATAAGCCTCCTTTAAGTACTGCACCAACATCTCTGGCATGTGATTTGCACAGCCCTCCCAAGGCTGCCAGGCAGGGCAGGAGGGCAGACTGCCAAAAGCTCTTCCTGAGTGAGCTCCCAGACATGTGGGCAGCACATCCCCACTTGGAATGGAGCTTTATAGGCACATTTGATTTAAGTCACATCTACTCACCTTAAGTGCAAAGGGAGAAGAAAACTTCACTCCCAATAACATGGCAGGGAAAGAGGATGTGATGTGCCTAGAAAGGTTTCATCTGCTCTACCAGAAGTATCCACACCTTGGTAGTGGAAAATAAGCTCCAAAAGTTCAGCTGGAGGATCACTTACAGCTATTTTCTACATGGTTTGCTTCTGAGTGTGATCCATCACACATACCAGACTAATGGATTACAGTGCAGCAACTTTAGCTTCATCTTCCTTTATCTTGGAAAATCTGGGTAATGGCATTAAGTGTATTTTTCCATAAATAATTTACAGGAGGAGACCAACCTTGTAATTGCAATGGAAAATATTTATTTCTTGCTGTTTCGCCCAATCATGTGCAAATTCCTCCTGCCTACTTGTCTAAGGCCGCCACAAAAGAAAAAAATACTTAAAAGGCAATGTTTAAAATACCCTGGAAAACACCAGAAGCTTAAAACAAGCCAGTAGGGTAGCAAAAGGCAAAGCAAGACACAGTAAATTCCAGACAGACAGCCAAATTCCACAGATAAACATTAAACTGGGAAAAAAAAATCCTTGCAATTTCTAAGATTATTGGAAGCAGGGAGGCTGTTGTCATCGATTTAAACTTCCTATATTTCAATATTTTTTATCATTTCTGCACTTCTCGCTGCAGGGATGGCCCGGCCTCCTCTCACCTGCAGCCACGGCAGAGAGGGCACCACGTGCCAGGCCTCAAACACAACCCCGGCCTCATCCCTCCCGTGACCTGCCGGGAATGTGAAATCTGCTGGCTGCAAACGTCGCTCCCAGCTCTGATTCCCAGCGGTTTTCCCTTCAGAAAGCTCTAATGAGGTGGTGTTTATGGAGCGCTGCTCCTGCGCGGCCGCAGCGCGAGCGGCCCTGCCCCGCGGTGCCGGGGCCTGCGGCCAGCTCCGGGCTCCAGCAGCCCCAAAAAGCTTCCTTCAGGCCACCTCAATTAGTGATTCCCTGGATTTCTGTCGCCATTCCCTTCCAGACAACCCAGTTATTTTGTAGCTTGGGCCTTCATGCCTGTGCTGTCTTTTCACGTGGCTCCTGATTCTGTTTATTACCGTGTTGGTGTTCTCGGTGCCAGTTTTTCCAATAGCTGTTTTTCTAAGAAAATTGGATAAACCCAGGAGGTTTTATTATCAGCCCAAACAGCCATCTATTGAGGCAACACTGCCTTTACAGACAGACATTTCTGCTTGCTCTGTCAGTCTCTTTCAGTTCCTTGTCAGAACATAAATGTCTGTGCTACAAAGAAAGGTTTAAAATGGCACAGTTGTGATCATGGTCTGTTCAGAGTGGACAGTAGCGTGCTTCTATAAACTATCAGAAACTATTAATTCTGGACAACTAAAAATGAAAGTTCATCTTTCAACAGATGAGCAGCAATACTGCACTCCTTAAATGTCAGATTTAGGACTCAAGATTGAGAGAGGAAAACGTTTCTTTTTCCATAAGTTACTCCCTTTCCCCCAGGCACAGGAAGGTTCCTTGCATATTTTCCTTTCTTTGCACTACACGTGGTCCAACCACGAGCACAGAAAGCTGAGGAATAGCAGAGCCGAGTGGTGCTCTGAACTCTGGCACTGAGCTGCTGTGTGAACCTGCCCATGTTGCTTAAACTTTCAGTAACTCACTTCCTGCATTTATTCTCCTTGGAAAGTGTGCATTTTTTATGCAGCTGAGGAGACCTATCAGCGTTATTCACTTGTTCTTTCATGTGCATTTCTATATTGAACACAGATAATTCTGGTTTTGTTGGGGTTTTTTTTAATTTATATAAAGAATAACAATTAATAAGTTGATTTTGAATGGTGCTCCACCATCCTAACGAGGAGAAGAAGGAAAATTCTTGTCATCTATTCCAATGGCGTCACCTGCACTCACTCTGGTTTGTAATTTCTTGAAGCACCTACAACCTGTAAACTGTCAACGAGTTTTACAGGCAGGTTGACAGAAGGGATTGTAAGAGCCTCCCTCCTGCTAAGGCAGCTTTTGAGGTCTCATCTCTGCAAATTTCCTGGTTAAACTGGTGATAAAGCATAATCACGTTTTTCCTTTGCCACGAAAAGAAAATAAAAGAAGAGGTGAGTTGCCAGTTATATTTATAGTTGATTCATATAAAAAGCTGCTTTCCAAAGAAAATGAGGCAAACAAAGAATGTTTATACTTTTCACTGAAATTAAGACATTTCCCTAGTGGGGGTATTTGGCATGCAAATTTCTGAGTTATACTCAAAATATCACTTTCTGCATATAGCAAGTGTGATACGTGCCTGTGTTTTTAAAGAAAGGTAGAAGATTACTCACTTTTCCAAAAGCTCCGCAGTTCCTGAATTTAGGGCTGGCACCCCTAGAGGGTCAGATTTGTGGGCTTCTCATAGTTGGCTGTGCCAGTGCTGGTTTTTTGGTGGTGCTGGCCATGAATCCGTGTCCTTTGGGATGGCAGAGGGATTGCCCAGGAAGCACCAGGACGTGGTGCAGCAGGAGCTGTGCTGAGGGGTGTGGAGCAGCCTGACCTCCTCTGCAAATGCTGCTAATGAGGGTTTAAAACTGAGGTCGAGGATCTGGGTTTGTTCAGAAAAACATGCAGCTGGTAACGATGTGCAACTTCTCTTTCTCCACGCTTATCATTAATTCAGGCTAATTCTGAAGAATAGGCTCATGATCTGGATGGTAAAAATTGTTATAATTGGATATTTAACTCCCTTTCCAGAAGCTCTGGGGAGCTGAATGCTCTTGGACAGAAGCAGCAGAAACTCTTTAAAATGTCTGTTGACATTCTCGAAGGCTGATGTCATCATGCAGCTTTTTAAATAAAAGGTTGATACGTGCGTGTGCCTACAATTAATTAACTCTTCTTTCTGTGTGTCTCTGGGTAGTTAATGATTAGCACTTCTATTTGCACGATAGTGGTCAGAACAGATTAGCTCAAATTGCTCCGGTTTCATCTCTAAATAAATGCAGATCATGATACCAAATGAACAGCAGCAGCCTAGCTGACCTTTAAGTATAACATGCAAATGAGTTCAGTTACGATAATGATCCTAAATTAGCAGGAGGGTGTGAGTGTGCCTCTCTATACAGGTAGATGCTGTCTCAGGGAGTTTTTTTGCTTCTGGCTTTTATTGATACTAATTCTAAAAGCAATCTCTCCTGCCCAGACCTGTTTGATTCCCCAGATCCCCCCAGCACGTATCCTGGGACAAGCCCAGGGAGGATGGATTAATTTAAGCTGTAAATGGAATTTTTAGAAGATGCCCAGACAAATGTTACTGCATCCCCCAGCCAGGCAGTGAGTGAGCGCAGGGACCAGCCTGGGAGCATCTCCGGGTGAGAGTAGCTGCAGGAGAGTGATTCCCTGTTTGCTTTGAAGGCTTCAAGGTTTCCATCATTTCCCTCATTTTGTGATGTAGTATTTCCTTTTTTTTGCTCTTCTTTCTTCTCTTCGCATGTTATTGTGGGTGCACCACATGGGCAGGGGTGGTTGGAAGCTCCCCAGGGACATTTGCCTCACTGATCCTGATTTTCCCAGAAGTCCATGGACATCATTGTGCAGACACAAAGAAGTAGCTGTGTTCAAATTTGGGCCAAATATCTCACTCAAAATCAGAAAAAAAACCTTTAATAATCCATTGCAACAAAATTTAAAATTAATAATGTTTTATGGTGACTGAGCTACTTATGATGTATCTGCCCACATAAACTCTGTTAACAAATCAGTTCAAGCTATGGACTGTCCCTCACCCAGAGCATCAATATCTGTATTTCATAAAATTAACAATATGGGAAAGGAAATCTGTAGCAGTAACTTTAAATCTCTGCAGCCTCCATATTCTCTGTCAAAATCCAACGAGCCAGGCCAATTGAAACAAAAGTTCATTAGAGAAAACACTCTCGCAGTATGGATATAAAAACCTAATTAATTAACAGATCAGGCTAATTAGAGAATCAAACTGGGATTTGGTAACCACATCCAGAGCACTAATGAAATTAATTACATGTGTGCAATCCACACGCCATGATGATTCGGGACAAGAGATTATGACTCTGGAATCTCCTTTGAACATCAGGAAAAGGTGAGAGAGGTCTGGTGACCAGGTTCAGATCAACTGGGCATCAATTAGCGCAGGAGGCCCTCTAAAGCAGAGTCCACCTTTAGAATTTTTTAGAGATTTTAGAAATCTCTAAAAAAATTTAGAGGTTTTTAGAAATCGCCACTGGTGACAGTGGCAGAGCAAAGGTCAGCCTCTGTCTCAGGGGAGTCTATTACTTTCAGCTTCTTTAACATGTCTTTGAAATTATCCCCATTTCCATGGATCCATTTACAAGAGGTTGCACAGAAATGTTCATTATAATGAATAATGAAAGCGGCTGCCAGGACCATCCCTGTTCATTTATCCAGCCCCCAACATGGCTCATGCTGAGCCCCATCTCTGCTGCCACAGCTGAGTGCTCTGGGCCTGCTGCTTTGATCCTGCCAGCCTGGAGCACGTGCAGCTATAAATTGCTGCAAATCTGGTGCAGACAAAATTAGCATTTCATTCTGGCTGGGACGGATGGCCCAGTCCTGGCTTCCACAAAGTGAATTTACTCTCCAGGAAGGACTGTCCTTAATGATGTGTCTGCAGCCAGCCTGCCCTGTCCACTCCTCCTTTCTTTTCTTCCTTGAGGTGCCCCTAAATGTCTGTGGTGGTCAGAGGGGCACTCCCTGTGTCTGCCAGGAAGGATCCCTGTTTGTTCACCACGGATTGCTCTGCAGGATTCGGCAGCCCCAGGAAAAGCCCATGGGGATCCAGGTCCATGAGGGTGAGGGGAGCATCAGCCAGAATAGAAAAAACCCTCACAGCTGATGTTCAAAGAACATAAACCTGGAGTTTCAACCAGCACATTGCTTTGCTTTGCAGCAGCAGAGCTTTTGTTGAAGGTCCATTCCCACACTTCTAATGAGAGCCAGACTTTCATGAGAGCCATGGAAATAAATTAGAAAGCTTCAGCCTTTGGACTGCTTCTGGCTTGGGTGGCATTTGCAGGCACTGTCATCTTACCTTTTCAAAACTTCACATCTTTCTCCTGCTCTGAATGCAGTGGTCATGCTCTGACACACAGTCCAAAACAGAACCAACACACCACAGAATCTGCCTTCTCTCTGAGTGTCAAATCCACACCTTGTGGCTGCCTGCTTCTCACTGAACACAGCATCCCAACTCGAGCCATTTTTCTCCATATTGTTTTGAAGAATAACAAGTTCAAGGCGAAGTCTGAGACTTAAAAAGTTTGAGGAAGGGAGATGGAGGAGAAAGTGTTTTTGAATCCCACCAGAGCTGAAATGCCAGTGTTTGCAATGCCAACCCACACACCTCTTGGCAGCTTTTAGAAATGTTTCAGAACACAGCTACGAGAAGGTTGCCAGCATAAGAAATTCTGCCTTTCAAAAACTTGAAGACTTGTTTTTCTGCACTATGCAACTGGACTCTTGGCTGTGGGTTGGAAGTTCCCCTGGGTGGAAGTAGGTCTCCAACAGCAGAGGGCTCTTTTGGCTCAGCAAATGATGGAATTATGAGCCCTAGTAGCTGAAACCAACTGATAAAACAAATTAAAAGCAGGACATAAAAGAGCTGTGAATTTAAACAGCAAGGCTAAACTTTATTGGAACAGCTCAACTGCTGACAGATGTGATAGAGAAGTGAGAATATCTTTAAAAGTGAATTTTGCTGTAGAAATAACCTAATAAAACACTTCTTCTAGCGGGCATTATGTAGTAGATCAAAATGGATAACCGTAACAATCCATCCCAAATTTACAGCTTCTTATTCCCCTATGAAGAAATGTTAAAAGTTGAGGATTGGGGTGGTTAATGATTTTAATTCTTGCATTTTTTTATGTTGGTGTTCTAGAAATTTGTTTTGATGCAAATGCTGTCCACAGAATTTTCACATTTTATTGAGTGACTTTTTTTTCAGTTCTGAATTTGTTGCTGATAATTATTGTAGAAAACATTTCTGTATCTGTCTATTCCTTGGGGAAATTGTGATTAATGTCTGTATAATTTGAGTCTGCCAATTAGAGGTTACTTAGCTGAGCATCATGAGTAAATACAGTGAAATTATTTCAGCCTACACGTGGGGTCTCTTTGTGGGACATGGGGAATATTTGAATGTAAACTGAATATAGGCAACTCTTGGAATTTCATAAATAAATACCATATGTCAAACCTTTTCACATGCCCTTGTGTAAATTGTTGGTTTGTTTGCACTCTGTAACCAGATGTTGTTATATAAAATATCTCCCCTGCTGAGGGCTATTATCCAGGCTGCAGAGAGCAAAAGAAACAGAGTTCTCGCCTTTTTTTCCTTCCAGGTACAGCACTTTATAACATTTCATCTCTTGCTCAGAATGGATCCAGTCTTGATTTACACACCCAGAGAGCAGCAGGTGATATTTATGCAATGCCCAGTGCTGGCATTTCCATCAGCCTGGAAAACTCGTTCTCCTCTTCCTTGGAAGTGATGTCGCCTTTTAGTCCCCAGGCACTGGGCTGAGCCTCACGCAGAAACCTGCTGCTTTTCCAGAGCAAGAGCCCAGGGAACAGGGTCCTACTGCACATCCCTGAAAATGAACAGGTCTATGGAATCACCCAATGGTTTGCACTGGAAGGAACCTTAATGATCATCTTGTTTCACCTTCCACTAGACCAGGTTGTTCAGAGCCCTGTCCAACCTGACCTTGAATGTTTCCAGGGATGAGGGAACCTGTTCCAGTCCCTCACTGCCCTCATTATAAAAAACTTCATCCTTATCTAATTTTAATCCTTTTATCTCATCTTAATTGACCCTTCTTCTGTTTCCAGGGCCTCCTTCACGAGCAATAAAAGGCTGGGGGGGGAGGGGGGGCGAGAAAAAAGGGCATTTGTGAGTATTTATCTCTCATAACATTTCAGTGCCAGCAGCTTCTCAGAGCTAACTGCTCCCTTTGGAAGCGTGCAGCTCTTCACACACAGAGGGATGCGAGGCAGAATCTTCTTCATATTCTGAATTCTGCAAAGCTGGAATCCCACTGAGAGAACCTTACAGATCAAAGGGAAAGGTAGGGGGGAGCTCAGAGACTTTGCTGAGTGCCCAGAGGGGTGAGAAGAACCCATTGTCCCTCTGAGAGCAAAAGGCAGATCCAGCCACGCTTATGACTCTTGTGACAAAGGAAATACTTTCTTCAAATAAAGAATACCTCACCTCACAACAATCTTCTGCTTTGATCTGCTCAGCTGCACTTGTCACTGCTCAAAACCTTTGTGCATCTTTTGCATTTGGAGAGGTCTGAAGCAATTAGAGGGAAGTGGGGAGAGCTCTTCTGCCATATGAGCTTAGAATGGCCCTTGCACAATGAACGGGCCACCAACTGCTGGGAAGCTCCATCAGAAAACAGCATTTCAGTGAAAAATTAGCCTGCTAAGGAGCAAGTTCAGTTCTGTTCAGCTAAACAATGTACTGAGAATGTGTCTGAGCATATGGCTCCCCTATGATCCCCATTTAAAAACAATCTGAACTGATTGATGAGGGAAATTAGAGGGTACATCTAAGTATTTTCTACAGCTGTCACAACAGGAAAATATTTCATTTTCCCCCATACAGGAATACAGAACTAAGAATTCTGTAAGGCCCCCAGACCTATCAGCATGTTTCCCACATGATCAGCAATAGGAGCAGAAGGCCTGGGTGATGTTTATCCCATAAATGCTGCTTTTAACCACCTACTGGCTTCACTCATGTCTATTGTCATCTGATGGCAGAGTCTGTCTCTGGAAATAAAACCATAACGTATTTCACACCAGCAATGTGTTACTATTTTTATTCCTACTGTAGATTTCCCTAAGCCCATCACAGGAATTTCTGGTCATGGGTTTGGATGCAGAAGTTGATGAAATCAAAGTTACCGGTTCAATAAGGGAAGTGCTCATCTCCTGAAATTTGAACAGGTTTGGCGCTCTGAACTAGGGAATATCCCACCCAATTTTTGCTGCTGGTGTCTCCATATTTATGCAGAAACCTGGCACCACATATTCCCAGAGACTTCCACCCCACAGACTCCATAGGAGCCAAGATGTTCAGGCTCCACAGGCACTACAGCTCACCAGCATCATAGCAGAGCTGGAAAAAGCTTTGTAATGTGCTATGGAAAGTTCTTACAGCAAAGGGGACCATGGGCAGGTGAAGAAATAGTCTTTTAGATCACCTGCACATGAATTTTCAGACATCACCTGTAGGTATCTGTGTCCTGCCTCCTCATGTTCTCAGCAGAAAAGCAGAAAACAGAAGAATTGAGCAGAGGCAGAGACTCTTGGTCAGGCTCTGGGTCTGTTTATCCAAAGTGTGGTGAAATATCTTGATGTGGATTTGCAGTTAGGGGAAATGGTTTTGTTCAGCTTCAGATACTGGGGTGAAAACTAAGTCTTGAAATAAAATCTCCCAAATGTTTTCTTAATTATTTTTCCCCTGGCTGAACTAATAATAGTTAAGAAAATAACAATGGACCTCTGGCAAAAACCAGCTGGTAACATGCATATATATAAAATCTACTAAAAGCTCAAGGATGAGCTATTGATTTGACTGATGACCTGTGGTCCAAGATGAATCATATAATACATTCCCTTTGGTCTTGGATTCCTCTGGGAAGCAAAGGCACCACATGAGCTCAGGTTTAAGGATCTGCCATGCCCAGAAGGTGAGGTAACTCCCATTTCTGAGCTGAGCTCAATTTCATATTGCAATATTCAGTTCATTCAGTCGGCAGATACAGACCTGCCTTGTGCTTCCCAAAACTGGTATTTGGCATTAGTACAATAGCAAGGCAAGAGTTTCTATGTCTGAAGCCCCCCATAATGCCAACAATTTGATTTGTCCTTTTGTGACCATTCCTTTTCTGCAAGTCAGTCCTGAGTCTGTATTTGCTTCCCTGATAATGTAAAATCTATTCATCTTTATAAACACTGAGTTAGTATTTTAGGGAAAATTACTGAACTGCTCCAGAACTAAAGAACGCAGCTACTTTGCATTTCTGGTGCTGTAAAAGGCTCTTTGCCCTCTACAAATCCTCCCTTGCAGTGTTTTAATAGGAAACAACTTTACTGACAGAGTAATGGCACAGAAACCCCGCACTAACCCATTGCTGAGCAGTAGCCATAGCAGTGACACCTTTTAATAAGCTTCACAGTCAAAATTCAGTGACTCTCAGCCCACGTGGCTGAGGTAGGTGGATATTAACAAATGTGAGGTGTCAGAAGATAATGATTGAAAAGAACTGCAACAATCACTGGTCCAAGCTGTAAACTCTTCAGCCGGGATCTTCAGTGGTAGTTTGATGCCCTAACTTTAATGGGAATTGGCAGTAAGATGTTCCATAGCAAAACGTGAGTTTTACAAAGAAAAGGAAATGAGGCGGAACTTTTAAAAAGCAATACATAATTTAAAGCCTGGAAGAGATGCCTGATAATGAGAAACTTCACATTTGCTCTGCTTAACAAAGTGAAGATTGAGAGCCTCTTGTTTGCACTGAAAACATCTTTGCAAGTTGCAGAGATAATCAAGTTATTTCTAATGTACTCTACATTTTGAAAGGGGAGGAGTGACCTTAGTGGGCTCTTCAGCTGGCAAGTCCATGGAAAGACACGCAGAGCTTTTCTCCTGAGTCTGCTGGCTGTTAATGACGGTGAGAAATGCAGGTATAAAACCTCCAGAGAGCTGAGGAAGCACGAGCATTTCAGAACTCTTGTGCTGATGTCCTTCATTCCTTTTCTATTGCCATCCCAACTGCACTTTCTCCACTCAGGGCCTCTCTTTTATGCATCCCATCTCCTTCTTTGCCTCTCCCACCTGGCTGTGTTTCTCTGTCCAAAGGGACAGGATTTCTGAGGATGTATCAGGATTATTTTACCAAGGATCTCTGGGAGTTTCACGGCTCTGGACTGCTGTGTAAAAGAGCACAGTGTATCATATCCCACTAAATATTCTTTAAAAAGTTGATAGAAATCTTTCTTCTAGAACTAGAAAATGTGTTGCACTGCTTCTCAACCCCAGCTTGGCCAAACATTGTCCCTCTGGTGTATATTGATCAGAGCTGGTATCCTGATCTCTTGATTGCTATAAGGGAAAAGATAAATCTTAAGCTGTACCACAGTATGATTGTAAACAGCATTTTTTCTATCAAGGTGCCTCCTTCCTGGCTTGTGCAAACGATAAAACTGCTTATGTGTTGTAATTGATTGTAAGTAGAGCTGACTTGAACCATTCACGCTGTCTGTGTGATGAAAACTCTCCAGATGGATCCTCAAAATGCAAAGGTCATATCATTAGTCTCCCTTTATAAGTGAGAAATTCTTTCTTCAGGGTCTATCTGCAAATAGAGTGAAGTACATAACATGGATATCTCTGCAGAGTTCAGTTCAGTATTTCATGCTGTAACACTTCTCAGGTGAGCAGAAAGGTCCCAATTTAAAAGACATTTTAAACTTAATAACGAGTGTCATATGAGCAGCAAGGACCTTTATTATGAAGTTTTTAAGTAATGATCTTAACTTTTTATTCTGTGTTTTTAATCTCAATTTCTCTCCTCCTTTGGTCTGTGTTAACTACAGATGCATTTGCTACAAGAAAATACGACTTTAGGAAGATGCCAGATTTTTATTTTCCTTATTGTAAGTAATGGAAATCAATAGTTGCTAAATTATTTAGATAATCTTGATTGCATTATTAATTGATCAATGAAATGATTTTGAAAATATAGAAAAGTCATTGTCCTTTCTGCTCTGTTTTTCCAAAAGCTTTTCTTTTGATTAAATCACCAGATGCTGAATCTAAGTGTGAGCCTAAACCACGAGTTTCATCTTGTATTTTCTGCCACTTTTTGCCTCTGATTTATCTATAGATGGTTGAAGTATTTCTCATACCTAGGACAGGTACACACACTCTAAAGCAGAACTTGAGTGCAGCTTTTCTAATAAAGGACTTTATTTACATAAATTCAGACCAGAAGAATAATTTTAGTTAATGTTTTCTGGGATGCAGAAGGGCTGAGAAATATTTAATTGACAAAATTTCCAGCAGAACATTGGGATGATGTGTACAGCAATGTAAACACAGGCAAAGAGTTGACAAATGAAAGCTTCGCCTTTTGAGGTCCCATGGAAGGCCTGGATTAAGGGTCTCCAACATCTCCCACCACATTTTCCTTTTTCACTGTTTTCTTCTCCACTTCGTTACTTCACAAGTGACTCTTGCCCACCAAATCACTGTCATTAAGTTTCCCCCTAAATGTTTTTAAATTCATTTCAAGACTCTAACTCTGGTGGGGTTGAATTCTACCTTAGATTCAATTCTAGATGCAGTTTCCTGTGGTCATGGAGGGAAGTTTTTGTCTGGATGCTGAGGAGTGTCGATGGCAGATGTACAGCAGTGGTTACGCTCTGGCTTTGGGCTCCTTCAGGCAATTTTCTCTATAAATGCCAGGGCTCTCGCTGTGGCCAGAAAGGACAGTTTTGCCTTCAGGAAGACTCCATTAGGAGCTGAATCCCTTTAAATTATTGTCTCTTTTTACAGATGTCCTGCTTTATAACATGACTAATTCAATCTCACTTAAATGTAAGAGTAACCTCATCCTAAAAGCCAACGATCTTCCTCAAAACTGTCTTACGGTTTTAAAGGAAAATACAGTTTTAGCAAGGCTGTTCTATTAATAATTTACTTCTACTGTTTCTCTTTCCTTTCAGAGTTATATCCATTGTCTTCTTTATTTCCACCTTTTTTTTCTCTCTTTCTTTTGAGCTGTCTGGGAGGAGGAGGAAAGCTTGTGAGGTATTATTATACCCCAGACAGGGTTGTCTATCCTGGACAAACTCAAATATCAACGCCACCTTTCTAAATTTTGTTCAGTGGGAATCCTATAAAGAACTGAGTTTAAGACATCTGACCTTTTACTCATTGAATTGAACAATATGGACATCTTTGTATATTTTAAAATGCACATGAAGCTTCTGGTGTTCAACAAGTATCCTAAATAAATATATATGAATTAAAAATGGAAATCAAAGAGGAAAAAGCGGTCAGATTAATCCTTGAGAACTCAATTCCAGCATTTAATCAAGGATAAACTTACATGCCACCTAATGGAGAGAAATAAGGAACTTCTGGAAAATTGAAAAGTTTGGGGGAAGCCGTAGCTGAAGATCCTTAAAAGTAAAAAGGAAAGTTCTGATTTTTAAGAAAATCTAAAATCTCTCTCTTGTTTTCAAAATGTATGTAAGAACATATCAGCTTCAATCAACGTTTAAGTTTAGAATCTCTTCCCAAAAAAATCCATAACATCCATTTTGAAATGGAAATAAATCTGTGCCAGTCAATGAATAGTAAAATTTTCTGCAAGCTGGAGGTTTTCTGCAAGCTGGAGGTTTTCCCTCAGCCTAATTTCCTGTTTCATTGACCTGTGAGACAGTTAAACACGGCTAAAGGAAAAGGGTGAGCCTGCAAAAGGAGATGGCAGGAGACAATCCGTGATGGACAATGTGGAAGAATTGTGTGTCTCAAAAAGAGTTCCTGCCCCAGCCGGCCAATCCACAGGGAAACAGGGACATTTACAGCAGATCTTTGATCCTCACTGGTCATTCTCTTAAGCTGTCCCTTCTTCAAGAGTGCAAGGAAAGGAACAGGATGCTCTCCCCTCATTAATGAGCAAGAAGCTCCTCCGGGTGCCCCCAGGTGATGCCTGAAGAGGCCTCCTGGAAACAGAGACTGAACAGGAGTAAAGGAATAAAAGTAGGTATTTATTTGAAAGGCCTTCAAAGGTACCCCTGGGGAGCCAGAGGCCACTGCCGAGATGGACCCCAAGGTGGACGGCAGGTCATGAGTTCTTCACACTTTTATAGGCTTGGTTCTTTTGCATATCAGGGTTAATTCTCCAATTACAGCTTCAGTTTAATGATGTAATTTCCCCTCCGCTTGCCCCCCTCTGAGGCTCTTTGGTTTGTACTTTTTGGGCCTAGGACGGTCTGGGTGTCCTTGGAGAGCAGGCCTGGAGAGGCTTTGTTATGTCCACCTAGCACAAGAGAGGAGAAACTAACAGGCTACAAGAAACTTCAGAGTTACACACTCAGCAGTACAGAATTTGAAAAGTATAAACATTAAAACCTAAGGCATCACAGGGATCAGCAGCTTCTCTCCCCCCAGATGCAGAACCGAAGAGTTTCCCAGACTCCAGCCATCCCCACAGCTGATTTCCCAATTCCACAGGTAGACACAAAGCAAATCTCCTGTGCCAGAGCTGCTCCTTCAGGCTGAGGGGTGAGCTGCCTTCTCTGTGACTTGGAAGAAAGGATTTGGTTTTCCCCCTTGCCCAGCTTTACATGCACAATTTTGCCCACACACCTCTCTGCTCGGCCCTGGGAAGCAACTAAATGTTGTTTTCAGCCAGTGCTCTGCATTAAATAAACCCTCTGCTGCCTCTGAAGTAGAAATATGCTAATAAATTTCAATCAATACTGAGCATGGAGTCTCCACTCCTCGATGGGAGCATATTTTTCACGTGGCAGGCACATTGCTGAAGCTCCAGAGGCCGAACCCCTGTCTGCCGGCCAACCTCTGGGGCATCATTTTTTACAAGCAAACATTCTGGGTCATTATAAACTGCACTAATCCCCCTTGTTGAAATTTGCATTTCTAAACCAAAGAGGGCTCGTGATTCATTTGTCCTGTCACATGTCGTGGTGTTTAACCAGGGGGTTAATTCATTGATTGACTTACCGCCTCTCCTCAGCCTGCTTTGCCACTAATCTTCCACACAAACGGGGTCAGGGAATATAATTTAGATTTCCCAGCAGAAACAAAGCATCCAACAGCCCTGCTAGGGTGCAAAGCATAGGGAATTCAGAGGATAAGAAGAAAACAGCAAGGCTGAAGCAAAAATCAAATTAGCACTAAAACCCTCATGCTGAAAATGGTGACAATTAGAAGGAGCAAATGGGGGAAAGGAAATTTTGTGCTTCAAGCAGGCAGGGCTGGGCACAGAGGCAGAGGGGTGGAGAAAAGAGCAGTGTCCCTTGTAATGGGTGTTCATGAGCCCCCTTCTTGTGAAGTCTGAAATGGGGGCCCAGTGGCTGGGCTGAGGGTTCCCCTGATCCCCCAGATATCTGTGGTGGCTTGAAGACCCCCAAAAGGATGCTGGCATGACCCCCAAAGTGGCAGTCACTGCTGAGCCATGTCATGGCAGCTGCACTGCCACGGCTGTGATGGGCAGAAATCTGGTCCAGTTGATTTAAAACACCCAAAACACAAAAACTAAAAGAAAGAAATTAAATAATCCAATTGCTCTGAACACATTCCAGCAAAAAACACCAGCTGAGAGCTCTTGCTTCCTGGAAAAAAAGCAAAAAATAGAAACACTTTGTTTGGAGCTCAGTTTCTCAGCCCACCTCTCCTCCTGCCTTGGCACGGAGCAATCCTGCCCCTGCAGACTGCGGAGGAGAAGTGAGAACCAGCACCTCTCCACATCAATCCCTCCATGCTGCTGTTACAGTTTCGGAGCAATTTCTACCCTGAAGGCAAATCCTGTCAGTCTGTCCATCAGCCCAGCCACATGGAAACAACTACTGATTATTAAAAGTATCATGAGCGCTCCAGCTTGGGGACCCAGCGGGCTCTGGGGACTCTCTGGAATCAGTCAGTGTGAAAGAAAATAGCAGCTTTTGCCTCAGTGGTGCAGCTTTTGCAACGTGTAGGGAACAGTTCTTTACATCCACGGTCAACCTTGTGCTGCTCTGGTCATCGCGATCAGCCAGCTGTGCCATGGAACGCCATGGAACGCCATGGAACGCCATGGAACACCGTGGAACGCCGTAGAACACCATGGAACGCCACGGAACACCACGGAATGCCATGGAACGCCATGGAATACCATGGAACACTGTGGAACGCCACGGAACGCTGTGGAAAGCCATGGAACGCCATGGAACGCCATGGAACGCCATGGAATGCCATGGAATGCCACGGAACGCCACAGAAAGCCATGGAATGCCATGGAACGCCATGGAATGTGGTGGAACGCCATGGAACACCATGGAATGCGGTGGAACACCATGGAATGCGGTGGAACACCATGGAATGCCTCTCCCATGCCAAGGGATTGAGGTGCTGAACTGAGCCCTGATGATTTCCCCACGTGCACTCAGAGCAATTCCAGACCTATGGGTTGTCCGTTCTTGCCCCCCGCCGAGTGTACAAAGCTGCGGAATAAAACCGAGGAAGTTGTCCCACAACTTGTCCCAGCCCAGGAGCTTTGTGGAGATGACGCTGATGGAGGGGAGGGCTGTGTGTGCTGACATTGTTGGGTTGAAAGATGCTTTGATGGGGTTTGGGAGAAAGGCTGGGATCTTGCTGAAATTTGTGGCGGGAAGGTGGGAATTATATAGAATTAAATAATCTATATTATTATATAGAGTTATATAATCACAGAATGGTTTGAGTTGGAAAGGACCTTAAAACTCATCCAGTCCCCCACCCCTGCCATGGGCAGGGACACCTTCCACTATCCCAGGTTGCTCCTAGCCTCGTCCAGCCTGGCCTTGGACACTGCCAGGGATCCAGGGGCAGCCACAGCTTCTCTGGACACCCTGTGCCAAGGCCTCACCACCCTCACAGGGAGGAATTCCTTCCCAATATCCCATCTAACCCTGCCCTCTGTCAGGTTGAAGCCATTCCCCCTTGTCCTGTCACTCCAGACCCTTGTCCAAAGTCCCTCTCCAGCTCTTTTGGAGCCCCTTTAGGTGCTGGAAGGGGCTCTGAGGTGCTGGATGGGCCCCAGGGTCTCCATCTGAATTAATAAATACGGGTTAGGCAAAGTAATTTTCCACCTCTGCCTCCGTTTTCTTCTCTGTCCCATCCTCTGGTTAAAATGCTTTAATTACGGAAGTCAGGATGTTTTTCCACTGGGCAAATGAGGGGAAAATGGGTCAATCTCAGGGTCGGAAATGAGGGAAGGAATTGCAGCTGTCTTTTCAGAGAGTGCTGTGTTTGAACTGCAATCTCCTGCTTTCCCTGGCAATGAAAATCCCCCTCAGTAGATGGTGGCAAAGACCGCTGCCGAAAGAGGCTCAGTGAGATGCTGACTTCAATCTCTCTGCTGAACATTCATTCTTTTATGCAAAAAAAACCTCAACCAAAACGAGTGTGCTTTGAAACTGCTGAATGCAAATCCTCACCCACTTAGACTTTTACCCAGGTGAAACGGGGAGAAATGTTTCCTTTCAGTCTGGTCATTGTTCTTTCGCCTGGGTCACTTGTCATCTGAATTTTTTTTTTCTTCAGAAACATCAAAATCAAGTTCTTTTGGCCTGTTGGTACCTTATATTCTAATATAAATGCTTTACTGGAATGATAAGCTGGCAGAACTCTGTCTTGGGACACAGCCCATGCAGCCCACAAGCAGAGTTACCTTCACAGGCTTTGAGCCAATTGTAAAAAGAGAGAGAAAACTAAAAATATTTTAATGGGAACATCCATTTTTAATAAAAATCATATCTTGATTGAATAAGAGATTATTCATATGATTCCACTTTCAGAGGGGATCAAAAGCACATGTAAAAATTACAGAATTTTGATAAAATTGTCAAAGGCTGATGTTCACTGGCTTTATATATCACTTTTTAAAAAAATCTGTAGAAAATTACCATGCAACAAAATTTTCCTCTTAGTTCAAGAAGTAATTCAGGAAGTTATCGTGGATTGACTCTCAAAGTTGCCTTCCCTGAAAAATGTTTATTCCATATTTGGCTGCTTTTCACTCTTTGTCTCATTTCAGTCTCACAAAACCAAGAACACAACGTTGAGGGATGTTGTTTGGGACTTGGACAAGAAAAACAGAGGCAAGAGAGTTTTTTGATCTGCTCCAGTTAGAAATGAAATGGATTGTTCTCTATTTTTTTTAATTAGTGTGTCTGAACAATTTTGACTTTTTGGGACAATACCAAGCCAGAAGTATTCAAAATGTTCCCAGAGTAATTCAAGTTGGGGTGTCCTATTTATTGCTCTCTTGGAGGAGCTGGAATTTTCTGGCTGGTTTGACTTTTCTTTACCCTCAGCACTGAGTGGTAAAGGATGAGTTTGAAATGTGTCTGGCACATCCCAACCAGGATGGGGATCCAAATATATGGAGTAGGGAGCATTGAAAGGCAAAGATATCACAATTCACTAGGAAAATGTCTCCAGTAATTAATGGCAGAGGTTATTCAATGGAATTGGGTGCCCAGAGAAGCTGTGGCTGCCCCTGGATCCCTGGAAGTGTCCAAGGCCAGGTTGGACATTGGGGCTTGGAGCACCCTGGGATAGTGCAAGGTGTCCCTGCCCATGGCAGGGGGTGGAATGGGATGGGATTTAAGGTCCCTCCCAACCCAAGCCACTCTGTGAGTCTGTATCTAGAATTGTCCGAAAAGGAAGATACATTTTGTGTGGGAATATCCCTGAATTCAAACATTCCTGGTGTGGATATGAAAACCCAGCGAATCAATAACACCCCCAGAACATACTCAAGAGGATAAGCAGTAATTAAACTTTCTTTTCGTGAAGATCCCTGTCCATATTTTAAAAGGTAAACCCACTGTGGCTTCATCACACAACATATCCAAGGAAGGCAGAGATTTTTTAAGTTAGAAAACGTGTTTTTCTCACCCCGATATTCTCAGGGTAAGGATTATCCTGGATCTGTTCATTGTACTTTTTGCTCTACAGGCTGGTCTCTGGTGACTTACTGAGGAGTATGTTTTCTGAAATAAAAAGCTTTTTCTTTAAACAAACTGTGGCATGGCTTTTCATCCAGCTGACAAAACAAAGCAGAGAAGGTTTTCAGCAGTGTGTGGGAGTGAGTTTGGGGGGCTTCTGTTTACATGCAAGAATTACTTGAGGCAATGAATCAAAGTGCTGGCAACTTGTGTTGTCAGGACCCTACAGTTTCTTTTTCTTTGTGCAATAATATTTACTCTCGAAGGACCCCCAACTACAGCCTCAAAATGTCAGTGTAAGAGAGAAATTTCACTTACGAGATACAACAGACACTTCCTTTTCTCCTTTACCATGAGGCTGTGGTTTCTGCTTCAGATTACTTTCCTCAGTTCTCCCCCTACATTCATTTTTCTCCACCAACTTCCATAAGGTTATTCTTCATATCGATCAGCATGAAAAAATGCACATTCTGAGACAGAAATATTATTTAAAAGCTTTTGCAAATCTCAAACCCGGCTCATTTATTTCATTTAAATAAGAACAGATTTTTCTGAATTTGCTACCATTTCTTGGTAATAACCCATGATGCATTAATAAGATGTGTTTTGTTGCTTGCAGTCACTGTAGGTTTTCCAGAGGTTATCCCAGTAATAAAAAGCCCGTTCAGATATGTTCTGTAAGTGAAATAAAGAAAAATAAGGTCAGTCCAGCAGAGAGGTTTCAGTGGCATTCCTCAATCTGTAGAGGTTTGAATCCTGATCCTGGTTGGTTCCCCTAAAAAAGGAACCAAAACCTTCCTCAGTTTGACCCCTGCAGTCACTGAGGTGCCCAGCAGTGCTGCCGTCTGTGGAGAACAAGCCCATGGTGTGACCCAGCTGTGGTGTTACAGTGCTGCAGTCAGTGACATGTGTTCCATTGATTTCATCTGGATTTTCATCAAAAAGAAGCAAAATTAGTCCAATTTTCTGATTCCTGAAAAAAAAAAATTAAGATGTTTAACCTTAAACACTAATAAAAATGCTCATTAAAAAGTGCCACGTTGAGTCCAGGCAAGCTAAGCAAAGTCATTATGTTGCAACCAAGGAAACATATTCAGTTTTTAAAATGGTAGAACCTGTGTTGTGGCTATTGCTGTTATTGTTATCCCTGAAGGAAAGAGGGAATACAAAGTTTAAAAGATCCTACTGTATTTCTTAATGTTCTCATGAGTCCTGAGTCACAGATTTTTCCTTCCCAGGTTAGAGCTTTAATAAGAGGGCAATTTTCGAGTTGGCTGTGTGTCAGGAGTATAATCTTTACCCTGCAGTTTAGAACAATTAACACTTGGAAGGCTGTGATTGTGTTATGTGCTGTTCCACAGTAACTACTGCGGGAATTCCCAAAGAAAATACCCTCAAAAGCCCACTGCTCTGTTTAACTAACTCATGTGCTATTTAACTAACTTAGAGTGAAACCATCTACTCAAAACTCAGGCCATTGTGGTTGTAGTTCTGGTTCTGAACAGCTGAAAACTTCAACTACTTTATTTGCAGTTATTTGTGATTTTGTGGTGATTTAAATAAACAATTTCCCAGTAATAAGGTCTCAGTCTGTAGCTCTGTCAAGCGTGAGGCAGATTGGGGTCAGGCCTTAAAGTGTTTTTCATTAGAATAGAGATTTCAGTTCAGATTTTAGATCTGAATTTTCCTTTTTTCTAAAAAAAAAAATTATATCAAACAGTCACATAATGCTTGAGTAACACCTTGGAAATCAGTGAAACTGGCCCTGTATTCAACAGCAACACAAACTGCTGCTTCTGTGCTTGTTTCCGGCTGTAAAATGTCAGCTCTGCAAGAGGAGTAGATCCACAGATCATTTTGTAGAGGGTTTTGACAGTTCAGCCATGAACCAGAGCAAGGAGAGAGGAGATTTCAGGAGGATGTGTTGAAATGTTGATTTCTTCCTTTTTTGTTTTTTTTTTTTTAATATGTGTACTCTTGCTTTACTTTTTAAATCAAACTTTGAAACTTCTGACCAGACATTTGACTTTATTCCTTTTATTCTTCATGTAAGCCACTTTTTAGAAAAAGTATATGGCATTTTATATAGAAAATAGATGGAAATGTATATTCTGAGATTATATGTACCACTACAAACCCCAAAATAAGTGTAATATAATTGATTATGGGAATTAGTGTTAAAAGAGGAGGAGAAGTGGCAAAAAAAAGGTTGGGATAAACAAGGAAAAGTTGGAGGAAATAAGAAGAGAAGAGCAGAAACACCATGAGCTGTATTATTTTATCAGGGTATGGGAACATCCCCAAGCCTGGATCTCCAGCTGACACAAATCTGTGGCTGTACATTGATATCAGCTCATCAGTGTCAACACAGATAACTCAGGATTTCCCTCCCAGACTCTCAGCATGTCCCTCACCTGCTCCACCACCCTTCAGGAGGTTGCCTTGAGGGGCTGGGAACGAGCCTGTGACAGCAGGGAGCAATGATAAAAGTTAAGGATTGGGGTTTAATGGATTTAAGACCCCTGGCCAGTGCTGCTCCCTGAGGAGCTGTAAAGTCACTTGATTTGTGTATTTGTCCCACTTTCTCTATGAATGGTGTCCAACTAACATGCTGGCATCTGGAATGGTGACAGTGTCTCTCTGAACATTTCAGTTCACCCATACAATCACTATTTTACAAAATTCTTACCTGTTTCCGTCCAAACTATCAGAGTCAGCCCCATTCTGCTTCCTTGAGCTTAGCAAAAGTAAAGAGAAAATGTTCTTGGAATAATGAACCAAAATAATATCATGTTTTATAAAGAGACTTCCAGTCCTGCCATCCAGAAAATGATAGCTTTATGTAACGGGGCAAGGGCTGGCCTTTGAGTAGAAACCATAATAAATGCATTAAATAAAACCATGTGGTGTTAATTGATTCAAGGCCTGCTCTATTTTCCTGCGTTGGCACTTCCTCCTCCTTCAGCTCAGCATAGATTTGGTATTTCCTGAGAGTCTCAGGTGTTAGAACAGAAAATGCATTTTTATTTATACAGTGTTTGTCACGGTAAAAGCACAGAAATGTGGTGGTTTAGGGTCAAAGCGTGAGCAGAATCTTGTGAAAATAGATGAACGCAAATGCTTGGCTTTCGAGGAACTCTACCTGAGTAACCAACTCACCTGCAGCAATAATGAGGTAAATAATGAGGCAATAATGAGGTAAATAATGAGGCCAATCCACGGAATTTGCTCACTGCCTGGGCTCCCAGTGTTTGTCTTGACCTGGCAGAGGGCTGGAGATCAGCCAGGCACCAGGAGAAACACCCAGCACGCCCAGGAGCCAGCCCAGAGAACAGCCCTGCACACACCGTGCCAGCCACGGGAGATTTTATTACAACTCACCTGGTAATGAATATTTTCTTTAGAGCTCCATCAGCTGAACTTATTTAATGTGTAAGAGTCTCAACTTTCTTTTTAAAAGAGGTTCATTTCTAGGCTACGTGGCTGGGAAGGCAAACATGAAAATGAAGCAGGAAACAGGGAAATGCAAGTTTCAGAAAAAGCCCTAATGTTTTATTTTAATCTCACATTTCATGGGTGTGAACTTTGCATTTTTCAATACATGGCATTAGCAGCAGTTCACATGTTTTATACAATCTTTTTTTTTCATTTAATTAAACCTGAATGATCTGAGAGCATAGAATTTCTGATGTGACCGAATTGTTTTTAGAGATTTTCTTTTGTCTTTTGTAGACACACCATTGTCCAAGAACGAAGAGCCTTGTGCAGAGGTGCTCAGTAAAACTGACATTTATCAGTTCCTGTACAGAACAAATGTCCTACAGATGCTTTGGCTGAATCCCATCCTTTGTAGAATGGTGCAGAGCACAGCCCACCCCAGGCTACAGCTGGTGATGAGCAAGATGAGGAAAGAGGCAAACCCTGGGGGGCAGGAACTGATTCCCTGTCCTTATCAAATGAACTCAGCTGTGATAAGTCCACACCATGGCCTTAAGGTGTTAGGCCATGATGGGCCATAACTGGCTCAACTGCACTGGTATTATATCAGCTGTATCACCCTAGCAGGTGTCAAAGACTGCTGAAGTGTCTGATCCACAACCTTGCATCATCCAGCTGTCCATGATCCACACCATGACATCACCAAGCTGAAGCTCCCTGCCCCAGGGGAGGTACCTGGGAGGTCCCACATGCACCTGAGTGATACAAACCCAATAGAAGAGCCCGGGCCTTTCTGCCCCCTGCTTCTTTGGGATTTCTCTGTGACTATTTCTTTGACCAAGACATCAAAATTGCAACAACCAAGTCCCATTGCAAGGCTTAGAAATGGTGAGATCTTTCTACTTTTACCCTTTCCTTCTCTTTCTTCTACATTTTCTCGAGTGATATTTTTGTGCTTTTATATTGTCATAGTCCTATGGATGACAACAACCAGAACAGCTCCATGTGTATTTTCCTGTGCAACCTAATTTTTCTCCAATAAACCCTTCATGTGTATATTTACAAACATTGATTTTTCAGTCTCATTTCACTCTAATCCACCCCAAGGGCTTTATTAACAGCAACCTGGGTTATTCTTATCTTCTGGGGTGGGGTAACAACCCTGTAGTTGATAAAGCTTCTGTGTTAACTCAGTGTTAGCCCAAGAAGCAGCACAGCAGGGCCCTGAGCAATGGAGGAATCTGAATCATTTCAAGGATACTTGGGAAGGATGGAAAAGCACACACAGGAATTAAAGCAGAGTGGAAGATCCTACAGTACCTTAGCAATACCAGCCCAAAGATTTCTTATTCTTCCCTTAAAGGCTTGAAACACATTTTGTAGTTTTGGAAAGTGACTTTTTCATGGAATCACAGAATGGTTTGTGTTGTCAGGGACATTAAAGCTTATCTTGTTCCAACCCCTCTGCCATGGACAGGGAAACCACCTGCTAGATCAGGTGCTCAGGGCCCCATCCAACCTGGCCTTGGACACTTCCAGGGATGGAGCATTGTCTAACTGGGCTTTCTGTATAGCTAGACTAAAAAAACCTCACCACAAACAGTAATTTTTTTTCTCTTTTTCTTGTAAAGGAAAAACCTGTTATTTTCACTAGGGAGGTGCATGATGAGTACAAAGAGATCAAACCTTCTTTAACATTATTATGGTCTATTACAATCTTCTCTTTCTTGTATGAGAGTGTCTTGAAGGCAATCATAAAAGAGCCCTAGAACAACAAACGTTTCTTCCACTAATTTTCTTTAATAAGAAACTGGAAAAGACTGCTTGGGGTCATCTACTCGCATCCCATAGGTTGCCATATCCCAAGGTTGCCATAAAAATGGATGCTCAGTTCTGAAGGGTACCTAAAAACCCATCTGAAGTGATCTATCCCCTACAGCCTGCACCACTTACCCCAGAAACACATTCAGGACCTCAGCTCAAAGGTCCTGTTATGAAGTACCCCAAGGGAAAAAGGATGAATGATGTAGGAAATTCCCAGTTACTTTTGTTTCCTGCAAGAGCAGCAGTACTGCTGTTGGATAATACTCCCAAAGGTGTAGATAAATGTCCATAAATTTTAAGTAAATTCTTGAATTTTTCTTTTTTAATCTACTTTTCTTTTTTTTTCCCCAGACAAGCAATTTGTGATATTCCAGTCTTTTCTTATTTATGCATCTGGAAAGGCTTTGTTGATGAAACACCAAGATCCCAAGGCCACATGAAATTTTGATGAGACATTTTCTTCCAGGGGTGAGAAGATCGAACATTTCACCCAAAAGTGCCTCTTTTACTGAAACTAGGCCACTCCAGCCTTTCAACTCACGCAGCCAAGACAGCAGCCCACGCTTGGAGTTTGGATTTGCTGTTTGTAAGAACAAATTCCTGGTGTGAGAAATGCCCCTCCAGCAGCGGCCAAGGTCCTTCCCAGCCGCCAGCTGGCTCCCAGCAGGTGTGTTGGATGCACATCTGCTTGCCCAGGACCTGCTGAGCTGTGACCTGCCCTGGGTGGAACGAATACTGGAGAAAAGCCTCCCACAGCTGGGACTGGCTGCTCCTTCAAGGCAGGATTTGTGCCATCCCACTTCTCGGTGGAGAAGAAAGGAAGTGTCTTTTCACCAAAAGAAACACCCAGAGGAGGCCCAGTGCTTCGGAGACCTTGTGTTGTTCTCTCCACGGGTGACTTTGGCGTTGTCCCACCCTGTCCTGCTGCCCCTGTGCAGCCATCCCACGTTCCCTGCAGTGCACACCTGGGTTTGTCTGCAGGAGGGATGTCCCTGCTGATGAGAGTGTGGTGGCACCATCTCTTGGGACTTGTGACACTCAGGCTTCAGCTCTGCTGTGCGAGTTTCATTGCATTCTCATGCTGGGACAAGGGAAAGCAATTATTTTCCCAATTATATTCAATAAAATGTAAAAATAAGATCGTAGATGCTGGGAGTAGGTGCTCCTGCCCCTCACAGTCATATTCAAATTGACTTTAAACATGTAAAATGATTTCTAAACTGCAGTGAACAGCACTACATGTACATTTTGGGCATCTGCATTTCCTGTTGTGACTCACCTAGAGATGCTTTTCTTGAATAATATTCGCAAGGCTTTGCATCTCAATGTGTGCATTTTCCTGATCCTTAACATGGAGTAACTTTGAAAGACTGTAGTTCAGGGGAAAAAAAAAATTATACTTCAATATTCTTCCTGATGTGTTAGAGTGCATGTGTTACGTGGGCAGTGTCCCTGACCGTGGTGGGGGTTGGAACTTAATTGTTTTTGAGGTCACTTCCACTTTGGGATTCTGTGATTCCATAAAACCAAAAAATTCCATAAAATCGAAAAGCTTTGGCATTATGCAAGTGTTTGCATCTACCTAACCTGCAAACCTGAGCCCTTTGCGTTGCATCTGCTCATTAAAGCTGGGCTGGTGTGGAAATGCTTCAAGCACAGCCAGGAACCAGCCCAGCTTATTCTGGGAAATGGTTTCAATGGCAGAGCAGAAAATCTGCAGCATGTGTGTGGAAATCGCTTGCTCTGGGGAAAAGCAGGATAAATATGTTAGGAAACCCAGGCCTGAATGGGGCTAAGTAACAATGTGCATGTTTCAAAGCATGTAAAATAATTTTATATTTAAAAAAAAATCAATATTTTCTTGGTTCTTGGACTTAATGACAACCAGTTTTTGGCTACCCTCACAAAGCTTTGTGAACAGCTCCATGTAACAAAACAATCTCAGGATATTGTTCAAGCTACTTATTCCAATCAGTTACATTCCTCATATCCCTTTTTGTCTTGTCCTTTTAAAGCAACCAGAAGGCAAACACAGGGCTGGTTCCTTGCAGCAGAGGAATTTCTCCCCATGCCTGGATGCAAACCTGACCAAATCCTCTCCACTGGCCTTCAGTCTTCTCACCAGCAGCTACGTGTGGCTAGAATGGGTTGCCCAAGTTACCCTCTCTTTTTTCTAGGCTATCTCATGAGACGAGGAACTTTTGGTGATATTTCACTCCCCGGGGAAAATCAGTTTAGGTGCAAAGCCAAGCCAGCGTTGCTGGTTTGCCTCCTGAGCTTTGCCAGCCTTGAGGGGAAGGCAAGGTGAGCCCAGGGCTGTCTTGTTAGAGGCTTCCTTGAGGTTTGAGGAGGATCTGGGGATGACAAGGTCCTTAACGCCTTCTGAGTTCCAAGGAAGCAGGGGGATAGCTGCAAGATCATCTTCCTTCCCTTCAGGTTTGGTGACTACAGCCATGAGCTGGGTGTATTACTGTCTGTGGGAAAATCCTTGATGCAGCGTTCTTGGAAGTAAAGAAAATACAGAAGACATGAAAAAAAATCTTTTAAAAAGTGGTCCTTAGAGCAGTAACAGATTTTTAATCACCCACAGGTGAAGGCCCTTCAAATTTTAAAGATTTACAGTGTAAAATGCCTGAGATACCTGCCAAGACAGCAGTGAACAGTGAGCAAACATCTCTTGGTAGTTGGTTCTCTCTGCAGCTGGAGAACCAAATCACTCTGGCACAAGCCTCAGTTTCTCTAAAATGAATCAGCTTAGCCTCACCAGGGCTGCACTTGGGGCCTTTCATCCCTCTCTGCCCTGAGTTCTCCAGTTCTCCAGCACGTCAGTTCCTCAACTGAAGTGTTAAAATTCCCAATTTCCTGGCTCTGGCAGCAGCGAACTTCAGCAAACCCTGCCTCCTGCAGTGCTGGACACCTACAGCTTCTGCCTCGTGAGGTTTTGTCATGCTCACACCACACACTTCTGCTAGCCCAAGTGCTTTGAACCTCCCGGCTTCAGAAGCTCAGGGGTTTGATTGCTTGCTGAATTGTTCTGTTTCAAACACCTGCCTCAGCTCCTGCTGCGCTGCCTTCACCCCCCCAGTCTGTAATTCCACAGCAAGATGGACCTCCTGAGGTGTTCATTAAGCAATATTCACTTCTGTGGCACAGATAGAAGGAAAGGAAACTATTGAGAAGCAGCCCAATGTAAATGTAGAAATTCAGTTCTTCTCAAATGCAGCAGCACAAAAGCTCAGGCATGGTTAGAATGACAGAACTGCTCTCCAGCACCGCCTGCTGAAGTGAAATATTTTTTAATTCAGTTTCAGGAAGACACATATTAACCACTGGCATCGGCCAGGCGTCCTGCTCACTTGGCTTTGAATTGGAAACAAATGTTCCAGGATTCACCCTGGGCTGTATGACACAGCACTGTCAAGGACTGACTCGTATTTGCCAGTTTGGTAGGTGTTATTTAAATTTTTTTTCAGTCCAAGAAACTTTTTCCATGCATTAATAGTACTACTGAGGCAAAAGATGCTTCAGCAGTGCTTGGCTTGGTAATATCACTGTGAGGCACCAGAGCACTTAGCAAATGTTGTTAATGAGTCAATGAATACTGAGCTGACTGCTGAGGGTGCCACTGTCACAGGGGGAGTTTTCAGTGGGGATGAATTGTTTGTGTGTCCTTTTCCTGATACATCCTGATACAGGATAATAAAATATTGCACTGCAATTATAAACTCAGAGGGGCTGGGCTTAGGTTTGCCAGTCACAGCAAGGAAATGGGAATTTTAGTTGGCACCTTCAAAATCGCATTGAGGTTTGAGAAGGGGTTTGTGTCCAGCAGCGTGGAGCAGAGCGAAGTTCCCCCAGTCTTTGTCGGCTCATGCAGGAGAGAGAGCGGGATCATGGTGCCAATGGCTCTGTGTGAGGATCATCAATGCCATGAGGGTGGATTTGATGACCTTAAAGGTCTTTTCCGACACAATCAATCCCGTGATTGTATACTGTGTGTAAATTGTACTCTCCTAGTGGTGTTTGTGTTATGCTTTGCATGAGTTATCTTGAGTTACATAGTGTTCTGTTATATTGTGTGTGTTTATGTTCCATAGCATGAGAACCAATTTCTCTCCACCTCTTGGTGCAATTCTGGTGAAAACTCTGGGGTTTTTGCCCACCAGACATGCACTATCAGACATGCCCCTCCTTTCCCCCCCTTTTCCACTTTCCAGGTGTCCTTTGCAGCTGCGCTGCAGGACAGGGAGCTGGGTCTGGCTGTGGCACTGGATTTCCAGCTGCAGCTGAATTTCCAGCTATGCCCTGCCCTCTCGTGGTGTGCTGCCGGCCCAGCCCTGCTTATTTCTTGCTGCTCTTACACCGCTGGAAAATAAAAGATTGCCTGGTGATCCCTCAGAGCTGCAGGTGGAGGGCTGGGGTGGCAAAGTGCTGCACCCCACCTCTCTGCTCCCCACGTTGCCTCTGTCAGCAGCAGCACACGCCAGCACCTAAAATCAACGAGTTTTCTCCCAAACAGAGCCCAAAATGAAAGGTGTATTTTTGCCACCTGTTATACATCCTGCCCTTTTATGGATCCTCTCATCTAAAGCCTCCACTCAGGGACAGAGACACCTGAGAAACCCCTAACTCCAATCCTCTCCTCTTTTTTAGCCAGAAATGCAGCTTTTAGCCTCCTTTTCAGACTCTTAATCCAGTCAAGCACCTCTTGTTCTTTTTTCAGCCCTTCCCCTCAATAATTGTTCTGTTCCCTTCCACAGTGTTTGCTCCTTCCCAAGCTTCAATGAAGCATTCGAGTCTTGCACGAGGCAGGCAGAGGAGGTGAGGAACCCACATTTCTATGGATCCCATCCCTGATGCTGAATTTAGACCTCTCAGTGCAACAAACAACAAAAGCAAAGTCTGCAGTGGGCTCAGCTGACGCCTTTCCAGTCAAGCCAACATCCTTTCCCAGGTGATATGATTATTTTCCTTTCCTAAGCCTTTTCAGATGGTTAAAAAAATCCACCTTTTCATGTTACAGCCACACATCCCTTTCTGTTTATTTCTGTCTTATTTTTTCTGGAGTTTTTGGCTCCCTTGCTTGGCTTTACTTTCTTCCATGCAATTCTGTGTCATCAATTTGTTCTCAGCATTCCAGGACGTCACTAGATTCAGCTGCAGGATTTCCTTCTTATTTTCCTCCTTTCTCCATCCCTTTCTGTAGCTGTTTTACCACAGCCTTTGCCTCCTTGCCCTGTAGGAATGCCCAGCTTCTACTGATGGACAGAGGTTTTCATTGCTTTCTAGCTCTGATTTCAACATCCTAGAGGAGGAAATAACATGTGTAGACCCAATTAACCACCCAGATGGTGCAGCAGCAGCCCCAAATCCTTGGTCTCTGAGACACCCAATGTGTTCAACAATCAGGATGTACTGGGTTTAGCTTCATCAAAAGCTAAACCCCAAGTTATTTGCAAGTCATCTGTGGCTTAGGCCTCTGTAGCCTAAATTAAATGAAGTTTTGGGAGCTGCTCTGGAGCTGTTCATCTACTGCAAAGCTCTGAGTACCAGCAGAACCCTTCCCTCTCTTCATTCCCATTCATTAGTAGAGGAGGAAATCATTTTCTAAGTGTGTGAGACAAACCCAGACTGAGGAAAGGACTGGAAATGTGCCCTGTTTTCCTCGAGGAAGGTGTCCTGTGCAGCTGCCCTGCAGTGCCAGCGCTGCCCTGCAGTGCAGTGTCACACAGCAGCTGTTCCTTCAGTGACTAAACAGCGATTTTAAATCTCTTGAGTTGTACTTTTAGCATTTTTTCAGTAGATCTTCCACACCCCTGCCAGCCCAGCTGAGGCACCATCACATCAACACTTTCTGGAAGAGGAAGTTTTTCACGCAGCAAAGGAATGTTCAGAAATGATGAGGGCGAGGGAAAGTGCCTTTCCTCTGAACCGTGATGCAGTGATTACTGTTTGTGTATCTTTCAGACCTTATTTTCTGCTAATTGTGGCTTAATATATGCACAGCAGGCCTCTAATTTTAATGGCAGCTTCCAGCCTGGCAGCCCATTAAGCCCCTGCCACGCTGGCAATCATTTTGAGGGTCTTTCTATCGATTGAGGCTGTGCAGAGTTTTCACAGGAGCTGTGACTTAAAAGCATCTGTCCCCAGCAGGACATAGATGAAATCAGCAGAGGTGAGCAGCTCCCAGCCTCAGCTGCTGGTGACATCTTTCCCTGGATGAGGCGGGGGTCAGTCTCTTCTCCCAAGTAACAAGGGATAGGACAAGAGGGAAAGGCCTCAAATTCCAACAGGGGAGGTTTAGATTGGATATTAAGGAAAATTTCTCCATAGAAAGGGCTGTCCAGCCCTGGCACAGCTGCCCAGGGCAGTGGTGGAGTCCCCATCCCTCAGGGGATTTCAAAGCCGTGTGGATGTGGGACTTGGGGACATGGGGCAGTGGTGGCCTTGGCAGGGCTGGGGTCTCTGACTCAATGATCTCAGAGGTCTTTCCTAACTTAAACGATTCTGTGATGCCCTGAGGCTGTGCCAAGCCAGCACTTCTCCACACGCTCCCCAGCTCCTGAGCTGCACCGGAAATTTTATTCCTGTGAGCATCTGAAAAGAAGTGGAAATTGTTTTTTCCCTATTTTTTCAATGTAGGAAAAAAGTGAGTGCATGGCACACAGCACTGCCAGGGCTGGCCACAAGATGGTACTGCAAGACAAGAATTCCTGTTGGGAGCGCTCCACTCTTGGAATCATGAGCATGAATCATAGAATCATTAAGGTTGGACAAGACCTCTGAGATCTCAGACCGTCCCCCAGCACTGCCAAGGCCACCACTAACCCACGTCCCCAAGCTCCACATCCACAGGTCCTTTAAATCCCTCCAGAGATGGTGACTCCACCACTGCCCAGGACAGCCTGCTCCATGCTTGACAACCCTTTCAGTGAAGAATTTTTTCCTGATATCCAACCTCAGCCTCCCCTGATGCAAATTGAGGCTCTCCCCTTTGGTCCTACCAAATTTTCCCCTCAACTGTGTGAGGGGGATCAAACAGGAATGACTTTTTATGACACTGTTGTGCCTTGTGTTTGACAAAAGAGTATTTGGCTCAGATGGAAAATGGATTAATTTCTTGGCAGAAAGATACACTCAGAACTGCAACAACTTCACCATTTACCCTCAGTTTGCTAGGCTGAGGCCCAGGGCCTGGGGCCTGGGCTGAACAGATAACAACACACCATTTTCCATGTCAACCACTGCCTGTTTTCCTTCGCAGGAGATCCTTTGTTTTCGTTGTACTTCTTCCAGACAGCCAAGATGCTTGGCCCAAGCACTCAAGGTCTTACAGAAAACACATTTCACATTCTTCTGCAGTAGCAGCGAGAACATTTGGAAAGAACCCTTTCCTCGGTGCCTTTGCACTCAGGAAAGCTGCATCTTTGTCTGATTAGTTTTGTTCAGCAGAGATAAGAGCAGAAGCACAGTGTGAGACGTGGATTTTCTGAGGTCTTTGCAAGGAGCTGCTGCTATGCCTTGGCACAAAACACAAAAAATTGAAACATATTGTCTTAATATGAATTCCAGCTTCTTGGCAAATTGCTCTTTTGGGGATGCAGATCACCTCAGTGCTACAGTGACTAATAACAATAAAACTGAATTTTTTTCACAGCTAGAATTGTCAGCAGAAAGGTAAAGGGAGCTGGAAGAACCTGGGTGAGCCTTGTCCTGGCTAGAGATTTGCTGTGGAGCCACTGAATGCCTGTGGCTGAAGAAGAGGGGCTCTGACACCCAGCACTGCCACATCACTTCAGAAAACGCTGTTTTATCTCATTCTGAGTCACCAGATCAATTTTATTTTTCCAGCCTGAACTAGGGAGCGATAGCCTTACCTCCAAAACACCCTCTTGACAAATATTTGCTGCTGTTTGATTCTTAACCATGCCCCAGCCCAACAGCAAAAGTTTGCAATGTGATAAAATCAGGAGATCCTATTTAGGAGCTCATGAAGGAGATGGAGACATAAAAGCAGCCTCGTTGAAGACTTCCCTTTCAGAAGGACCCCAGGCACAAACCAGAGTGTGTGAGCTGTTCAGTGCTCAAGTTAACGATAAGGACAGATGCATTAATTAGCTCTTAGGGCTGGTAAAATAATATCATTAGATCATGGCTGTAGTTGACAACTGAATGGAAATATTTGACCGTGGCAGGCCAGGTTAGGAAACATCTGGATAGAGTTATCCTGACCACACAGTGTTGATTCCAAATCAAAGCATGGCAGGGCGAAAGTTTTGGTGTAAATAAGTTGTTGATTAAATTTTTTACATCTGCAAACAGTGGCAAATTCATTCTGATTTTCTGTTTCATGGTCCCATGACGCTTTTTATTTGTACTGCTAAAATAGTCCCTTCTCAGCTCTCCAACCATTTTTGGACTGTGAGCATTTCTGAACTAGAACTAATCTGTTCTGGTTGTTGAGAATACTTCACTAAATTACTTATTTTAAGCTTTTCAAACCCCAGACTGAATCCTTTTTCAAACAGCACATTACCAGCTGGCAGAGAACCTAGAAATGGTCTTCTGTTGCAAAACATCTCACATGTCACCAATCGTATTCCCGTGTGAGATGTTCAGGATTCATCACGTTTTCAGCGTTAATTCTCAATTTAGAAACACATGAAGTGAATAATACATCCCCATGGAAGGGGATAGGGAAAAGTTACCTTTAATATTTGTAAATGTACTCATGAATCCATCAATAAAGCTGCATTGTGGGGTCCAGCATCAAGGCTGAAAGGACACATGAAGCCAATCAGAGAGGATTCTCTGGGGCTTTGATAGCTGTCAGCTGAACAGGAGCTTCATTTGACTCACTCAACACACATGCAGGGAGGAAATGATCAGTTTAGAGAGGAAATGATCAACAGGCAGCATTTATATTTGTCTCTTAAAACATCTCTCACTTAGGTGGGACTTCCACCTGCAGGAAGGCTGCAAATTGTAGCTGACAGTGACCCAACCAGGTGTGTTTGGAATCAAAGATTGAATTGCTGCACATCTCTACAGAAATCTGATCATTTTAGTCAAATAAAAACTTTGAGGTATCTCAAAGCTTCTCCATAAATTTCAATTTTTTTTTTCCCTCAAGTCTGCATATCTCAACCTCCTTAACCAGATGTAGATGTTTTTCCTGAAGAGGGAAACACATAACGTGCACCTCATTCCTTAGGTAACACATCTGTTCTGTAAGGTACTGAGCATCCTGCTCATTTATGATTTTAATAGCAAAATTTCATATGGCTTTTAAAATACATATTCCTTCACAATGGATAAGAGAAATCCCGTAGAATTTAGCAGAAATATCCATAAAAGCTCTCCACGGCCAGAAATGGACTTTTAATAAAGCCCGTTCTCACTGGGAAAATGTGTGAGTGGTGTGAATAAATGATACATATTCATACTTACATGAACAAAATAAATTTGTTATGCTAAACACCAAATTGGCCTGTTTGGATCTCAGCCATCCATTCTTACCTGGATTATAGAATTTTCTTTTACAAGAACTGTGGCTAGGAAAGTCCATTTATCTTGAAGATATAAATTAGATTTGGAAATTTAGATGAATGAACTTCATCTTTCTTTCAGAATTAAGGAAACACAATTAGTGGGAATGAAGACCATTTGTAAATAGGCTGACAAAAAGAAACAGAATTTTAGGTTGAATTCAATTAAAAATTTTAATGACTAAATGACATTGATTGATTGAAAGGAAAATGAGTGAATAACATATACTGAAAATGAGATTACAGGTGTAATTGTAGGAAACTGATGCCAACTCTGTGTTGCAGCATCTCAGAGAAGGTTACACTTCAACACCCCTGTGGAAGAGTGCAAGACATCATCTTTGTCCTAATGCTTGTCCACTCCTTTGCTGGGGTGAAAGAAGTTGCAATAAACTGATTAAAGCAAGATGCTTTCCATTCTCCCAAGGAAAACGTGGTAGAGCTGTTGAGACATGTGCTGACTGAAGGTGAGGCTCTCAGCTCATCCACCGGCTGCTCTGTGGAATGGGGGGGGAAAAAAATGTCAATATCCACGCACAAAAATAGAATTTAAAAAAATAAAAACTCCTTTAAGCACTGTAGTTGTGGCACGAAATTTACACGCTATGTCCTCTTCCATAAAAAAGCATCATCAAAAAGAACTTGTGCCAGTTTTGTATTAAAAGGCCTGTAGAAATCTCTTAGAATTGCCTTGGTGGTTGGCAGCATCGGGCCCAGGCTTCTGTCTTCAGGTCTTCGGGTGTTTGATGCAGGACTCTTGGTAATCAGAACTTCTTGTTTCTCACTCAGAGGTCCTGTGGGAAAAGAGAATGTTATCTTCAAATATTTCCCAAAAAAATGCCCATTCTAAAGAAATAATGACTAAATCTCCCCATTTGCCATGGGGAGAAAAATGTGATTTTTGTTAGCAGCCACGATGTTTCAGAATATTGAAGACAGGCTCAGATTAGTAAAATAAATGGCTGCTGGTAAATTTGGAAATAATACATTTTCCTCTCCCATTAATTAATCATCTCTATAAAAACCAGCATAAATCACTCTTGGAGGAAAATACCTGCTTTCAGAAAAAAAACCCAGTGATTGAAGACCACTTCCCATCCCTTTTGGAGCTGCAGGTATTTCATGCTGCTATTTCATTTCACGGTGTGAGTTGACTAATACCCGACAGAAACTCTACAAGCTTCACTCAGCACCCAGGTAAGCCCCTGCTTTGTTTATTTTGGAGGCTGGCAGCGGGATCAAAGCGGACACAGGTGTAGTGATGCCCCCACTTTGGGAATAAATGTGCATCAGCAAGATAAAAACCTCCAGAGTCTTCCAGCACAAACCGTATTCAGGAAGCAGATGCCAAGCTTTTCATCTGTTCAGTCTGCTGCATCCAAGCTTTCTCATCATCTAGACCAATCTTTGGACCAGACAGACGATTTTTCAGCCACATTTTCATTCTCTTGCTACTGTCAAGTCAACATTGGGCAACGTTTTGTCTGCCGGCGTTTCTCCGAGGATTAGCAACAGATGTCTCAATCAACACAGCAAAAAGACAATTTCCCCCTTCTTCCCGGCTAGGAACACAACCTTTCATCATGCTCAGATTTAGGTTCTGGGCTAAAATTGTGTGGGATAAATTTGCATCCCTGGAAGCCTGTGGCAAGCAAGCCCTGAGTGCCTTCAGAAGCAGGACTGGCTTCTGTATGGGAAGATAAATCCCTGCATTCTGAGTGGTCTGGAATTTTTTTTCTTTATATAATCTAAGGTCTTCTAACACCAGGCATTTGAGAATTTAATTTTGCCTGACTCCAGGCAACGAGATTAATGCATCCTTCAAGCCAGATTCCTTTGCTTCTCTTTTTGTCTCTTAAAAAAGCAAAAACAACCTAAGAGAAGAAGGATAATAATGATTTTGTACACTTAAAGCCAGCAGCAAGCACCTACCCAGATCCAGGAACTGGAACACCATGTGCATGGTGTACCTCATGTTTGATGCATGGTCCTCCAGGCGAAGAACAAGTATCTGATCTTTGTTAAAAACTGTCAGCCAGTCCAGGAGATACACAACATAGAGCCCGACCTGTAACCTCACCTGTAAGGACAAAAAAACCAAATTAATTCACCTTACAATGCTTCTAGCTGTAAGAAAAACAACGCTCACCTCTGACATCTGGGCAAAATATCCCCAGAATGTGCTTTTGAGGAACGGCAAAAAGAAAACATGTGAACGTTTTTTAATCTTCCTCTTGTTTTCAGAGCTGCTGAAGGAAATCTTCGCAAATGGCTTTTCCACAGGTGAGAGATGTCATTTTACCGAGGGCTGGGCTGTGCACTCGCTGCACCAGCCACAGGTCTGTGTAAAAGCGTTGCACAGACACAATTACCCGTAGAGGGATGCTCAGCCACCTCACATCCGTGCTCCTCCATGCTTGGGATGATCCAACCTTCATGGAGACACTGAGGGCTCTTGGCTCCCAGATGAACAGCGATTCAAGGGAAGATGCTCGGTCTTGTCACTTTCCAGCCCCTAGGGCTGCTTATTTCAGTTTGATTTCGCCTTGGGGGTGTGGTTTAGGGGTGGGCTTGGCAGTGCTGCGTTAAAACTTGGACTCAGCGACCTTAAACGTCTTTTCCAACCTGAATGATTCCATGACTATCTCTGCACCAGGTCATGCTGCCATGAGCAGGACAAATATTCTGACTTGGTATCAGGTATAAAATTTTGCTGCACACTCTGGTTGCAATAATTAGATTGAGATCTCAGCTGCAGCAGCATTCAGGGTGCCCAGTCTGAATACACAACGAGAGAGCCAGACTCTGTCAGACCAGAGAGGGGGAAAGGCAGATTTTCAGCCTCTCCTGCCCTAATCTCTGTTTTTCTTCCCTCCTCAATTTTACATAACAAGTTGAAACATAAAAAGTGTAGCCTGGTGTTCTTAAAAAATCCAGCCTCCAACTGTGCTTATAAATATTTTTCTAAATCCCTTCAGGCTCAGAGGAGAGGAACATGAATCCCAAGTCTTAAGCATCTTTCATAAAGAGACTTAACATCTTCAGCTCATGTTGCCACAGAGCCAATGAAGTCAGACAACATCTTCTTTCACTTCTGACACTGCCCGGTGACTACACTGCTACCTAAATTCCTCTAAAAAACCCATATTTTGAATTACTGACAAATTATTATTATCCTGTGTCATTCTGATGTGTGTCTTTGGCTGCTTATAACTTGAGTCTCCACATTTAGCAGACTTCTTTATAGATGTGCTGCACCAGAATTTGGAACCTCTTGTTTGATCAAGACATCAGGCTAAGATGGGATAATTCCGGCAGGGCAGCACCCCAGCCCTCAGTCAATGCCTCCTTCCACTCAGCACTGGGGCAAACTTGTGGTTTAATGTTTCTTTTCTTACTCCAGGCTCTTGTAAATTGTCTCTCCATCTTCCTTGTCCACTCCTTCAGGTGCTGGGAGGCCACGGTTGGGACCACCCTGGTCACCGTTCCTTTCTCTGGGTAATGTTCTTTCCACCGATTCCAGGTGCCAAACACCCCTTTCTTCATCATCAGCATCCAGCAGCAGCCATGATGCCCAGGACACCTCTCTGGTTTCAGAAATACAGTAACAAATAGCAAACCCGTTCTTTTCCTGGCACAGTCACAGAATTAGCAACCTAATGAGCTCACCAGGGACAGCAATCCTCACTTTTTCAACGCACAGCAAACCACGAACACGACAGATTTAGCAACTTGGCTGGAGAAGAAGCTAAAAAGGGCCATTGAGGAGCACAGTTGGCATGTGGGTTTTATTCAAACACCTGCTTGTGGCTCTATGGAAAGAGGACTCCTCTGCTCATTTCCAAAAGCATCTTCTTCAGAGGGCTGCCGAAGACAACAAATGGAGACGGGTTCTGCACCCTGAGGATGAACATAGGAGGAAAATCTTTCCTTCTGGTTCTCTCTCTGCCTTTCTCTGCCACACTGGAAGGGATACATTTGTACAAGCAGATGGCTGGAAAATTCTGTGATGCTGCCCAGCAGCAATTGGTGTGTGAGGGAGTCCTAGGGGCTCCAATCAGGGATCAGCAGCTCCAGTCTACCTGGTGAGTGAGAGCAGTGTCCTGTTTGCTCTGCTGCTGCAGGGCTCCAGCCCGTGGAGTACACTCTTGTACTGTTATTTTACCCAGTGGAAGGGGCAATAACTTCACCCCAGAGGCAAAGGAGGGAACTATTTCCTCTGAATCCTTTACGGCCTGAGCAAATAAAAGAGGATTGAATGGCAAACTGGCCAGATGTGATACTTCAAGTCAATCTCTTCCGTATTATTCTCTGCCCTCGAGCAAAATCTGAAGTCAGTTCTATGCTAAAATTGTGAATTTTGGAACCCTAAGCCTGTAATACTTATCCACTCCCCTGCCAGCAGTTTCTGTGTTTTCTTGTATCATTTTCTGGCACACACAATTCAAAAAAAAAAAAGAAGGAAAAAAAAGATTTTATCTAGTTATTGGTAGCCTTTTCTTACAAAAGAACACTTAATTTATTCTGATTTTGAGGCAATTTGGTACTGCAAAGACCTTTGCCAGAGCTACTTTTTGGAGACATCTGCAGAAAGCTTGCACATTAAATTGTAATCGTCACTAAATGTGCTCTCCATGCACTTGCACAATAGGAAGGCAGTGTTATTCCTGTTGGCATTCATCAGGGAACAGGCTGAGGAGACAGCTGGGCCCCTACACCCTCTCTTACATGTTTACATTTATATTTACGTCCCCCACTTTACAAACGACAAGGGAGAAAGTTCCTATTTCTCGCTGCTTCCCCACACAGGATTCGGGTGTCGTAACAACCTTCCCAGCAGGTGAAAGCAGCGAGGAACGGAACGTCCCTGGAAATACCTACGGGCATGGCGTTGTTCAGGGTGTTGTTGTAGACACAGGCTCGCAGGGAGTAATCCAGCACACAGCCCTCAAACAGCTGCAGGGACTCCGCCACTTTTTCGTGGAAATCCTCCGCGGATTTGTTGGCGCTGGCGAAGTACAGATAATCGGAGTACAACCTGCGGGGGGAAAACGTGGCAGTGAGGGGCTGAGGGGGTGCAAGAACATTTATTTACACGGCAATTCCCATCAGGTACAGGAATCCAGGGAAAGGGGACGTGTGTGTAACAGCGTCCCACCCACAGCCTGTCGCCCAGCGACACTTTTTCCATTACTTTTAATGAGTTTTAGCTCACAGAAAAAACCCTCTCCAGGGAATTTTGAGCAGCATCCCCACTTTCAAGGTCAGCATCCCTGGAGACCTGACCCTAGAAATTGTGGGTGCCAGTGTTTTCTCCTGAAGGCAAATTTTCAGACTTTAAATTCGTGTTCTCCGTGAACAATAGAAGCGGTCTCAGCTGATGCTGGTGCCCCTCTGCACTTGGTGTTCCATGGACAGGAACAGTCCTGGTCTCTAAAGCTTGAAGCTGATTTTAGAAACTGTAACTTTAGGTGGGTTAGAAAGTGTAATTTTTATATGGTTACCAAGCCGGCTATCATCAGGAGTAAGAAAGAGTCCAGATATCACATTCCTTTTACAGGAAGCTTCACCTCCAAACTTACATTGATTTTCCATCAAAAACTTCCCATTTACAGCATTCCACCTGTTGATTTTCTATTTTATTTTTCAAGATGAAGCAGGAGTTTCTCTAAGTTACAGAGGAGTATCCTCTCATTGAACACTTTTAGAACAAGTTTTCCAATTGCTTAAAATGACTTTTAAAAGTTTATGCAAATTCAAATCTCTTTGGGGGTGATGTGGTGAAACAACCCAAAACCTGCAGACAAGGAAAATATAAATTTTAGCATTAACCCCTGAAACCTTGATTAGGCTTTTGCAAGATGAACATGTTTTAAAGAGACAAAGGAAACGCTCTGACATGGCATAAATATTGGATCTGCTGAACATGATATTTTAACTTCCATTCATAATTAGGCTTAGAATGACCAGAATCCCGACAATACCACAGGATTTTGAAGATTGTTTTGTATCCTTTGAGGAGTCACTTCCTCAAGTGTGTTTGCAGCACAGATTTGATGCCTCCATAGTACCCATCTCTCGACAAAATTCCAGAAATCCTGCATATTTTTCAGCCTCTTCCAAAAAACCACAGGTGTCTAAGAAATGACCCAAAAACACCAATCTATTTAGGTCTCGCTTATTACTGCGGTAACCTTTTGTATTGCACTTACTTTATTTATCCTTCAACTTCCCTAGATTTCTGTGGGTACTTAAAAATACCTCATTTGGAAAGTTTAGGCCTTAATCCAGCAAAGCACTTAAGCACAGGAATAGCCCCTCTGCACTCATTATTGATGTCAGTGTTTTGCAAGAACAGGATTTTAATTCCCATGTGAAACAAACGAAGACTCCATTCATTTAATGAAAATGAAGAAAGGGAACAGCTGAAGGACCAAGCCTGCTGAGTTCACCTAAATTAGGCACACAATAACATCTCCTGCTTGCAGGAAATGTGGACATCAGGACTCAGCTTGTCCCAGGGACGGTGGGACTGACTGGTGAAAGGCTTCTTCCTGGGGCAAATCAGCCAGCAGGCATCAGGTACAGCATGGGCCAGGCTGAAGTGTCATTAAAAAGGTTTAATACACCTGCTTAGTGTTTCTAACCATCCATCAAAAGAAATGCATCATTTTTAAAGCTTGTTGGCATCTTATGAAAAGCTACATTCTTGACGAGTTCTCCCTCTGCAGGGCAGTTGAGATTTTCTCTCCATTTTTTTTTTTTCCCCCCACCCATGTGTTTTTAATTCTAGGGACATCTGCCTTTGCTGATTAGGATTTCAGCTGTTCTGGCTACTTGAAGTCCTTCCCTTCAACCTCTGTCCATTCCAATGAAATAATGACACCAGTTGACAACAACCATCACAAAAATGATGTCATTCAAATATTCCCTGCTGGGGATAGCCCAGAGCGTGTGCAGGTTAGATCAGAGCCTGTCCCAGCCCCATGCCCTCCTGGCTATTCCAAGGAACCCATCCCACTGCCTGGCATCACCAGTGGACGCCTGGACTGTCCCTTCTGCTTTTGCTCCTGCAGCTCAGATGAGCCATCAGGAACGTAGGGAACTGTAAGCAAAAAGGAACCAATTTGTCACAAACACAGTAAGGGAGATGAAGCTGACTTTCTCTGTCACCCCTGCTAAGGCTGGCAAAGAGCTACACCCCCACTACAGAGGGTGGTTAAGGCAATCAGGGAGTTTGTCACTAATTTACATGAGGAAGCCACTTCAGCTGCTCTCTCGCATCAAATTACCATCTGTTAACTCCCGGGGTCAGGAGATGCCGTTGAAGCTGAGAGCTGCATTTCCTGACACAGGAGCTGGGGAGCACCTCCCAGCCCTGCTCGCACCACAGCCATGTCCTGCTAGCAGGGAAGCTCCTTGGGGAGCACCATCCCAGCTCTGGAAACTGCTGGGCAGCGGGTACAGGCTGCCTGCACAAGCACCACGGGTCTGCCCTTCTCCCAGAGCCACCAGAGCCTGGTGCTCACCATCATCTGCACCCCCACCATCATCTGTACCCCCACCATCATCTGTATCCCCACCATCATCTGCATCCTCGCCACCATCTGCAACCCCAGCATCATCTGCATCCCTTTCCTTCTCTGAGTTTTTCTGGAGCTCTGCCCTTGGGCACTGACCTTGCCACAGCTATCCTGAATATCGCTATGGAGCTACAGTGAGAAGGAATTCACACGCCCTCAGTCTGATCCTTGTGGACTCTGCCTCCACCCCCTCCACCCTCCCCATTATCCTCATCATTATTATCCTTCCTCAGAGGACACAGTGGAAAGAAATGTCCCAGAAATCTGGAGGAAGACTGGAGAGAAGAGGTGAAATGCAAGTGGAAAGCTGCACATTCCTGGCACTCTGTAGCCGTTCAGAACAGCCCATATCTTGGCAAAAGCCAGGCTCTTTCCCTGCAAACAAAGTCAGGAACACCAAGGATGAACTCCTGTAGCTGTTGGCTGTACAAGCTACAAATGCCCAGAGAAACTTGACACGAGGGTCTCACCAAGGACTTTCCAGATTTAAAGACATTTGTATCCTTTGCTGGCTCTGGAGCTATTTAATCATTATTAATCATTATTATTTAATCAGTTGGAACTGCAAACCCCATGAAAACATAAATTTTTCTACCTAAATGAAATGAAACATTTCCCAGGACCACTTCTGCAGAGGTCTGAAGATGCAGTGCCCTCCTAGTCTAGTGAGCCCTGCTGAGAACCAAGGCATATTAGCTCATGTAATGCCATTAGATTGCTTTTGAAACCCATAAATTCTTTCTTTTAGAGTAGCTCAGGTGTCCAGGCATGGCACTCATGGCATTCACACTCACATGCTTCTCTTTAAAACATTATCACAGTTACCTGTGCCAAAATACACAGAATAAAACCCCTCTTAGCACAACCAAGGGGCTCTCAAACACCACGTGAATATTTACTTGCATCCAACAGAGTGAGAACTAATAATATTATTATAGCAAGAAAATTTTCTGGCTCACCTTTCAACAGGGTCCCTCAGCATGATGATAAGTTTGGCATTTGGCTGGAAGGCATGGATAAAATCCTGGATTAGGAAGGGAGGTTCTCCTTCAGTACTGTTGTCATAGAAGAAAACCCAGGCGTTGTTGTCCCACATTGTTGAGGCACTGGCCTCCCCTGGAAATGAGAAGCATCTTTGCTGGTAACTCGTTCCATTCTTCACATTGGAGTGGAAATTGGCTGAATTTTAAATTGCTATGGACAGATCAAAATTGACTCCACGAATTTCAACACACCTTAACTCTTGCAAATTGATCTGGCTAAAGCTCCCAGAGCTGCAGCAATCCCAGTGCCCCGTGCCTTTGGGAAGGCAGGGATGGTTAAGGCAGGTTTTGTGCAATTCCACCTGAAATATTGCTGTCCATAACCACACTGCTTCCTGCTGGTGCTTAACACATGCAAACAGATTTGAGCTGGAATGGACTGCTCAGGATTTTAGCACATTCTGCAGTGAAGAATCATGGAAAACCACAATGATCTGGGCTGGAAGGGACATGAATGATCATCTTGTTGCCACCCTTGCCATGGGCATGGACACCTTCCACTAGGCCAGGCCCCTCCAAGCCCTGTCCAACCTGGCCTTGAGGAGGCAGGAGTTTGTCCCTGCTGAAGCCTTGCAGGGCTCTTTGTAGCACCCACGGGTTGGCCTTAACGTTCCCAATCTCAGAGGAGCAGCTCGCTAACAAATCGTACAATTTCCCACAGAAAAGTGTGGAAACTCCCACCCCTGCTGATCAACAGTGTGGAAAACATAATCAGGAGAATCAGTGAGCACATAAGAAATATTTAAAAAGCAGCTGAGTTGTGTCATTGAGGACTGAAATATTTTTAATGTAATTGTTCATGTAGAAGAAGTCAAGTATTTACTAATAGATAAAGGGTTTGTAGAATAAATAGCACACTTTGGTAAAATACCAGATTCTGGTGTCTTTCGTGACTGAAGAAGCTCACTCTGAATGCAATGCTACAGGGAGAAACATAACCAATAAAAATCTCTGCCAGAGTGAGTACATGATGCTTCAGCTGCTAAATAAATGATCTGATGTGATGTTTTGAATTTTGTAACCTTCTCTGTCTTTTTAAGCAATACTGGCATTTACGTGGCATAGAACTGTTTAATAAAACAGATACAGAAGCTTTTTGGGGACTTACACTCTCTGACAGTCTAATGAAAGCTAATTCTTGCTAATGAGGTTTTTCGAATCAAAGGGAAGGAGATTAAAAAAGTAATAATGTTGTAGGCTTACAGACTTGTACATTATTTCCCTATTTTTTCTTCTTTCCTCTTCTGGGAAAGTCCAACAAAGATTTAAAAAGACGGACAAAACACAATATGAGAAAGGTACTGGCTCCAAACTTCAGCTGAACATAATGTGATTCATTAATAAAGTCTGGGAGTTGTTAGAAAACACATTAATCTTCTGTCACATTCATTTTGCCTCTTTTCAGGAGGAGGAGATCAGGTCCATTGGCTATAGCTGGGTGTCCACAACAGCTCCGCTCTTCCATTCTAAATTAATTAGCCAAAGCACTGCCCAATCACCAGCAGGCTTTGACTTGTCAATTAAAACTCAATTAGCCCAGCTCTCACGCTGGGTGAGGCAGAAACACAAAGGATTAAACAGAGGCCAGGAGCTGAGACAGCCCTGCCACAGAAACCTCTCCTCAGCTACCCGGGCGTGGGGAAATGCAACGGGGTACGAGCTCTCGCAGGCAGGGATGTGCAGGAGAGCTCTCGCAGACAGGGACGTGCAGGAGAGCTCTCGCAGACAGGGATTTGCAGGAGAGGGCACTCCAGGGATGGGAGCAACCTTGGGAAGTCACTGCTCCATCTCTGTGGCAGGCACGGCTGGGCTGAGACGGCTCCCTCAGAAATGTTTGCCTAGATCGTGCTGTCTTGGGGTGACTCTATCATGTGTATCCCCTATCGTGCTCTATGCCCAAAAAGTAATTTTGTGCCTTTTCTGTGCCTTTAAACTGAGCTTGAGAAAAAAAAACCCAAACAAACTTTTCAAAGCAGCTTCTCAAGGACACAGAGATTTCACTCCTCTGCGTTCTCTGGCTGCAGGAACACAGAGGGAGCACCCTGCTCGCTTTCCTTCAGCCAGCTGGGTTTTTTTCCCTTTTCCCCTCTCGGCGTGAGAGGGAGAGTTGAACTTTTGTTTCCTGGGACTTTGGTTTTTCCCTTCTTTTCTTCTGGACTGTTTCAACAACATCAGAACACATCAGGAGAATTTCCTCCCCAAGGCCCGGGGGTGAGCCCTCGCCTACCCAGCTCCGAGGAGGAGAGAGACCAGACCTACAGAAGGACTCTGAAATCTTCCCAGGTTTCTCTCTATAGCAAGAGATTTCATTTCATCATTTAGCATCATTATCCTTTTCCTGTGTGTTTGTTAAAATAAATAGTTTTTATTTCTTTCACTTTCCTTCGAGGAAAAATTTCTTTTTTTCCCTGAACCTGGTGGGGGGAAGGGTGGTTGTTACCTGGTTTTCTCTCAGGGGATAGATTACTAGATTTTGGCCAAACCGGCACACATGCCAAGGTAATTAAAGTCTATGACCTCATCGAGCCACCTATTCCTCTCTGGACGAGACATGATCACCCTTCACAGTTCTCTGCTCTGTTCTCTGATCACATTTGATGTTCTGTTGGATTCATCCCAATTAGCGTGGTCAAACCTGCGAACACCTCCCCACACTTCTGCAACGTGAACTACAAAAAATATCGGTGCATTTACACATGAGTGGGTGGATTCTCTTAACATCAGAGCCCACGTTCCACAGAAATTTTGACAACTGGATCAGCTGCCACCCCCCGAAATCTGCAGGCAAGACCCAAGCCGGGGAAAATCCCAGAATAATAAAGGTTGGGAAAGATCTCCAAGATTGTCAAGTCCATCCCAAGATCACAGGCACACAACCAAATCATGCTAAAGCAATAAAGGTGCTGCTCCAGTGCAGTCAGCCCAGCATAACCTGGGGTCAAGAGGGTAAATCTTCCCACAAGGTGACTGTCACAAATTTAATGAGGGGAAAAAATAATATATATATATATATATAAATATGTAAAAAAAATAATAATCATTCTGGTCCCTGCTGATTTTTATAATTTTAATTTCCTGAAGCAGCCAAACAAAAATATTCCTGACAGTTTGACAGTGTTTGGTTTTGGTTTATAATAGGGATTTAATACCTGCAAAGAGAACAAGCCATACTAAACATGAGATAAATTAATCACCAACAATTAATTGCGTTTAATTACTCCAGTGCAACCAAATTGAGGTTTTTTCGTATGGACTTAAAGAACATATGAATTATTAAATTGCCTAAAGAATGGACATATAGCCTCCTTATTCGGTCATTAATGGATTAACATCATATTGTGTTTTCCCAAGTCATTCCTCTGAATTTATCATATTAATGATCCCACATAAACAAGTCCTGCTCAGAATGCCTCAGGCTGGATCAGACCTGTCCTCTCTGGTTCGTCTCTAAGCAGATGTTGGGGTTGGTTTTGTTTTGGAAAATGCAGTTATTACCCACTAGGTTTAATATCCAAAGAAGCTTAACTTTTCAAAATAATATAACATGATGAACTACTGAAATATTTACAGTTTTAATTTGATTTTTCTTTGCAGTCATCTGAAATAAGAAAAGGAAGATTATGAGCAAACCTGATATTCATACAGATTCATTTTAGGCTAGATGGCTTTGTTTTGTTTTTTACCAAGGTCATAACAGACTGCCTTAATCAGTGTAATCATTCAAGACTTTTCCTGTAAACTTAATAAGAAAACCCAGCAGAACCTTAATGAAACAAGAAATGAGACCACAGGAAAAAGAAAGACAAACTGAACTCTACAAAAAGCTGCAACAGGAGGTAGGTAATCAAAGATGTACGTTGCCAATTAGATTAGTGAATTTAATTAGTATAAGCACTTCACCCATGAAAGGACAGGAGATATCATTGTAAGTAGCAGGCAAATCTGCAGATGTCCTTGATGGCAACATTTCTTAAGAAGCCCATCTTGCAAATGCTGCTCAGTGTTGCAGATGTTTAATAAAGTGAATGATGGATTTAAACGGGGGCTGGGGAAGTACTGAACAAACGTGACTCAGCCAAGGCTCTGGTTTAACCAAGCTAAGGCTTCATCACCATCTCATCCAGCCAGCAATAGGTTAAAATTTTGGTTATAATGAGACCAAACCCCCAATAGTTCTGAGGGCAGGCAGCAAAAATCTCGTCTCTATTTTCTGTAGAATTGTTGCTTCAAGCCTCCTTGAAAAGTCTCTTTTTGACAGGGAACTGTCACTTGCACAACTACTTTTTGCATGGAATGTGTCTGGTTTCCCTGGGAAATTCTGAGGTGACAGAGTAATACTTTAAAGTTCCCATCCCCTCAGTTTTCTGGTTTTAGCAGACAGCAAAAGCAGAATTTAGAAGTTTGTGATGTTTCTCATGGGCACTGTAAGCCAGTACAGCATGGACCAGAGTGGATGAGCCCAGTGGATTGACCACTGTGTGTCATGGAAAGCAATCCAGGGATCCCTCCCTCGAGCCCAGTGCTAACCATGGACTTCCATCAAGTACAATAAAACAGCACTTCTAGACCACTTTTAGCGGTAATTAGGTAATTTAATTTTAATACCAATTCATTATATCAATATCTTCTGTTGGAGCTTGAGAAGAGCCACTGGGAGCTTTCCCTGTGGTGTGTCCCATCAGCTCCAGGATTTTTGCAGCACCCAGTGTGTGTCATAACACCACGGTTTTGTGTTATCCCAGACACGCTGCTCCAGCCTTTGGAACTGCAGCCACAATCCCTGCACTCCAGGCAATCCCCTCATAATTGTACTTAAAGCGGATGTGGCACTTGGGGACACGGGTTAGGGGTGACCTTGGAAGTGCTGTGGGGCAATGGATGGACTTGATGATCTTAGAGGGTTTTTCCGACCTAAATGGTTCTATGAAAACAAAATGAAAGCTGTGTTTGAAGGAGTCGCCAAGGTCACTCTCGTTCTTGGAAAAAAAGCCCCGCATTAATTAAATGCTGATGTTCATCAGATATACAGCACTTCCTCTGGAATTTTCTAAAGATAATCACAGCTTCTTAACAAAGCAGGGAACCACCCTCTGGGGAAAGAAAGCCAAGAGCTTCCAGGCACACCAGGGAAAAACAACGTCAGGGGCTCTGTGCTGAGCACCAGTGACAAAATCCCCCTCTGGCGCCTCAGCTCTGAGTGCTGCCCACGTGCAGCTACGGGGCTGTTTCGGGGCTGTGTTTGCCCTACCGATGATGATGTTGCTCCTCTTGCCACGCTCCTTCCCCGCCTCGCTCTGCAGCACGCTCTGGATCTGATGCGCTGCCAAGTCGAACAGGTCCAGGTAATCTTCCACCGGGTAGCGGTCGTGAAATCCATCCCTCAGCCGGATGATTCCTGAAAAAGCAGCGAAAAGAGAGGATTAAAAACAGCAATTACAATAACAACAGGGCAGGACTAACCACTGGTGCAAACCAAGGTGGTTTCATAGATGTGGTTGGCCCCGAGCCCGCCAACATCAGCACGAGATCAGACAGACGAAGTGCAACCCTCAGATAAAAGTGCCAATAGTGAAGTGGCTGAGATGTGAGATCTGAGATACTGAATGATTACACCATAAATCCACAGTGATAGGAGATATTTTAAGCGCTCTGTTTTGTAGTCCCTGCATGAATGAGCTTGGATTTATTTTCTTCTAAATTTAGCTTTTGGAAGGAACGTAGAAGATAAGATTCTACTTCCATTTGCACCCATGTAAATTGCAGTAATATTGGACTCCCACTAGATTTACTGTTTTGAGACTGAGCACAGGCTCTGATGCCAAATATGCAAATCAACACACACTGGGAAATCATTCATAGGTTTTTTCCTTTCACAGGTATGCAAATAAAGCTCTACAGTAGCATCTCATTTTTCTCCTCTCCTTCCCTCCACTCCAGGGTGAGTTCAGTATCACCTTCCCCCTGCATTTCTCAGCATCTTGAACCGCATCCTGTGATTTTTATACTCCTTTTCCCACTCCTGTTTCCAAATCTAGTCTCACTTCTCCATTTTCTGTGCATGCTCCTCACACAGGACTTCTCAGCTCTCCCTTTCTTGTTCCCACAAGGCCAATAATTATCAATTATGTGAGAGGAAAGCTCAGCAAGGGAGTTCTTTTGTCCATTGCCTCTGATTTTCCCCTTTAGGAAAGCGGGATTTAATGAGGGTAGAAGAAAGTTCAACAGCGTATTTTGACTTGTTTTGAGGGGGGAAAAAAGTGCAAGCGTGGTGCTACAGACAGCCTTGGTTTGTTGCCACCCCACTCCTGGGAACAGAAACAGTGGCAAGGAGCCAGGAAACAGAGACAGTCAAGCTGAGACAAAGTCCTGTGGAGCATCAACCACCCCAGCAGAAGGGGAAAGGAGTGATTTGCAAAATGGGGCCTCCCCAGAGGGCTGTTTAACTTCAGCTGAAATTAGTTAGTCTCATAAAAATCCACTGAATCAGCGGATGCCATTGAACAAAGAGACTTTCTTGTCCAGCTTAAGTGTTAGAAACCTAACCAAGTTAATAGCCAGGAGCATAGGAGTCACAGCCACTCGCTGGCTGTCTCAGTTTCACTTGTGAGTGTATTTGTCATATTCTCTGTTTTTCTTTGTTTAATTTTAAATAGTAACCATTAGGTAATGCACTTTTAAGGCAGAATTAAAGGACTGAGCCACCAGGAATAAACTTGGTCTTTCATTCTCAGTGGCAGACAGCCGAGATGATCAGAAGGTCACCCCTAGATCCCCCTCCCATGAGACCACGAGCTCTGCAATCTTTCCTCATTCTCCAGCTTTACAAAACAACTTTGAAAAAACTGAATTATGCAAAGAATGTTCTCTTCAAGGATCAGCACTTGGTCCCCAGTGGCTGACCACAAGACTGTGCAAGTGGAGGGTTTGTGGATGCCAGCACAGAGATAGGAATTCACTCTTGTTCTCAAGTTAGATGCACTCCAGCCTGATTTTTCGCATTCTTCTGCCTGTTTGGTAGGTCAGGTTCAGAGCTTTAGTGAGCTCAGTCTTGCTGAAGTGAGGCTGGGTGCATTACCTCCTCCAACATTCATTCCAAACACTTATGTTGAGGTTAATGTAAGTGGAGGCAACTATTTGGTGAAAAACAGTTTAGCTTAAGGTATCGGTTGTGTTCAGCCTTTGCTGCCAACTCTCCCACGGAACACAAAATCCTCCACAGATTTTGCTGCCAGTCCCTTGTTTTCATGACTCTATCTGAATATGAGAAAAAGTTGTGGCTGCCTCATCCCTGGAAGCCTCCAAGGGCAAGTTGGATGGGACTTGGAGCAACCTGGGATAGTGGAAGGTGTCCCTGCCCATGGCAGGTAGGACAAGATGATTAAGGTCCCTTCCAACCCAAACCATTCCACGTTTTGTCTTCAGCCAGCTACTGACTGTGATCAACAAGTCCCTTTCCATGGGTCTTCAAGGGACACCAGGATGCTTCTCTTCTTTGACTTGGTTTCATTCCTCAATTCACACTGGTGCCTCCAGTGTTTCTTAAACCAGACTAAATTACCTCAAAAGCAAAGCTGTATTTTCGTCACATTGCTTTAAATCTTAGCTTACAAAAAAGGATTTAGAAAATGTTTAAAGTATTTATTTTGGCAACGTTCTTACGGCATTTGCGAAGGAAGAAAATAGAAAATTTAACAGCAAAATCATGAAATCCCATCTCTGTGGCCAAGAGCGCCTCACCAAGCAGCGAGGAACAAAATCCTGTCTGCAGGAGCTCAAAGAGTCTTCTGGAATCCAGGGCATGGGAAAACAAGATGGAAATGACAGGACCGCAGGCAGGAGAAATGAAGAATTTGAGGTATGATCTCAAAATAAAGAACAGAAGCAGCACTGCAGGTGTCCCAACACCTCAGAAAGTGTCCTTCCTTGCCTTTAGCCACAGCAATTCATTATTTTCCCATTCCAAGGAAGCTTAGAAAAGCACCAAAAGAAAGTAGTGATCAAAGTCCTCATCTACCCCCCAGTGCCAGGTCTGTCCCATTCCAACGGCTGTGTCTGCCACAAAGCAACAGCAAATGAGAAACAGAAATTAAGATGTCACTAAAATAAGCAGAATCTTCCTCTTGGAAACAGTAAAATCACTGAAAAGTCTTTGTTCTTTGATACCAAAGTCATACAAACGGAGGGCACGCCAGCACTTAACAGCCAGACCCAAGAGTTGGAAAATCCAGTGCCTGGGTGGAAGACAGAAGCCACAACATTCATCCACACATAGAAGGGAGCAGTTAGGAAATTAAAATGGGCCTTCTGCAGCTCATCTAATCTCTAACCACAAGACTGGCCTTCCTCAGCATCAAGAGAAGAGAGATAAGAAGGAGAAAAACACTTCAGATGGATGAAATTCTGTGCTCAGCCCCACTGCCCTGAGACCCTTTGGAGGTGCAATCATGAGGTGTGGATGCCTTTTGCTCCAGTTGGCCACAGCCCCAACTATTCAAGTCTGCCTTCAGAGATGGAAATATTGGTATCATCCAGGAAAAGTATCAAAATATGTGCAGGGCCCTCAGTGTGAGAGAGATTGGTCATGCAGAGCATCTCTACTGTTCAGTGTTGGCCAGAGCTGTGACATTAAAGAAGCTCCTGCTACAGTTGTATTTATTGAACCATAAAGACTGAAATTTTAAATAGTGACCCATCATTTATTGATGGGAGAAAGGCTTTACAGAATTTTGCAACACAAAACTATCACTGCTGCTCTTCAACTCCCCCATGACAACCTAATTAGTTTCTCTTCTTGCCTTTACAAATTCTTAAGATGTATTTTATCCTCCATTTTTGTTTTTTTCTTAGAATTTCCAAACCACTGCAAATAAACCAAACGAAATGTGCATTTTCTCAAGAGGTTTAACCCAAAACATCATTGAACAAAAGCAGGTTAAGCATCCACCATGAGGATTTCTCAAAACTATCAGTTCCAGCGGTTTCTAGGCAAGCCAGTATGGAGCAAATCCATTAATTTCATCCCAGACACGTAGAAAATTTTAGGAGAGACAACTTGCCTGGGTAGCAAAGGACATTTTCACTCACCGAAGCGTTTCCTTGTCCACCAGTGGGGCTCCTTGATGGCCGAGAAGCGAACGTCGGGGTGCAGCCTGAGGCGGTCGTACAGGTCTGTGGTGCCACACTTGGGCTGCCCAATGATGTAGAAGTGTGGGAGGCAGCGCAGGCGGTAGTGTTTGTCCTTGTAGTGGTACAAGTGGTTCCAAAATACCTTCCTGAGGTAATCGAATATGATCCGAAAGCGCTTGGAGTACAGTGCGTAGGAGTTGGTTGCATAAGGATCCGTGGTTGTGTTTCCTCGGTACTCTTCGTACCAACAAGGGTTCTTGCTATTTGGAAGGAATTTGTTAGGAATTACTGAAAACATCTGCAACATAAAGAACAACAATTTCAGTCAAGGCAGCAAGCAATCAACAGTTACACTTTTCTTACTTAGCACGGTGAGAGAACAGAAACATTACCTGAACATCTTTACCTACAAAGTCGACCCCATTTATTGCTCCTGATGACACCAGAACCGAGTCCTGTACAACCCATTGGACTGGGAGAGGAGTATTTGGAAATCCTTTTATTTTAAGGCCAGAAAGGGCCTCAATAATCCCCCCAACTCCCCTGCAACCCCAGAAACTGATTTTTAAAGTCAAACACCCAATACTCAAATCAAATTACCTTCCAGTTGTTAACTCTGAAATACAAGGTTTGCAATGATTTTCAGGAAGGCACCCTGGCAAGCAGTTATTAGAAAGGCTCTTTTCTTATTTATCATTTGAGGTGACAGGTAAATTTAAGTCACAACGATTTTGCATGAGACAAGGTAAAAGTTCAGTAATGCTGTACAGCTATCAGAGGGCTGCCTGATTTTTTGCTTCAGGTGTCAAGACCATTTATAGAACCCATCCATCCTGCCCGTGACTCAGAGGGATGTGATCTACAATAGCAGCTTCTCAGCTGCTGTGAAACAGGAGACTCTCGATGGTGTAAATCACTGAATGAACATCCTAGCAGTTGCACTTTTTTACATCTAGGCAAAAGATTGATCCAAAAGCCTTGAAATAAGGATGTAAGAAGCAGTTTAAGACACGCCTCAATTCATACTTACATGTGGCTCTTGCTTCCTCAGCTCTTCTAAATCAGGGCGCTGCCTCGTTATAAACTCTATCTTTGAAGTAATGGTGTCAATAATTAATTTAATGCTTGGATAATCCTTTACATATGAAATATTCATTTTTGAAGGCTGGTAATGGTCTTTCATGTCACTAAGGCTTTCATTGTCCATTAAGCTAGGATTGCTAGCAAAAGCTCCGTAATGGAAGGGAGATGGGATCAGCAACAGGCCATGCTTGGCTCCAGTCAGCATGTAGGATACCATCACCAGAGTCATTATGATCAACCCAAACATCAAACTGCAGAGCTTCCCCTTCCTCAGGCAGAACAATCCATTCCAGCTCTCACAGTGATCAGTCCTCACTTCCAGAACCGCGAGCCACTTCATCTGCTTGCTGTCGGTGTACAAAGGGATTTTATTTTCTCCTCTGCACACAGGACACTTCTGGTTATTGTGATCAGGTCCACGGCATCTGAAACACTGTCTGTGCAAGTCATTTGGTAATAAATGTAGGCAGCAATTAATGCAATACCTCATATTACTACGGTTAAACTCCTAGATCAATGAGCCGAGCACAGCCATAAAAATGTTTCTGAAGAATATGAGTCATCTTCTCTAAATCTGAAATTATTTCATTCCTGGAGTGATTCTACGACTACTCAGCAATGCAAAAGGACAGGTTCAAAACAGAATAAAAAGTGACATGTGTCACAGAAAGAAAAAGAAACCCTAGCCACCACCAACACACAAAAATAGATGTACTCTGGATGCGGTTCCCAAGAATTTGGCTCAGTAGGAGGAATGTGGCGAAGTAAGGATCAAAACTGGCTCAAGTTTTTCCCATTGAACAAAACGAGAAGGAAGAAATATTGTTACGTAGTGTGAAAATATGCAAAAAATAAAAATAACTCATTGTCCTCTGCTGTGTGCTGGAATAGGCAAATGTGGGTAGAAATTTCCAGGATTCCTTAAAGCAAGCAGGTTCCAAACCGCACTACTGCTGCTGGAAGCTTCATCTTCCCAGAGGTGGTTCCAAAGAGGCGCATTGTCCACCCTAGAGAAACAAAAACCAGATGTTTGTATACACCCAGACATCACATCCACATCACCCACAGCCACAGCAAAGCACAGCCTACCACGAGTCATTTCACAATTCTATTTGAAAGATGCCCGCTGTTTGCCGAGTCTGTTCTTTGCAGCACTCAGGACATTAAACCCAGGAAACATTTGGCTCCACGTTCACAGCGAGCTGCCCTTGCTTTCCCATCACCCATCTGCTCACACCAATGACTGGTTGCTACCACAGGTAACACTACACGACTCCCCTCGGCTGCTCACTAACCCACCCAACAGATCTTAATCTGCTCTTGAAATATGGGAGCATTTCTGGACCGTATCCAGCGACACAGGTTTAAATAATTACACTCTATCTGCTCGTGGGGATCTTAAATTAACTGTCCTAAAGTGGGGCAGGACCCTGTTTGAGGCAGGGATAAAATAACAGTTTCCTTTCAAATGTAGGAGATAAAAAGCCAAACAAAAAAAAAAATCAAAAGCAACAAGTAAAACTTTCAGCAAGCTGAAGAGATTGAAAAACAGACACAAGGAAATGCTAATGACAGGATCTCAGGTTTCTGGACCAAATGATGGGTCCTCTTATTACTCACCAAATCAGAGAAGTATAATCATTACTATTATGAGTCCCTCAATTTGACTATTTTGCCTTTAGCTCTATCAACACCTATTTTTAATGCTTAAGAAACACTGCTGTAATTCTAGATAATAACTCCTGCTTCATTCCTACAAAAGTGTCCTGATCAAATGGAGCAGTCACTTCAGATCCTGCATTTATCCTCATCCTTCTGGCTGCATTTTTGTACAAGACAAAGTGCTTTTGTCAAAATTATTTGTATTCTGATGTTTCTCCCACTGAACAGAGTCACATATTGGAGGATTTCTGCAATCAGAGCAAGTAGGCTGTATCTCAGGGACTCAAGAATAATTAGATAAATATTGAACAAAAGTATTTGCAAAATACTGTCCTTCCCCCCAGAAAAGTTCATTTCCTTAATTAATTTATTCTCTAAGTTAGATGAGGCAGACAGAAAAGGCAGCACAATCATTACTGACTATATTTAAACCAAAGGGAAAGAAATCAGTGCAAGACTTCTCAAAGAGACCAGTCTTAAAAACTTCTCTAAGGAACAGAGCTGTGATGATTTTGACAGAAGTTTGAACAATTAGAGAGATTAAATCAGATTCATATTTCATATTAAACCTAGAAAGTTTATTCTTTCTTATGCATAAAATATCCCCCCAGTAAATGTCCAAAAGAAAAAGAGGAACTGTGGAAAGGAGCCAAGATTGGAAAGACCCTGATGGTTGTCCAAGCACCACCAGTGGTGGTGAGAGGGAGGACAAGGAAGGGAAGTCCTGACAAGAAGTGGAAAGTTTCCACTTCCCAAGTAAATATTTCAGGCAGAAATAAGACCCTGATCTAACATTTTCAGAGAGGAAGCAAAGGGGGCCGGAGACGGAAGCAGTGTCAGGGCAGATTCAGGCAGCATCCACAGAGGTAACAGGGAAAGTCATGAAAATAGAGATATCTCAAAAAAATACTGTAAAAAAATAATAAGAGAGGATGGAGATGATGGAGATGAGGGCCTTCATCACAAAAGATAAAAAAGGAAGGTGAAAAAAGCCCCTCTCAAAAAGAAGCATGAAGAAGAGACTACAGGTTAAAGCAGTACCTAGAAAAGATCTGCTAACCAAAAGCCACCCTACAGCATCTCTCCAATTAAATTTATCATGTTCTACACATTTGTTTTTATGTAATCCTTCTACCCTGAACTCCTCCTCTTTGACATCCACCTCAGTATCCTCCCAGACCTCCCCAGCTCCTTGCTGTTTATTTTCAGAGACCAGTTCCTATGCACTGGCTGTTTAGAATACAGAAAAAAATCCAGTTTATCTTCCAGTCCTCTTCTAACAGAGATCTGCAACCTGCTCAGTGACAGTGACTGAACAGATTTATCTGAGATAGCCTTACGGAATCAATTCCAGGTTTGTGTATTTGACATCAATTCTCAAGCTTTTAAAAAGAGCAATCAGAAATACGTTAATGAATACAGACCACAGGACCTTAGAAAAACCACATAACCTTCTCTGTCCTATTCTATGTCCATCTGTGTGTTAAAAAAATGGACTGGAATTTATTGAACGCTTCCCAGGTGCAGACGCTTCTCATGAAAATCTGCTACAAATAATACAAAGTCGAGGAAAAACCATGTTAACTACGTCTTTGACAGGTGGAGAAAATGGATTGTCAGGAAGCTGATGCAAGGGTAAAAAAATAGAAATACGTTTAGGCTACAGTAAAACTGAGATCTTAATCACACCAGTCATGGGGGGAAATTTAAAGTTCCACCAGCGACCATAACTCTGCCAGCTTGTGCACAAGCACTGCATCAGGCTGCTTAATTAGATAACCAGTTTGATGACCTATCACAGGACAATGACAGATCACTCAGCTAATAGAATAGAGACATTAATCTCATCTTTTTTTAATAACTGCTGGTTGCCAACACACCATTTTACATGATTTCCCACTGTCATGTTCATGAAATAAAAAAACTGAATTGTAATGAACACATAAAAGGATATAGTTCCCTAGTGCCACTCCCTTCCCTTTCCCAAGGAGTTTTTAATAGAAATTCATTCCCCAGCCTTTCACCATGGCATGAATGATGCTCACCAGAAGGGCAGGATCTTCCCCCAGTCCTCATTTCCCTCGTTCACCCCACGAAATCAAGACATCCACACCACCTTTTTTTTGTTCCTTCCATCCAACATTCCCAGCAGCCACCAACACACGTCACCTCTTTGTATTCCACTCCTGAGAGCAGAAGGACGTGGATTGCAGGCAGAGGGAAAGTTACGAGGCTTGAGCTGGCAATAAACCATGTGTGTCCCCTTATATTTTAGCTGCAAAGCTGCTGGCTGTTCACTGGCAGAAAATTACTCTCTTTACACAACAAGCAGTGTCTTTGTGTATTGAATAATGTAGCATGTAATTTCCCCTTGTTGGAGGGAGCGGTGAATTATTTATGCTCACGTCTATACTGCATTTGTCTGCTGTACATTAACGTGTGCCGGCCCTGACCACAGAGCAGGAATCAGCAGCAACCTCTGCGAGCTCCTCGGCCAAAAGCAAACCCTCCTTGTAAAAATAAGGATCTCTGGGAATAGCCTAAGGAGGAAACACGGATATACAAGATGACACACAGCGGAATGGGGGGAAAAAAGGAAAAGCTCTCTTAGATTTCAATAAATTCCCGCTGAAGCCAGGGGGACTTTGCATCACTGCTCCAAACTGAGGCAGGCTCAAGCTAACAGAGGCATTTATATGCACCAGAGAACTTAATAGCAAACAGGTGAGAGTTTTTAATGCCAGTTTCTCCGAGCAATTCCTGCATTCCACGAGAGGAGGGCCTGTGGGGTGCTCAGGATGCAGGAGAGGTCTCAGTGACACCAGTCAGGCAACACTGGCAGGAACCACAGAAGCAAACAGCAAAAGGCTGAGCTGCCTGCTCGAGCCTTGCACCAAAGCTCTGAAAATACAGCATCCACCAGGCTCATCTCATAAACAGGGTAAAAAGAGACATTTCCCCCCAAAAGAAAACATGCATGATTTTTCATCATTCACATGGTTTTGTTGACTGTATAGAAAATATTTGAAATAATGTATTTTTCCTATCAAATAAACATTTCATAAAATTCCTCCCTTTCGTCTTTAAGAGTTGTAAGAGAAGACTGCAACCAAAATGGCTACAGAATCCCAGAATCATGGAATTACTGAGGTTGGAAAAGCACTCCAAGGTCATCAAGGCCAAGCAATAACTGAGCACTGCCAAGGCCACCACTGACCCATGTCCCAGGTGCCACATCTGCACAGATTTTACATCCCTCCAGTGATGGGGACTTCACGACCGCCCTGGGCAGCTCCAGTGCTCAACAACACTTTTGATGAAGAAATTTTCCCTAATACCCAACCTAAACCTCCACTGATGCAACTTGAGGCCATTTCCTCTTGTCCTAAAGCTTGTCCCTGGGGAGAAGAGACCAACAGGCTATAAAAACTGATTACTTTCATATGCTCAATCGTGTGGCTAAAATTCTCCTCCTCTATCAGTAAGATAAAACAGTTTGAACAGATTTTCCACTCATTATACCTATGTGTATGACCTGCTTTCCAGGTCACCAGTTCCTTAATATTTAATATACTTTCCTTTCTGTCAAAACTCTTTAAAATAAAGATGAATCAAACTTTTGCTGGTGCTCTTCAGGCTAAATTTTGTAGCAGCCTTGTTACTTCCAATCACAGTCAGCTTCTCCTTCCACCACATGACAGGGTGACACCCTGGTAACATCTTTATAAGCACATTTCAGGTACACCAGGAACACGTTTCTCACCCTGGGGTATAAATGCTCCCCTGGTTTATGTCAGTGGAGCTACAGCACTTTGTTTCCTCCCTTCACACAATGTGATTGAAGATTTCAGGGAAATCAGTCGTGTTGGGCAGGTCACAGCCTAAACCATGGATGTCTAAGGCAAGTGAGAAAATAATCCACCAGCTCTCAGGTTAGATGGGATGAAGCCTAATTGAAAAGCTACAGATGCTATAAAATTAAGGATAAACACTTTTATCCAGAAAAAAACAAACAAAAGATAAGTCAAAAGGTAATACTGCTGAATCATCTGGCCAGTAACATCACATTGCTTCTAATTTAATACATCTAATGCCATTCTTAGAGTAACAGCTTTGTAGTTTTATCCATAGTCTCCTAATTGTTTCCACTAATCTGGATAAATATTCCTACTGCCGAAGTGCCCCCCTTGCCAAATCAGGAAGGTTTGTTTAAACCAACTTCTCAGTTTGCACTGCTGATGTTTTTTGAAATCTCAGTGCAGAGCTGATCCCACGCCCTCCATGAACACTCCAGAAATGAACTTCCCTGTGGAAAAGTTTCCCTCTGAAGAGCTCCTGCGAAGACCAGGCTGTCATTAGTCACAAGGAGATGAAGGTCTGCGAGTGAAAGGCTGCCCACAGTCGGACGATGATAAACTCTCCATGACTCACATCAAGAGGAATGGAAACATGAAAGGGCAAAGCGAGGCTGGTGGAGTGAAATCCTCACAACATTTTCATACGGAAAGAGAAAACCCAACAATATTTAGTGGCAGTGCAGCACAACCATGTCATTCCTTTTCCATTCCTCCATCACCCAGTGCAGCACTGTCCCTGGACAGCAGCAATTCTTCGGCCAATGCAGGATAAATTTATGACCTTTGGACACAAAAAACCTGCAAAACTTCACAATTACAGATTTTTTTTTTAGCTATCAAGCTTACTGGAAATGGTTAGAATTGAAGCAGGCTACAAGCAGCACTCCAACAACCTGAAGTATTTGTACAAGTGTAGTAGTATTTGTACAGCAGGAGGAAGCTCATCCTGTTCGTGGGCAGGTTGTGGCATTTCAATAAAAAAATCCCCAGTAGAAGTAATAAAACTTAATTAAATTTTAAAAGAAAGAAAATAATATGAGGAAAGGAGAGAGATAATCGTAGATTTTCTCTGACCTGCTTATAAGACACATTTGGCTCCTCAAGTTAACATTTTTGGGAATAAACTTTGCCTGAACTCACATCTATTTACCTCAGAGAAATCAGAAAGATGCCAGAGAGATGATATGCCAATAAAAAGAGAATCATGAATCACTGACCTCTGCAAACCTCTGGCGAGAAAAAAAAAGAGAGAAAAAAAAAAAACCAAAACAATAAAACCAAGCAAAAAGCAATTGCAGTGATTTAGAAATGCCACAGGACTCATTACAAAGCTCAGCAACCTCCTGCAGACTGAAGTTATGTAAAGCTCCTTTATTCACTTAAACCCCCTAATTTTTAAAGAATCATCAATAAATTCAACTCACAAGACTCTGTATAAACCCACAGAACCATTTTCGAGGCAATCAGTTGGAAAACAGGTACACCCTAAAAGCAAGGATGGGTGGCCTCAGCCCATGGTTGCACACTCAACCTGTTGAACAACTGCTGAACACTTGTTCAAGTCTAAAATGTTCTTTAAAGAACCCATTTCATGGCCTTGTAAAGCCAAAGAAAACCTCCTGAATCACCACTGAATCAGCAATCTCGCCTAAAAAACAACGGTGGCTTCTTCCACAACCCAGCTGGTTTCTTTCTCAGAATCTAATCCAAACACAATCTGCTCCTTCCTCATCCACAGACTTCCAAATAAAATGTGAGGATGGAAAAAATTATGTGCTCCACGTGCAAAAAAATCAGCAAACCCCCCCTAAAAATCAGCATAACAGTGGCAGTTTCAACCACATCAGGATGACTCTTATTACTTGGGCTGCAACGCTCAGGAAATAGTTACTGAGTTTGAATAACCACTCAATTAGGGCATAAACACTGCCTGAATAAACAGATTCTTGGAAGAAAGGGAAAAAGAGTGGGGATTGGGAGGGGGAGCTCCCTGGCCTGGATCAGCGACAGCAGGGTCATGCCCTCTCCCAGAAACCTGTTATTACACCTGAAGGCTTGTGCAAGCTCCTGGAAATGATCAAGCTCCAGTTCCTTGCACTCCCAACATGCCACAGCCACATGTTCTGATGTGTTGTTGTTTGGTCTGCCTTGAGAAGGTGAAAATAATAAAACTTGATATTACTCGTTTTTAAATGAAAGCATTTTTCAGCAGAAAAAAACGGCCCACTGACGATATTTAATGACTTTAGTGCTCTTTCTTTCTATTTTGTCTGATTTAAATCAGTCTAAATAGGATTCAGCATTTACTTGAAGAATAAAAAATGCAGACAGGAAAATAAAATAGAACAAAAAATAAAACAGAACAAAAGTCAGCCATTTCTCCAGAAACACCGGTCCAAAAACTCTGGAAATAAAAAGCACCGCCAGCAGCCACCCAACCTGTGGCAGCACATGCCTGGAGCTCCTGTGTCAGGGCAGAGCTCCCATCAATGTGTTTAAATCCTCCCTGTTGTACAAACACAGAGCAAAGTGCTGTTCTCATGCATTTCTGAGGACGCTTGGAGCAGAATTTTGCCTGCAGTACACACTGGCTTCTCAACTCCTGATCAAAACTTGCTGCCTACGATGTGCAACAGCTCCAGCAATTCATCTTTTCCCTTCCCTTAGTTCCTATTCATCTCACATAGTGCCTCGCTACAGAATCACTGACAGGTTTATATTGAATATGAAAGAGTTGCACACTGTAGGGAAAAAACTGTGTCTTTGCATAAATTGCTCCAGTGCATTTCTTCTCACAAAAAGCCACTTTAATCCACTTTCAGAGATCATTGTGCGTGGTTGAAGTTTAGCATCTGTATTTTCAATCCTCACAGTAACTGTGAGCAACCTCCCAAGAGACCCCACGTGGTCCTGGGGGTCATTCCATGGAAACAAGGATGAACCAATGCACCCGTCCTGTGGGGCTCACAGATTCCTTTCCCAAAAATCTGGAGCCAGATTAGAAAGTTCTGACATTCAGCACACAACCAGAAATTGCATCTATTTAACAAAAACCAGCCAGTCCCTCATTGAAATGATCGATTCACCAAGAGCCAGAATAAAGTACTGATGCTATTGGGAGTTAATTTTTACCCCTTCCTAAGAAAAAACGCATCTACTTAAATGTCCAGAGAGACACTAATGCCAAAATAAGATAAAGACAGATGCAGAAGGTTAAATAATTCATGCAGTGATTTAATATCAGTGAGAATCACTCAGTCTAAATTTGCCCTCTGTACTTTCTTTTCTTATATGGAAAAAAGAGAAATAAAGAAAAGAACTCACTGGGAAGGCACAGGGATCACCTGAAAAACAACTTCAGGTGCAGAAAGTGAATGTGCTGAGGCTGGTCTTGCCACAAACATTTTAATTGCATTTTTAATAAGACCAAAGAGCTGCTGAGGTTTCATTCCCAACACAGGATATCACCATAATTTACAATAATAGAAATTCTTACCTGCCTGCTCTTTCGAGGAACACATCCCACTCTCATCCCACAAATCAGCCAGATCCCTGTTCTACATGCGAGTGCAACGGGGAACCACGGAGCACGAAGGCTGAATCTGTTATGAAGCTCTTTCACTGCAGTTATTTTTATCGAACAAATTGAAGAGGTTTGGGGGTTGGCAAGAGGGAAAAAAATATCATCTCTAAATACAGCTCTCATACGCCCTGCAGTCAGGCTGTAATCAGAAATAAATAAGTGTTTGTCTTCAGAAAACACCCAAGGCAAAGAATTGGTCTGGTATTGACAGAGCTCAGGTCTCAAACCCAGCTGGTTTGTAGTTGCCTGGTTCTTTCTATCCACTGTGAATCCTGTTTGATTTCAGGCTCCCGTGGCTGCTTCATTGACTCTCTGCAAAGATATTGCTGCAGTTTACTCAAACAGCTCTTCTGGAGCAACTTACTTGATAGAGACACAAGGTTTTCCCTCGCTGCAGAGCTCAGGTGAGAACAGCACAGTGATTTCCTCACTCTACCTGAACACGAGAAAAAGTTGTGGATTCCCCATCCCTGGAAGTGTTCAGGGCCAGGTTGGATGGGGCTTGGAGCAACCTGGGATAGTGGAAGCCCCTCACTGTGCTAAAGAAGATAAACCTTCACATTCAGTGTGCCAGCTGACTCTTACTCGAGGGAGAGGTGGAGAGCTGGTGTAGCACAGTTGGATTTGCAGGACAGGATCTTTCAGGGCTGAAGGGGTTATTTTAATCCCAGCTCTTTGTCTCTTGCATTGATTACTGGTCCAGAACCAGCACGTGGTGGAAAAATGTTCCGAAAGTATTTCCAACGTCCTGCCAAGCATTTTCAGCCTTGACATGCTGCAAAACAGCGGGCACAACTCACAGTTATGAGTTACTCTGATTACCAATGTGTTCCTTTTACACGTTTGATTTTCCTTGATTTTAGCAGCTGCTACCTCAGGTTGATTTGAAGCGAGGAACATATTCTATCCACCATCTGATCTCTAATATTTTCTGCCACTTTGCAAGGGGTATGCAGCACAAATTGCTAAATCTTGTGGGTTGTGAGAGATCAGCTGCTAATTTAAGGCTGCTTTTGAGGGATGAATAACATTGTACGGAATAAATAGAATTTGCATCACGTAATGCCTTCAGTGCCTGTTTATCTCATCCTGTGGTAAAATGGTTTTGCGTGCAATGATGCAACCAAATGGTATCTACTGGAACTCATCTGATACACCTTCACACTCCATATGTAAGCAGTTTTTCTCAGAGGGGATCAGTCTGCTTTAGGCTTAACTTTGCCTTAAACACAATGCAGTTATGGCAGTTCTAGAGCAAGGTAAATGCTCGCAGCTGCTCGTTTGATTTTTAGTGGCTGAGAAGGGATTTTCCTCCACCCCCAAGCTGAATTTTTCTCCATAAACTTTACTATCTTAACAGAGTCATCTGAATTCTTTTCTTTGTGACTCATATATGGTACCTTCTCTGCGAGACATGCATTGAAATGGGTGGAAAAACATATCTCATCTGTACATAAGTACCATGTAAGTGCTTTTTCATGAATAGGGCATTTCATCTTTCATCTAGTGCTGAGTGGGTGAAAGGAAACATACACAGCTGCATCCTGAAAAGACAAACTCAGCATTAGAGTCTGTCATTAAAGTTTCTTGTAAATTCAAACAAAAATTACTCAACTCAAACTATTCATTGATGCCAAATCACAACTGGGGCTTTGTTTCAGTACTTTAAAAAAAACCTAACTCTGTTCCAAGCTTGGTAGTAACTTTTCTAAATGTTCAACAACTTTAATTCTTTAAGCAATGACACACCAGATAAACCTCAGCCCATTAACCAAGAAACCACACGTTTATTACGAAGTGAAGCAGACTCAGAGTCCAGAGTGGAAAACCCAAGAAAGCTCTAAGCATTCTCAAGAAATTTCTAATTAGTTACCTCTAAAATATCACCAGATAAAATTCTTGCAGGTAACTGCTGGCTACACCTAATTAAGCAAAACCTTTTTGATATAATGTCATTACACTGCTTCCAGCTTCTGAGAAATGTGTTTATTCTGCATAAATCAAGCAACATTCACTTCCAGAGTCTCCTGCCACTATTCCTAAGTGCTTCCTCGAAGGCTTGGGCTCCGTCACTCACTCCTCTCTAGACTGTGCTCTTTAACTACACAAAAGTGCAATAAGTTTTTATTGAACAGTTTATAAGATCCCATCATTCTGAAGACATTTCTGCAGCTCTGCACCCCGGGCTTTGTGGCCTATCGAGGTACGTGTGGTTGGCAGAGCACGCACTTGGTGTGGAACCTGATGCCACTTGGTAACGGATTAAACACTCGTGATTGTCCTCTCCTGTCTTCACGTCACCACATCTAAAGAACAACACTTCTATCACAAGCTTCAAGGGAATCAAATATCTTAACTTACTGATTTCCACTGGTGGAGGAGAGAGGATGTGCTGCACTCTGTCACCAGCCTCTCAAAAACATCACAGCTGTGGATGCTGTTCCGGTAACACGGCAAAATCCAGCCCAGGAATCTTGCAACTGCACAGAGCCCCCAGTTTACAACAGTCATAACAAAAAGGAGAAATTCCATGCTATGTTTGGAACCCAGTAAGCAGACACTGTAATATCCAGGGCAATAACAAGAAAATCTGTTCCTCAGCCACTGAACCACTGAGTCCCTTGACTTGACTCTCTATTCCTGCGGGTTTCTCCTGTGTTTGGCTTCGGTATGTTTGTTTTCCACTCAGAAAGAACACAACCACAAATACCTTTTCAGGCCTTACATTGCACTTAGCTGGCCTGCAGATTGTAAACAAACAAGATAAAAATCTGAGAATGTTCTTTACTGAACCTCCATGAAAAGAAACCGAGGGGAAAAAGAAATTAAAAAAGCAAACCAAAACCCCAACTCTGCATAATGATGAATGTACCAAGAGAAATTTGGCATGCACTCCCTCACACCCTGCCTCTTCTGCAACATTTTCTGCAATATAGAGACAACATTTAGCTCAGCAAACTAGAGGGTCTTTATTTGTGGGCAGAGGAAACCCGAGGCAAGCGCTCCAAGAGACTTTTTTTTTTTCCAATGGATATGTTAATTACTTAACTTCTGTTATTGGGAAACTGTCCCAAACTAACCTTCCACTCTCCCTCTGCTTCAGCTGCAGAGGGGTCAAAATTCACTTTCTAAGGTTTTGCAGTGAGAAATTGAGAAGACAAAGCCCACTCTTAACAGAGCTCTGAGATGGCACAAGTGCCTTATTCGGATCCTTACTGATCCCTACCTGAACACCTTTTGGAAGCTACACAAGGATATCTGGGGCCAGGATGCTCCAAGACCTGCTCTGTGGGACAGAGCATCTCCTGACCCAGCCCAGAGAACAAGAGTTCTAAGGAGAAAGGGAGCACAACTGTTCCCAAATGCTCTGCTCCAGCCAGAAAGCTCTGGCTCCCATGAAAAATCCCCATGTCCCTGGAGGCAGCAGAGCGCAAAAGTGAACAGTGGGAGGTAAAATGAAGTTTTATTTTTAAACAGCAGTGCTTGTTGATGTATTTGGTTCCAGACAAACAGAGGAGGACACAGAGTCGCTACAGGACATTGCAGCTGAAATGGCACTGACACGAATTCTGAGTCCCACCGCTTGAAATAAACCTTTTTCTGAGGCAAATCACACAGGGAATCTGAAGCGACACAAATCCCATCAACTGCAGTTGGCAGCCAGATTTTCAAGAACAGATGCATGACTGTTAATGATAACCCAAAAAGCTCAGTTTCTAATGCAGAAGGACTGAAATTGAGTTAACATTATAAAGCTCTGCGGAGAACTAGAAGCATCTCCGGAATACACCCCACAAAATACTTCGCAGGAACTTACAAACTCCAGCTTTAGCAGAATTAACATATCTAACAAAAAAAAATCTCCAGCAAAAATGCCTCCCAAGTTTTGAAACGCATTTCCATCTGTTAAATTTCTCTCCTGCTGATGGTGTTTACCTTGAGTCAAAGATATGAATCTTTGATTTCATGAGATTAATGTAATAACTTGGTTTAGGCTGCTAATGCATTCAAAGCTCTCAGACACGCAAGAGACTAAGATGGCATCAAGAGCATACAGATACGTTTGGAGGGGATGTTTTTAATGTGAAATAAATTAGAAATTCCTTAATCTATTTCTGCAGCAAGGACTACACTGAACTACAACCTTCCTGGGGTGTCTTAGGCTGGAAGAGGCGGCTTCCAAGCCCGTTTATTCCTTCTAAGCACTACTATATCACCTAAATAACACTATGGAAAACCCCTAAAGCCTTATCAGATAAGTGAGGGCTTGAGCTTCAAGGAATGCAATGTTGATTTCTCAAAAGTGACACCTGGCCCCAAGAAAGCAATGATAAATAAAATACGCATATCATATGCAAATAACTGAATGGAAAAAGGCTGCATTGGTCAGCAGAAGAGCTCAGTCCAGTTGATGCATCAAGCTGCAAGAGGCAACACTTCTGTTGGTGTGTCAGACCCAGAGAAATATGAAAAGCAAGTCTCAGCTGTCCTATCAATAATGCTAGTGAGTTATTTTTCAGTGGGCACCAAAAGGAGCTGTGTAGTTTTGGGAAGGAGCCATTGTAGAAGCTGCCCTGTCTCAGCTTCCTTAACACTTTCCACCCTCGAGAGCGGTGTTTAAAAAGCACAGCAGTGCCACCACAAGCTGTATCCATCTTTGTCTCCTGCAAAGATCACTCCACGCCCATAGCTAAAGACAGCAACCTGCACCAAAATGCCAAGAAATGCCACGTATTCCATCAAAGCTTCGGGAATGTGACTCAGCAGCTGGGCTGGAGCAGTTCTGGGCACTGCAGCCCCTCCACCCTGCCTTGTGTCCTCCTCAGGAGAGGTCCAAAGAGCAACACTGCCCACACCCCAGCAGCTGTGGTGCCCACACCCCACCAGCTCTGCTTGCCCTGGCTTCGACAGCAACAGCTCCAACATCAATTCAGCAGCCTGATCGGAGAATTGTTAAAATTGGAAAAGACCCTTGAGGTCACTGAGTCCAACCATCAACCCAAAGCTGCCCCCTTCACCAGTAAACCATGATCACCACTTCAGCACTGTCACCCAGCTGGGCAAGCCCTCCTGAGTCCAGGCAAGGAGGCTGCCAGCCCAAATTGGTTGTTTTGGTTGAGTTTTTGCATCATGAGCTGCTGTGGTGCTCCTGCCGTGAAAACCTCCACCCTTTGGCAAAATAATTGTTCCACGAGCTCATCTCTCTGCTCCTGCTGTCACGGGGGAGTCGGCATCCCGAGCGTGGTGATGCCCTGGTGCATCTCCTCTGTGCCTCAGGAGAGCAGCTCCCGGTCTGCAGAGCTCCAGACCAGAGTCCACAAGGGAAGGCACTCAGGGATGGGTTCTCTGACCCTCCTGGACCCAAATGAAATGTTGGACGGGGCTTGGAGCAGCCTGGGATAGTGGAAGAGCTGGAATGAGATGTGCTTTAAGGTCCCTTCCAACCCAAACCATTCTGTGACTCTTCAATTTTTCCATGTGAATAACCAAGTGCTGCTCCTTTTACAGCAGTTACTTCACCAGGATATGGAAAATTAGACATTCTAGAACACTGTCCTAGGTGCAGGAGAGAAATATTATAAGTCTCACCACTCACTGATCATTTGATTTAATTTGCACTTTTTCCTGCATGCTTAAATCCTGGAAAATGCCTTCAGCATCCAAACCATTTATAATCAAAGTAAGTGACTACAGAACAATCTATAAACTCAAAAAATTTCACAGTTCTTCTCATTAAGTGAAAAAATAAATTATATGCTGATAACACACCTCAGTTTCTTTATTGCATGGCTCAGTGGTTTAAATTACACTTTGAGAAGAACAGCAAATCAGAATGAAACCTTACCACTACATGGGTTTCCTTCCTTTGCATATTAAAACTTGCATTTGATGTTAGTCTTACTTTTCCCCCTATAGGTTACTTGTGTAGGGCCAACAAAACTGATCTGGAACAGACAAAAGGTTTTTTCCAAACATGCACATTTAAATACAACATGAATTATTTTATCAGCGGTTTTGCAGAGAAGCTTCTGCCCAAGGGGAAAAATAATTAAATGATTTGGTTATGGTCCATAAAGGGTGTGTAACTCCCAGCATGAGACCTCAGAGGGCTTTTCAAAGGTGCTTCTCCATTTCTGGGTGACCAAATGACAGAATTCTGACGTGTGTCACCTGTAATATCATATGGAATAAAATGGTAGAAGTCCAAGAAAAATCTAGATCTCCTAACCCACCATCCAGAATCCCATTACATGGGAATTGAGGGATTTTGAATGAAATTCAGATATGTGTTACACAAGATAGAACGCCACCAGCAATCCAATTTCTAAATAAACCATCTAAGGCAGACAGCACCGACTCTGACTTTCCCCCAGTAACCACATTAAACAGAATGAATTTCAGTCTTTCATAAGCTCAACAGACAGAGAAAGTGAATTTTCCAAGCTTCCCAAGCCGCAGCCGTGCTCCCCATCCCAGAGCTGTGCCAGAATCTCCCTGCACAACAGCGGCAGGGAGCACTTTTGGGGCCAAAGCTGGCAGATGGCACTTTCGGGAGCAGTGGTGCGAGACCTGCAGTAGGAAAGGAAACCCCCCTGTCGTAAACAACTCCCAGTTAAGAACTGGAGCCCTCATTAATATAATTGGTTTCATACGAGGTGCTAAAACACTGATTTGCTGCATTTAGAAGCCAGCACTGTTTCTATCAGTTCAGGAGTGTTTTCCTCACCTCTATTTTTGCTCAAGCACAGAAGAAAAAGGGAGGGGAAAGTGTGTCATGTAGTCTGCCTCCAGCTGGAGAATGCCGTGCTGGAGTCCATTTTTCACCTCAGATGAAAAATGAAGGCAGGTACCCTTTCAGCACAGCTGCTCCTGAGGACTGAAATGGAAAATTATTTGGAGAGAGAGCAGCTCTCACATCATTCACTCAGAGCTGTGGATTTACATCCTCCAACCTGCATGAGAGCCACAGAGTGAGTATGACTCCACCCCAAGCTGAAATCTGAGGGAGAAGACACATTTAAAACATAAAAACAAACTACAGTACTACCACTGGGGGAAAAAAAAATCACTAATCATTACCCTTCAGGGAATTACTCAATTTCCAGTCTTCCTGCTTCAAGTCCAGAAAATTAAATTTCCCCTTTTTAATGGTGCTGCCTTTGAGTACAAGCCAAAAAATGAAAGGGCAGGAGGGTTATGTTACCACAGAGCGGGAAGAGGGTCTGCACCTCTTAATTTGGCATCTCTGGTAATGGGAGGGAAAGCCACCAGTGGAGCAGCAGGACACATCCAGGACTCACTGGTGAGGAATTGTCACCTCCTCCTGCTCCCTGACACTGGCCATGCCCATCCAAGTTGGAAAACCCAGCTTTGCACTGGGTACCAAGCGTTGTTTTTCCCCTTTAGAGACACATCCCCATCTACCTTTGCTCCACTTCTCAAAGCCTTTAAACCCTGAGGATGAACTGCACCGCTTTAGAAGCAGATCTCTGATTTCAGAAGTATTCCTTTCTCTCTCCACAAGTACTTCCACCTTCTGCATGACTTTAAAACTCCTCTCACTGCTTTTAACTTGGCTGAAAATGAATATCTGTGTGAGCATTGGCTGAAGGGTCTTTGATGACAGAACAGTTCACAACAATAAAACATTTCTGTAAAACGTACTCTCCTCCTTCTGGAAACAGAGTAAGCCTATTAACTATTTCCTTAAAGACTGAATCTCAAAATGGCACTGCTGACATTTAAGGCTCATAAAAAATGCAGGTCTGTCTGATCTGTGAGAAATGAGTTTATATGATCTATTTAAGATGAAAATATTTATCAAGGAAGACAGTTGCCAATTAGGAACACAAACAGAAACAAAGCCACTTACAGCAAGTTGCCCTTTTTTCTTTTTAATCTTTTCCATGCCAAGGGCATGCTCGTCCCCAGAACAGTGGTGCACAAAATAAGTGACATCTGGTGGCTTTATGCTGTAATAGAATAAGGCACCTCATTTCAATGCTGTTAACCAAATCCATTTTTAAATTTACTGCTTCTTAGCAAAGCTTTTTAGATGTTTTATTTATTTATTTTCACGCAGATACTTCTGAGGCCCCTGGGCATCACAGTCCCTCTTGCAGGGTGACAACTGCTGTTATCCAATTAAAGTGGGATTGTCATATTCACATCAGGAAAAACACAGCTCCACGAAGGAATTTGGAAGGCATAGGAAAAGAGCACTAAGATTTAGCTGGGCAGCACCAGTGGGAATCACATAGAGCCAGGCTATAAGAAAAGCCTGTGCAGAGTTTGGTGAAGGAAATCCTTCACCTGCTCCAATTATTCACATGCTCAAAGTAATTAATATCAACTCAGGTCTCTCTGAATTGTCTTTCACTGGATTTTAATTAAACCCAAAAGAAACAGCTGCATTTTTCACTCTGAGCTTAGCAGCATCCTGGCAGCTAAAACTTTTACAAATTTGAAACAGCTTTTCCCCTTTTCATGCTTTATTGATCCTCAGCAATGGCCACATCTAATCCAGCCAAGCGTCCTGCACCTAAACCTGCACTCCAGACATAAAGCAATTACAACTCCCCTTCAAACTCCTCCAGCCAGAAATACACTTCTCTTTTAGAAAGCCATAAGCTTCTCCTGGATAATTAATAGAAGTACTGTCAGCCAGCCTCAATTAAAATTACAAAATTGCTTGCACTGCAATATCAAGGCTTGCAACACCAATTTCTGCAGTAATAAGTATTTATGGGGGGAAAAAAATCTGTAAGCACTATGTAACAGAAATGAGATGAAAGATAAACAGACTCTAAATATTTATCAGCAGAGGAAGTTCAAAAATATCCCAGCAAAAAATGGAGCGGATGGCAGCTAAATCCAGACCATTGAGGGTTCCTCGAAGGACGTGCAAGGAGGAACTTCATTTTCAGCTTGACATGGCTAAATCAAATTAATTCCTTCCTCCTATTCAACTGCTGCATGGAAACCCCTGATGCCAAAAGGACAGAGCTAAAAATGTCCCCAAACCCATGTCTGAATGCTGCCCTTGCACACCGCAGCAGTGCAGTTAAATAAAGAGTTGGAATTCGGGGCTTTTCCATCATTTTAAGGGCTAAATGTCCTTAAGAGGAACGTCCACCTGCACGCTTGGCTTCCCTCAGCACTGCAAGGGGGCTCCACATCTGCAGGATCTCGGTGCAAAGGGGCCTCTGGGATAGCACAGCTACTGATGGATTTTTTCAAAGAGAAATATTATTTCCTGCTCACATTCCCTCCTCCCCACCAGACATTATCTTCACCTTAAGACCTCCTGGCTGAGCTAAATAACACATGCACAGAAAAGCACAGCTGAATGGCTTTAGCTACAGCCACTCATCAAGAAGAAAACTTTTAAAGATCCCATTTCAATTTATTTTTTGAAATCCTGGCATGCTGAAGTCAGCAGGAAGACATGTCATTGACTTTAATGGAGCCAGAGGTTCATCCAGAGAATTGCTGTTTGGAATGAGCACAGCATTTATATTATCTCATTTGAAACCTTCCAAGTTTTTTGTTAAATGCAACTTAATGATATTTGCTGTTCAGGAATTATTTGCTATCTTTCAAAACACAGAAAGGAGGGTGTTAAAGTTCTGCAGTGTAAAATGTTTAGTGATGATGGATGGGATACTCTTGTTTCAGTAACAGGCAAGTTTTTAATGCATAACTATTAATTGTCATAAAGTGCCTGTTCATTTTGCAGTTTTGGAAAGCTTTAGATTGTACGAATTGTAATAGTCCAAAAAAAAAAATACTGTTGGTATTTACATGTTTATCTGTATTTTTAGGGCTTTTTTTTTTTTCCATTTATTATCCAATGTACCAGCACAGCAAGACAAAAAAAAGTGCAAAACTGGAGAGATGACTACACCCACTTAATGGGTATCATTACAGGAAAACACTATCAAAACTCAGCAGAGGCTTTTTATGCATTCCCCTGTATTACACCAAAATGAGTTATTGCAACGTTCTAACTCTGATAGCAAACCACCAGAATGTTCAATTTTTACAGCTGTGGCAGAAACGAGCAGCAGGTGAGTAGAACCCCTCTGAGAGAGTTACTGACGCCAGTAAAAGCTGCTCCCTGACAAGCTCTGGAGGGTTACCCAGCTTTTCCAGCCTTGCCACACGCCTTGGGGAGCAGAGCGCTCTGAATTCCTCCAAACAACTGGAAAACTCTTCCCACTCCCACAGGATTCTAGTCACCAGTGAAACCCAAAGGATGAATTACTCCTGATCTGGCTTAATGCAAGATAAATCCACGTGGGATTTCCATGGGTACCAATCTAGATTGCATTTACTCTGCTGTGTATTTTTCATTTTGCTGTTCTCTCAGCAATGCTCAAAAATCTACTCTGAAGGGTTAAAAACGTCACCATTTAAAATCACCTGATGTCAGACAAATTATTATTTCCTCTTTCCTCAATGAGAGGATGAGCTTAGATTCCACTCTTCCCTTCTGCTCACTTCTCACACCTCATTTCTTGTTGGAACTGTTTTAAAGATGGTATAAATAGCTTTACAAAGTAATTCTAATACTAAATGTCAAGTGCAATAGTAGTTTCATTCTGATTTATCCTTATCTGATCCTCAGGCAAGTTAATCCTCAACCTGAGAAACTGTTTTCAGAGCTTTATAATTGATGAAACTTTTCATCTAAATTATTTACTTTACGAACGGCTCCGATGAGTTGCTCGGGGCATAAAGCTGTAGTACTCAATGCTGGAGTGCTCAGGAACACGGTTTTGTCTTTTTAAGTTAAGAGCCCATCACTGCATCTCGTGCTGCAGTTTCTATTGGCAGTCTTTAATGCACAGCAGGGTTTTTATCTGAATTTTTATCGCTTGCAATAGATGCAGTTACAACCCAGATGTCACAGTGCCATCCCAGCCCGGAGCTCCGGGGAGACACAAAGCAGGCAGAGAATCCCTGATCCTGGAGGTGTGAATCTCGCAGTGTGGACCAGTGTTCCTTCCCTGGAATCAGCTGGCCACGGGCTCAAAACCTGATGGACATGTTCAAAACCTGCCCCTCTTCCATTGCAACAGCAGCACCCAAAATCCTTTCCAGAAGTGGCCCCAGGAAACGTCCTCAAGGCTTCAGCAATCAGAAGGATGAGCTGTACAGCAGCAGCCCTAAAAATGCACTAAGAAGAGGTGGAAGGCAAGAGCAGGAGCCCAACCAGCAGCCTAACAGAGTGAAATACATCTGCAAAACGATGAACTTGAACATTTGAGATTCATTATCCATTTAATTTGCCTAACATTACCAATATCCATTTAGCATTATCTAATATCCACAGAGCTAAGCAAAAAGACAAATTCCAACTAAAAAGTAGCCAAAATCAAAGAGGCTGGGAAGGAGTGTTAGATAAGGTATTTGACAGGCTTGCAAGGAAGAGTTGGTTTTAAGAGCTGCTAAAGAATTTCCAGGAGATGAAGGTCCCCTGTGAGGAGCTGGGCCTGCAGGCAAACCCATCTCATTATGTTCTCCTAATAAACCATTAAACCATCCTTCTCCATTTCCTCCTATTTCCAGCTTTACACAGACAAACCTCCTGGCTGCACCAGTCAAAGAGTCCTTTTTCTTTGGATTAATAAATTCTGGCACTCAGACCGTTATATCCCAATTTAGGCACAGCAAGGTTAACACTGGGCTCTTACATTTCCTCCAAATTATGGGCAAAACCTTCCAGAATTCTAATTTCTGCTCCTTTTTTTCCTGAGGTCTCTCCTATTTGTTGGTATCTCACTACTCATTTGGTGCCAGTTCTAAAGCACTTTAATGAAATGCTTTTTCTCCACACTGTTCCAAGACCTGAAACTGGGCAAACCATCCAATAGTACAAACTCACATCCATGTGCTGCCCACCCTCAGAGCACTCCTTCAACACCAGCAGGGTTCTTCCATCTCCTAAGTACACATGCTGCACATAAATCTTTATTTTTTTCGCTTTGTACCTTGCAGAGGTTTTCATTTTTCAAAGCAGTCTTATCTTGTTTCCTCTGCGTGACTTTGAACTTTGCATTTTATCTTCACTCCTGTCTGACCTCAGAGTTCTTCCCAGCTCAAACTCACCTGGAACTCAATGACTTATTTGAAAGGAATGACCTTCCCTCTGTTTCATGCAACCCTGAGAAGTTACCAGTCTAACTTCATCTTGTCATATTTAAGCCAAACACCAATAAATGCAAAACCAAAATACAATGTAATAATACAAAAGCCTTTTTCACTCTCTTCAGTTTTTCTAATTTTATGGTGAGATAGCAGGTTGCATTCACCCACACTGAAAATCAAGGTTTTTCTACAGGAAAAAAAAAAAAAAACCTCCTTGTGAAACTTATTTTTTCCTACTGGAAGGCGTGAAGCAAACAGAAAATGTCAGTTTGAGTATTTTGCTATTTAGGTACAGATCTGCACCTTTTACAGTGAGGAACGACCCACCTTGGATACAGATTTGGCATAAACCCCCATTTATTTATAACATGCTGTGCTTATTTGGTGAGTAAATGATAGCATAGTAAGTTTTAGAATATGAAGTGTGTACTTTGTACTGCTTGGTGCATAAACAAATACAAGCCCGTGTTGCTTCCCTGCCACTCCATCCCACCATTTCTCCACAGGACTGGGTTCATTTCCAAGGAAACCCATGGCACAGGAGGCAGCCACGTGCCCTCCACCATCCCCAGCGCTGCAGGGGCCGTGGCTGCTTTCAGCAAACCAACAGGGGAAGGTTCACACCACCAGCAGCTCCCAAAATGTGTCTGGAGCTTATGTGGGCTACCTCACTTCTGGCAAAATCAGAAGGAAATCAGCAGCCAGCTGCTGAGATTGGGAAACGAGTGTTTCAGGCAGCTCAGGCTCTTGTGGGAGTTTGAGGAAGGTGATCTGGGAATGAGAAGAGGCAGGGCAATAGGCTGGGGCTGGAGGGCTCGTGCAGGAGAGGTGCTCCAGGCCAGAGCGGTCAGAGGGCTGGAGCATCAATCCTGTGAGGAAAGGCTGAGAGTGAGAGTGTTCAGCCTGGAGAAGAGAAGGTTCCAGGGAGACCTCAGAGCCTCTTCCAGTGCCTAAAGGGGCTCCAGGAGAGCTGGAGAGGGACTTGGGACAAGGGATGGAGGGACAGGAGAAGAGGAATGGCTTCAACCTGCCAGAGGGCAGGGATGGATGGGATATTGGGAAGGAATTCCTCCCTGTGAGGGTGGGCAGGCCCTGGCACAGGGTGCCCAGAGAAGCTGTGGCTGTCCCTGGATCCCTGGCAGTGTCCAAGGCCAGGCTGGATGGAGCTTGGAGCAGCCTGGGACAGTGGAAGGTGTCCCTGCCCATGGCAGGGGGTGGGACTGGATGAGCTTCAAGTTCCCTTCCCACACAAACCAGTCTGAGATTCCATCTTGTGACCTCTGGTGTGCTGCCACCAGAGGGGACAGAGCCGTGGGACAGAGTGTGCCATGTCTCTCATTCCTGCTCACATCCACCACCTCACCAGGTCTCTCATTCCCACCACAGCTGCCTTGTCACTGCCATCAGCCACCAGTGCTCATCAGGAAAACATTTTTCCTTCTGTTTCTTCTTGCAAGGCATCACCTGCTTATCTTCCCTCAGAGGATGCTCCTTAAAGCTAAAGCTTACAAGCCACGTTCAACAGCTGCTGGAAACCAGGTGTAACATAAATTAATAAATATTCCATGGAAAAGCTACATTAACTGCTTGCCCCTGAAGTGCTGTTTAGTGGCATGTCAGGCACAGCTGTGTAATCAAAGGATTACAGTTCTCCCATTGCAAGGCTCTCCACCTCCTCGGGAGCTTCCCTGTCTCCCTCGCCTGTAAAAACCCAATCCGGGCACCAGGACAGAATTGTAATCGTGTCTTTGAGACCAGGAAATGCAACCCAACAGGCTGTGGGGACAAACACAACATGTTTTCTGTCAGATACGGGGGCAGCCACACCAATTTTTGAAAGAATGGGTCAGCAAAGCTATAGATCATTAGTTCATTTTAGTGAAATTGCAGTGTTAGTGGAGAGATGGGTGCAATTCAAGATAAGAACTTGCAGGAGCTTGCAGATCCCTTCCCTGAACAGCTGTATTTAGACTCCAGACCTGACACCACACTCGGTCAGCGAGAAAAACAGGGCACTTCACTAAAAAACATAAATAAATAAGAAATACTAATTTGTGGGGGGAAGCGGTGAAAAAAATGCTCTCTTATTGGAAATCTACCATGTTTTTGCACAGCACTTTGGATTCTTCCAGCTGAGCAACCTAACTCCAGCCAACGAGCATGGTGGGAATTTAGAATTACCCCTCCCTGTGCGAGGTATGGAGGAAAATAGGCTTAAAGGGGAAAATGGAAGTCTGAAGACAGCAATTAAGGAGCCCAGTTCAAACCAGGGTACAGCTTCTGCAAACCCTCTGAGATGTTAGAAGCAGTGTTCCACATCGGGCAAGCACCCAGAGTAGCACTGAATGATTTAAGAGCACATTTCCTTGGAGTTTATGATGGTGGGATATACATTAACTGTAGGAGTGATTAGGAGGGAGAGGGAGTACATCGGTATCTGTTTGTGTCCTGGCTTTTCTTCACCTAAGTGATGCACCTGCACTGGAAGAGAAGCACAGCTGGGTGTTCCAAGGTCCTAAACCCACGTGTCATTCAGGTGAGATCAGCCCTCTGCCGCCAGCTCACCTCTGGAGGAATTGTGTCAGCACCCAGTGGTGCCACAACGCTGAGTTACAACCGTGAGATTTTGCTCCACGGACATTTAAGGAAGCACTCAGTGTAGGAAAAGCAGCTTATAATAGAAAGGATTCCCTTCCTAGTCAGCAGAGGAATTCCATAAGAAATCCTTATTGGCCAGCAATAACTCATCAACTTTGGCAGAGTTTGCTGCCATCCCCCAAACCATTTGATCTTAAATATAAACCAAGGCTTTGAGAGGTGCTTTAGTACCAGGCCACATCTTTAAACACATGTTCAGTAACGCTGAAATCACCTGGGCTACCAACAAAAGCTTTGACCACAGAAACTCCCTGTTCTCACAGAGCTCCTGCCACAGGTTGCTTAAAATAATGTTAAAGCATAACACAAGCAGGACCTTATCTGCATCTCTGTGATTATGCAGACATAATTCTGTCCTTGTTAATGCTGCTGGTGGATTACACACCTTCATGCTTCCCCTTCAACCACGTGAAATAATTAAAATATGAGAGTCTGCTTCACCCTCCTCGTTTATATGATTTCCAGATACCTGCTTTTAGTTTAGCAATGAAGATAAAATCCATTACTGCCTTGCACTGCATTAGTGGAATTAAGTGTTTCGCAACGTAAATCTCCACTGTTTCATCGTGTTCCTGTTGCAAACCACCAAATAAAACACTCTGAATTTGAGATTAGTCCTCCTATGGCAAAATCTGAACCACAAAACTGTTTTGTTACTGGTTTCAGAACTGCACGGTGGCTGCACTCACAGACACAGGATCTAAGTACTATTAAAAAAAAAAAAAAGGAAAGAAAGAAGGTAGTTTCACTACTAAATCTTCATACAAGTAGTTTCCTCCTTTCTGCATTCAAATTGATTTTCTTTCTTTTGGCATGTGAAGAGCCAGATGAATCCTTTGACTCAATGCCCAAGAGTGAAATGGCACCAGCAGCAGCAGCAGCAGCAGAGAAGCTCTCAGGGCACGAGACGTGTGACAACATTTTAATCATTGACAAAAAGAGGCTTCAAGGCAGCTACTCCATCAGTGTTTGCTGGTTTTAAGTGAGATTTACTGTTTATGAGTGAGTGCATATGTGTGTGAGTATATAACACACATACATGTGTATAAATAGCACAGATATAAATATATATGTATAGTTCATGTACATTTGGGGACTTTTATTGATGGAAATTTCCCTCTTTGCCAGAGATTGAGCAGTCTCCAGTCAGTATCAAGTGCAGTGCTGTTCAATCAGGCGTTTGTTTATCCAAATGAGCACATACGATTTTCAGTTAAACCTTAAAAATATTTACTTTTCATGAACAGCTCCAGCAAACTTTGAGATTTAATCTGTGATGTGCTCAGCTGGCCACTCTGCTCTTTTTTTTTTTTTAGTCTCAAAACACAAAAGAACATGTTTGTTCTACAGGAGATGATGATGATGGGTTTTTGGCTAACAATTCAAGAAGTGAAACCATTCTGATGTCATACGCGAGGAAGTCAATGTGAAGGGGACTTTAGGCCATAGGATGATATAATAAATAAAATTAAATTTTAAAAAATTTCCAAATCTGAGAGTTTGGTAGGTGTTTAGATGCACCATCCGAGCAATACTCTCAGATATCCTATTAACCTACAAATCTGTCTGTGCCTGAGACAGTCCGATCACTGCAGAGTACGGCTGTAGTATTACAATGAAGCAGCAGAGGAAAATTAAAAAAAAAAAAGAGAGAAGAAAAAGAGAAGCCCACATACGAGACCGCCGAAGTTCAGCTGGTGAATTGCTGCTTAACAGACTCTGACCATAATAACCCATCACTGAACCTTGCCTGCATTCTCAGCAGCTATGAAGCTATTTTTAACAGCCAACAGCTTGCATTTGAGAAATACCCCTCTTCGCCCAAAAATATCCACAGTGAACGGCAACATCCGTGCCCGGCTCCATCCTAGGTGGGATGCGCGGCCGGGATCGAACGGCTCTTTCAGGAAAGCCCCTTTACAAGTGTCTGCTCTCCCAAACCCCGACCCCAGCGCCATCCGCGGCTGCGGGGACCTGCCCAGCGCGGGCAGTGACAGCATCCGCGCTACCTTTGTCCCCGCGGGGTCCCCGGAGCACGGACCCGCTCCGGGGCGCGTTCCCCGCGCCGTGCCCCGCTCCTGCCGCGGCTCCGGGGGATGCTGCTCCCGGGGAGCGCCCGGGCTGCCCCAGCCCTGCGGGGAGCGGGGACAGCCCTGTGTCCCCCGGCTGCAGCCCCGCGTCCCCCGAGCCCGGCCGTGCCCAGCGCTGCCCCCGAGGCTGCTGCTGCCCAACTTCCCGCAAAGTCCCGCCGCCTCCAAACTTGGGGATCCGCGGCCTGGGCACCCCCCGCCTCCCCGCAGCGCCCATCCCATCCCATCCCATTCCATCCCATCCCATTCCACCCCATCCCTGCGCTCCTACCTCCGCCGGCTCGGCTCGGCTCTGCCCCGCGCCCGCCGCCTCCGCCGGCTCTGCCCTGCGGGAGGGGGGCGGAGGACGAGGAGGAGGAGGAGGAGGAGGAGGAGGGGGAGGAGGAAGGGGGAGGGAGGGAGCAGCCCCGCCGCTCCCCGGCCGCGCTGCGCAGCCCGGGAGGCGGAGTGCTGCCGCTCGGCTCTGCCCCGCGGCTGCCCGGGGCCGGGGGTCCCCCTGGGGTGGGGGTGCAGGGATGGGGTGCGAGCGGAGCGGTCCCGCCGCGGGGGATGCGCCGGGGCGGGCGGGGCGGGATGCGGGACATCCCCCGGGCATCCCGGGCCCCGAGAACCGCCAGTGGCAGCGCCGGGGGATGGATCGAGAGCATCGGGGAGGAGACGGGCCCCTCCTGAGCCGCCCGACAGGAATTCGGGCTGTCCCGAGAGAGCGGTGTGTGGGTGGCACCGGCATCCCGAATCCGGGTGTGCAGGCAAAGGTCAGCCCGAGGAGACTCAGGCTCGGATCTGCCAAGGCTCCGAGGCTGGAGCGAGTCCGACCTTCCCTGCTGCACACCTGGCAGGCTGCAGGCAGCATCCACTGCCCTGCTCCGGGCTTGGAATGGCAGCAGCACAAACGTGGCTAAGAAGCCAAAATCTTCTACTCAGTGAATGCAAGGTTCATTCTCAAACAAGAGAGCCTACCAGAATATATATATATATATATATATATATATATATATATATATATATATTTATGTAAAGTGAATATACATAAAAACTCTTAAACTGACAGAGGGCAAGTTGAGATTAAATTTTAGGAAGGAATTGTTCCCTCTAAGGGTGGGGAGGCCCTGGCACAGGGTGCCCAGAGAAGCTGTGGCTGCCCCTGGATCCCTGGCAGTGTCCAAGGCCAGGCTGGATGGGGCTTAGAGCACTCTGGGATAGTGGAAGGTGACCCTGCCCATGGCAGGAGGGTTGCAACAAGATGGTTTTTAAGGTCCCTCCTAACCCAAAGTGTTCTATGATTCTATGATGATAAATATATGTTTAAAGGTACAGTCTGGTTATTAAGTCTATGATATCCACACATCCCTTCTGAGATGCAGCACACGCCATTTCCCTCAAAGGTTTAATGCAACACTTGCAAAGCCAATGGTACCAAAAGGAAAACTCTTCATATTTCCGTCCTTACAGTATTAAGCTTAAATCCATGTGTTTAATACTCAGCAATATTATTTCTGAGAGTTTGAAATGAGGAAGCATGAGCTGAACATGAAAGAAGAGTGAATTTTCTGTTTTAGTACTTCCTTTCGTGATCAAGCCCATCTTTGGTTTTAACTTTCAGAAGCATCTAAAACTCTCACAGCTCTGTGGGAATCTGCTTTGCAGGGAAACCATATGCACCTTAATAGTAAAATGCAAAGCAGAAGTTTACAAATTACACAGCTCTGATTGGGAGCCAAACGCATTAAAGATTTCAAGTGGGTGATTGTGCACCTGTAAGACCGTATAAAAATTTTAAAAAGCTTTTAAAAGCCACACATGCACACATTTCCTACAGAACCATGTATGTATCTCTGTTCAGATCACATCTGATTCTCACCTGGTTTTTAGATTAAAAAAACACCCATAATAAAGACCCTGACGAGGTGAAACCTGTGATTTATAAAATACTCACACATATTCAGCATTTCTGTTCTCAGTTAAATATGCTGCCCTCCAAGGCCTTTTTCGGCCTCGTGGGATGCTCTGAATAGCAATTATCCTTAGCCAGATTTCTGTGTAATTACACTCCCTTCCTTTTTCTGTATTTTTAAATAACAAAAAAATCAAAGAAGCTGTCATGAAAACAAGATCTTTGTTCCCTGGAGAAGTCTCTGTTTACATTATTCCTCACCAAGCAGCAGCTGGAGTAGAAATCTTGGTGGTGTTTTCCACACGTGGTAGCTCAGACTTCCAGGCACTCCATGAAGGTTGTGCCTGCCCATCTCACAGACACTTGCAGACTGTCTTCAGTGCCACCTGGAGAGATAGGGAGGAAAATACAAACTTTGATGGTGTAATAAATCCCTCTCCAGGAATCATGTTACCAGGAAAAATCATAGAATCAAAGAATGGTTTGGGCTGGAAGTGACATTAAAGATCATCCCCTGCCATGGGCAGGGACACCTTCCACTATCCCAGTTTGCTCCAAGCCCCATCCAACCCATCCTTAAACACTTCCAGGGATCCAGGGGCAGCCACAGCTTCTCTGGGCACCCTGTGCCAGGGCCTCCCCACCCCCACAGGGAAGAATTTTTTTCTAATATCCCATCGAACCCTGCCCTCTGGCAGGTTGAAGCCATTCCCCCTTGTCCTGTCACTACATGCTCTTGTAATGATTGCCAGAGGAAGAAAAATCAGAATAAACAGCCTAAAAATCTAAAAGCGAAGACTGACCTTTAATTCTCATGATTCAGAGTTCAAAGAGGGAGGAAATGAAGACGTTTCAGTATAGAAATTAGAGTAGAGCTATCTCTGACTAGATTGGTTTTCATAAAAAGAAAGGTCCTGACCTCCACCTCTGTAAATCTGATTTCTGCTGGTTGCCATGCTTACTCTGCAACACACCAAGAATCATCCCACTTTTAAAACAAGTTTGTACATATTTCTTAGCTCTGAGCAGGCTTATGTGGTGAAAAAGATGAGAGAGTCCTTCAGCAGTGTTGAAAAGCAGGCACACAATTAGTAGTGCAAAGGTGTGAATTTAACAGGTGGTTTTTTAACCATGTGAGTCCTTTCTCCTTGCTGCTGGCTGTGCTTTGGGGCAGAAATCTGGTGGACATGTCCAGTGGCTGGGTTTGCCAGCAGCAGAGCTGTGCATTTATAGGCAGATTTACCTCTGGGATAAATGAATCAGATTGTGTCCTCAGAGCACCGCTGTAATGGGATGCTAATCCTGGGAAACGGGCTGCTCTTCCTCCACGTGCCTATTTCAGCATCAGCGTCTCTGGGTTATTCTCACAGAGAGGGCTTAGGAATGCAGACGGTTCTGCCTTGTGCTTCCTCTCTCCCCAACTCATAAAGCAGAGGAAGGAGTTCATTGCCCGCAAGGGCCGAGGAGGATTTTGCTTCCCACTCCGGCTGCTTTTGGGGAGCCCTTTTCCCATGACCTCCATCCCCAGGCAGCGCTTCCCAAAGCCCTTCTCGAGGGATGCTGCTGCAGGGTGCCAGCGCAAAGTAACATCCTTACGTCAAATCCTAATTCCACCAGAAACGGATGTGGGCAGTGACAGGAAAAGACCAAAACTTCCCCAAAACATCTCTGTCCCCCTTGTGCCACGAGCTGCCGGGAGCAAAGGGACCTGCCACGTTCCCCAAGGGAGCTGCCTGAGCCAGCACGTTCAGGACCCCCCTTTTTCAGGGGAATCAAAGGGGTGGCTGGAGCTGGAAGCAAATAACATCCTGGGTGGGGACCTGTAAATCCAGCCGGGAGTGTCCGTGCAGTGAGCCCGGAAAACCACCAGGTGATATGGATGTTGTACTTAACAGCTTCGGGACTCAGCGCTGAGCCGCTCCGCCGAGCAGAGCCGCAGCTCAGCCCAGTTCCAGGCAGATTTCCCGTCCCGCTGGATGCACGGCTGCTGTCTGACACAGGCTGGGCTTGGGATGTGCAGCCACAGCCCTCCGGCACTCCCAGAGGTTATTTCAGCTCTTCTCCCAACTCCGAGGCTGTGGGTTGGTGCCGTGAGAAAATTGCAGGAAGATTTGCTATTCTTAGTTGTCTGTTCTCCCATTAAAATATTGGTGTAATCTCACCGGAATTAATGGAATGTGTATATTTTAAAGAAATGCATTATTACTCTCATTTTGCCCCCGGTATCCTGGCAACAGGCACATTCACATCACTAATTCCATATCTCGTACATCCTTCAGCTCTCAGTAAAGGGGAGATCAACCTTCAGATACTCTGAATGCCTTTTTTGCTGTTTTCCCAACTTGGGTTGGGAATTATTCTTCTTGGCATGCACATCCCTGGAATGCCTCCGGGAATTCATGCTCGGCCTTTAATTGAAGAGAATGCCTTTGTCCCTGGAACAGGCAAAAATTAACACTGAAACTTGATTAGGTAAATGTGGCAGAATTTGGTTTCCCACAAATGGTCTGTTAGGTTTTAATGACGGCAGCCGAGAGCCAGCTGCCTTTTGCCTGATGCCATCCTTTCATCCTGAGCTGTGTCCTTCAGCACCCTAAAGAGTTCCTTTCATTGGTGATCTCTGTGCCCTCCAAGTGCATGTTGAAGGGTATCATTCCCCTCTTAGTCATCACTTAGCCAAGCGATGCATATTAAGTTCCTTTAATCTTCACTCATAACTCAGTCTCTTCCGACCTTTAATCATTTTTATGACTCTTCTTATGAATTTCTTCCAATTTGTCTGCATCTCTCTGGCAATGAGGCACCCAGGATTTACTGCCTGGTTTTAGATGTGCTCTCCCTGCAGCAACACAGAAGATGTTACCTCCTGCTACCTTTACCCACCACTGATTTAACAATATGCTGGAGCTGTGAGGTAGCCGGGAATCAATTACAATAGAATTTAAATGGTTCAGTGCTCAGAATTGCCGTAATTCTTTTGTGGCACCGCGCGCAACGAGAAGCCTTGGAGCCTGTGAAAACCTGCTGCTTCTGGGAGCACGTGGTTGTGGTTCCTGGGGCAGGCAAAGCTTTGAAACCTGCTGCATGCACAGCTCTGTGAGTCTCTGAAGGGGTGTGAAGGATGAGTTATGATCCAGAAGACAAATGGAGATGGGTTCAGGCTGGCACCAGGAACAGCTCACGTGTGCTGCTGGCCTGAGGGTCCCACACTGCTCCTCCTGGAACTCTCAGACAGGTGACAGCCCCCAAGGGCTCATCACAGCAGAGGCAAAACTGGGGGAGGCAGCAGCCAAGAGCTTGACATTAGGCTGCTTCAAGCTCTGTTTAAATGGTTTGCTTTAATAAAAAATTAAAAAAAAAAAAAAAAAGTCTTTAGGGAATCTGTAATGCATTTTGAGCTTTGATTAATGAAGAGCTGGAGACAGCTGAGCAGCAAACTAAATGATGAAAGATGCTCTAAGACCTCTCAGATCTGCTAAAACGATCAGATGGTTTCTCTGTCCCCATCATGTGTGGTTTTGATTCAAGGCACGCACTGGAGTCAACAGGATCTCTGCTCCTGGTTCCTCGTTTCCCATCTGAGCAACCCTGTGGTTTCACATTGCTCTGGCGGATAAGCAGGGAAGGCTGTTACCTCTGGAGGTGTTCAGTTCCTCTTGCAGAACAATTTTTCCTTATCTGTCCCAAACACAAACTGTGGCTCTCCAGATCTCTTTTGTGTTGTCAGTGTTGGTCTCTGAGCCATTGGTAGGGAACTGAAGGTCACTGGGCCTTCCCATGCACACTCCAACACCCTGAGTTTTCACTTTCATGTCATTTTTTGCTCCTCCTCCAGCTCCTGAATTCAAAATGAAGCGTTTAAAATGTGATCAGGGATGTGTTCTAAAGAGTGCTTGGATTATATGTGTGCCCTGTTTCCTTAAGTGGTTTTTACCGTTCTCTCTACCTCCAGAAAAAACAGATTAACTGTATTTTATGGGCTCTTTTCTCCACATACCCCAGTCTTTCCTCTTTCCCATCTGCTGCTCTTCATTCATCAAGTTCCTTGCAAACCCCAGCCTTCAAGTGGAGCTCAAGAATTAATAAAACAGCTTGTGGCATGAAGCACATTTACATACAAGTTGTGTGTAAGCTCATATGAATCTTGCCTTAAAAATTATTTACATTCTGGACAAATATCTCATAGTGCTGGACAAAAACAAAACAAAACAAAACAAAACAAAACAAAACAAAACAAAACAAAAAAGACTTTCTTTTAGCCATAATGTATAAATATTTTAAGCACCAAGGCTGATTTCTTACTGCTGAGTTTGTGGGGTCTACTTGTACGGTCTGTGCCATCCTGCTTTTCTCCTTCAGGAGCAGAGGATGGGCCCTGCCCCTGTACAACTGCAAAAAGACAAATTTTCAAGCCTGCTTTTGTGATATTAGCATTCATTTTAGATACACAAATAAAGTAATTTGACTTGTTAGATGTTCTATGAAAAACACCAAGATAGACCAACTGTCTTTACCTTCAAAGTTATGAAAACCATTATTAAAAAGATCAATCACATAACCTTCTTGCTGACATAATGATAAATGTTTCCTCCGAGTGTTATTCTATCTTCTAATTTCAGAAAAATTAATATACCTTCTTTCTGCCTTTTTTTTCCCTTTTTGCTAGCTCAAGCCTTGTTACAAAGCCATTTTAATTTGTAATCATTCTTCCAGTGCACCTGCAATGATAGAGCTGATAAACACTTTCTTAGACGATGATTTTTAATGACTACCACAATTGCAAACCGAATTTTGGCTTCAGGAAGAATGCCAGAGACGGCAGAAAACTGAGAGACTGAACAAGCAGAAGAAATAGCATGGGAGGGATGCATTTCATACACAGATTATGTTGAGCAATTTGGTCTAGTGGAAGGTGTTGGGGGTTGGAATGAGATGAGCTTTAAGGTCCCTTCCCAACCCAAAACATTCTGTGGTTCTGTGATTATCCATTCTTACTGCATTTTCTTTTCCTGATAAACTTATCATACAGTTTAACTACTCATACAGTTAAAACACTGCCATGCTTGAATCCATCAAAAATCCCTCGGTTTCTCCTTTTTCCCAGTGCCTAAAAGCTGAAACAGTGGGTTTCTGCACACTGCTGCTATCTTGCTGAATCAGGCAGTTTGGGGCAAAGCCAATTCCTGTGACTCCTGTGGTCTCGCATGAGGAATTGCTTCTGTTGGAGAAGCGTTGACCATTTAATATACGGTGCTCATGACTCACCATATACTCCCAGAGCTCTTGGAGGTATTTCCATGCTGTCTCTGTATTTTTACAGCCTAAACATATTCCCCTGGAGATTTATGCAGCTTTACATTCTTTTCTCTCATACACATTTCCAGGAGTTTTATGGGGGAGCAGAGAGGGAGCCTAACCAGCGCAGGCAGCTCGCTTAATTTAGCACAGTCCTGTCCTTTCCAGTTCACCCACCTGCAAAATGGGAATAATAATAAGCACTTAAGGGAGAATATTCACATGTCTAGCTTGAGACCTTTAATGTTCATCTCTCCAGAGGCTCAGCAGAGAGAAACAGCTTCTAATTCAGGTGCTTTGAATGGGCTTCTAATGGAGCTTGCTCCTCTTCTGGCAGTCAGGGAGACCAAGTTCTCAGCTCCAGCACCCCTCCATCAGGCATGGAGTGACGTGCCAGAAGCCAGGCACTGTGAACATCCTCTTTCATGCCTCATCCTGCAACCATTTCCACGCTCAGCTTCCCGCCGCGGAGCAATATCTGATTAACTCAGTGGTTTTCCACATCTGCAAAGTGGAGTGGGCTGTGGGATGAAGACCATGCAGAGCCCCAGTGATCACTGAGGGTGAACAAATGAGCATCTCAACAGCACTTTGTGTGTGTTAAACCCAGTGAAAGCACTATTAATTATCAATATGGCCAGTCATTAGTATTCATTAGGGCTTAGAGCAAACCACTGAGACTCAAATCTTCCTGTTGCAGGCTCTGGGTTGCAACTGTGTGACATTGAGCAAGTCACTTCTCTTGTCCTCATTTTCCCTGTCATTAGGACCTCTGCATCATCCCAGAGTGTGATGTGAACCTTAATAAGGCTTGCAAAGGGGTTTGAGAACTTGTGGTGGAAAGAGATATATGAATGTCAAGCACTGCTGTAACAGCAGATGAGACGGAGCGAGAGCCTCATCCCGATCCAAAGGGCTCAGAGTGGTGCCATGGAGCACTTCAGTGGCTTGTGGATCCTGCCCAGGAGCACTGAGGACAGAGAGGCACACTGAGCCAGTTCTGCTCACAGGCAGAGCCAAGAAGCACCACCAGGGAGCTGAGATTTGGAAAACCCATCCCTCTCTCGCTTTTCTTCTGGTTGCACAGGCAAGCTGCCCATTGGTATGCACAAATAGATATTTGGGCTTCTAAACACCCACTCCTGGACACAGAAATGCAGTTTGAGACTGTTTTTAGCATGGAGAGACTGGCACAGAAATCAATCTTTGTTTCAGAAAATCTTCTTTTCAGTGTTTAGCCTTGGTGTTGATTATGTGAATTAGATCCCTATTACAAATAGCCTCATGTCCCAGAAACTAATGTGCTGTGCTCAAGAAGCAAGACTTTCTGCATTTCATCATCATTCTGTTCCTTAACGATTCAGTTTTCCTGGCAGTGATGAGAAATGTTTATTTCCCTGGGGTATTTCTGGATGGTAAAATTACAGTGTTATTTGTGGGCAGTGGATGCTGCATTAACCCGCCAAGGCTGCATTCCCGTCTTTAATCACTGTTTGGAGACCTGGCCACCTTCCTTCACACCTCTGGTTTGCACAGTGCCCTTTGGCCACTTTTAATCTGTTCAATCCACTTTTATGCTGGAGACAGTGGCTGCCAGCTTCTGCCTGCTCGGAGGCACAGGAGCAAGACAAAGTGACAAAGGCACAGTGAGATAAACACTACTGAGAGGCCCAAGTCCGCATTTTGAGGGCTGCTGTAAATCAGAGTGATGGAGAGAGACAGATTAGTGATGCCAGCGTAGAGAGGTGAATGTGCATGCTGGGATCTACATATTCCTGTGAAATACATCTACATTTCATTTGTGCCCAGTGATAGGAACGCTGTCGTAATGTTGTGGAAAAGAAGGATGTGTTGACAGCGCTCTTGCACAGTTCCTCAGGCTCTGCAGGAGTCATTGATGGAGTTAGTGCAGGTTCCTACAGTGCTACAGCCACATTTTCTTATTTCCATCTCCAGTTAGAAGCAGAACAATACATTATTCTACATGATCACATACAAGAAATTCTTCATTTCATGTGCCTTTTAACTTCTGTCACCAGATGTTGGCTGACCCTCTCCATCCTGTTCCAAATTCCAGCTGCCTTGCCCACACTGAAAATCCAAACCCAGACACCTGAGATGAGATGAGTTACATACCCACACATACATTTGGTGTTTGAGGTAATGGCATCGTCAGCTAAAGCAAAATCTCAGTGAATTTGACCTTCCACCAAAAGATTGCATTTAAGAAAGTTACATCAATGCAAAGTCAGGCCTGAAATCTGCCACCTGCCAAACCAGGGAACCCTAAAGTTAAATTCACCATTGGAGCCAATGCTTGGCTGCTCTGCAGTTACCATCTGTAGTTTTTTTACATTGCTGCTTATTCTGTTAAATTTATGCCTTAGTGTGTAAAAATGTCCCCAAACTACAGAAGCAAATGAGCAATGTGACAGGGCTCAGGCTGGTAAAGACAATAACTTTGACATTATCAGATTTTTCAGACTTGAAAATCTCGAGGCTTAACCTCACTGTAAACCCTTGGTTTTACAGTTTGAGATCTGCTTAGTACCGGAAGTCTTGCAATACTCATTCCCTCTGCCTGCACTCCCAGCACACTGGAATTTCCTCTCGTGTTGCACTAACACAGAGCTCCTCGCTCAGAACTGATCATTCTCTGCTGCAGAGCATACAACCACTGCTGTCAGTGGCTCCTATTTGAGTTTTTAGGCCAACACAGGTGAAAAAAAACCACGCAAAAAGCTTTGGTGCTCAACTCCCTGTGCTCCCAATCTCAAATTCAGCCTACATACGAACAAAGGAGGATGTCTGGGAAATGTATAGGCCTGCAAAAATCACCATGTTTGATGATTTACTCGCAGGTGACTTTTTCTTTAATGCAAAGGGATGCAATGTAAAAAGGAGCAAACTTCCCTGTTGTTGATTCATTCAGCTTTTTGGATGAGAAGATGCAGAACTGCCTAGAATGGCAATGCAGCCCCATTGCTTTTTTTTTTTGTTTCTCTTCTGGTTCAAAAAAGAAATGTCAGTCTGACCCATCTGCTGGAATCTGAGCAGAGCCCCAAAAGACCCACACACAGGCTGGAAGACAAGTGCCCATATGGTGTCTGCATGCATTCATTGCAGAGCTGGTAGGCAGCAGAAATACCTCAGGGAAGAATTGGGGATGAGAAGATATTTTTAATAAACCAGACTGCAGTGATCTATAATGGGAAATAATCACCAAGCCTTTTCCACAAATACCTAAATTTCTGTCTCTCCTACTTTCCCTTCCAGCGCTGGCAGAGAAAAAACAGAAAAGAAAGGTTTCTTGTACTGTAAAACACTTCAAAAATTTCCCAGATACCGGTGTTCTACTGTATCAAGGTTACTGTTAACGTTATTAATATTCATTTTCATTTACACCACTGCAAAGCCATTAATGTGATAAGAGTGTTATTATATAGCAATAAGTATTTATTAACAGCCTGTACAGTGAAAATTGGTAATAAGATGAAACAATGCAAAGCAGAATGCAATGAATCCCTTAGGAAGAACAATAAAGATTTCTGGCTCTTTTTATTCCTCCCAACAACTTCACAGTAGAAAAAAAAAAGGCAAGATAACAAAGCAGGCTCGAAGTCACTTATCAGAATTTGCAAGGGCTCAACACTCAGTGCGTGTTTATCCTCACTGAGAGCTGGAGGGATCCATTTCTGGAAAATTATTGTTGTCTGCCCTTTCAGCAAGAAACTGTCTTGCTGTTTTTGTTTAATTAAACTGCCGCTGTCAATTACTGCCTGCAAATAACACAAAGTATTGCCCAGTGAACTTGGGAAGGCACTCAGCAGTCACCGGGGTGTTGTGAGCTCCCTCTGCACTCCCTGCACATCTACTGGAGGTGGGAGGTGATAAAATTCCCCATTTCTGTCCATTTCCCGCTTCCTTCAAGGAAATAAAAATAACCCATCACTGCTGTGGCCCCACTGATTGAAACATCAGCGCTTCCATCACAAGCTGAAATATTTGCTCCAGTCCCCAAGGCTTCATGTTTGCTGAGCCTTTCCTGTAGTCCTGGCAAGGGCTTCCTCCCAGGGGGTGCAGCGGGATGTTCCACTCCAACTTCCACTCACCCCCTGGACCTCTGCCCTGGCCAAATCGGGCACTCTTCTTCCTCTCCCTCCTGGCACGTCCTTCCATTTCCAATTTCACAACCAAGCTTTATTTCTGCTCCTTTTCTGCTCTCGTTTTTTGCCAGGAGAAATCGTGGTTGGCTTCACACTCCGCGCTGACCCCGGCTGCCGGGCCGGCAGCTCCATGAAGGTAGAGCATTCCCAAACCACAGGAACACAGAGAGCCAGCCCTTCCTCCGTACTCTGTGTTCCCTGCAGCTCTGCTGGACACTTCCTCAGGCAACAAGGAATCTCACCACTGGCTGCAGCTGAGGCTGGCAAGTGCTGCTGCCTGAAGAAATGACAATCTATTTTTTTTCCTTTTCAACTGGTCACCAGCTGAGCAAAGGCTCCTGGTGCTTTCTGCTTTGGGGAGCTGAAAAGGTGACCTCTGACGAACTTTCTGCATCAACAACCTCTTACATTTGCTGTGCTGTACCCAAGGACCACAGCCCGGTTATTAACTGCTCCAAAAGTCCTCTCTGTTATTCAAAGCCTTCCTCTTTTCATCCCAGTGCTGAGCCAAAAAAGTGACAGGACAAGCGCTGCTGACATGTATGGTCTTAATTGAGTTCAATGCAATTCTGACCAAAGTATCAGAATTCCAGGAAGATACAACCAGAAAAGTTCCACCACCAAGTCTGTGGGGTTTTTTTGGAGTGCAACTTTTCCACAAGAAACTCTTTTCAGTGGAGTTGAAGGCACTGTGCTCTTTCCAGTGGCCATCCACAAAAAAGATTGTTCCCTCTCAGATCTGAGTGTTGAGGATAATTGACTGTGGGGAGGATTTTCCCTGCTGTACATTCAGTATAATCTGTACCTGGACTCCAAACTTTACTTTCAAGTTGTACAGAGATAAGAAACACCACAAGAGTAGAGTGTAATGTTAACTAGGTTCAGTTTCCCTCCTGTCTGGTTGGCCCAGCACACTTCACTGATTTTATTTGTGGATAGATTGGAGATGTGTTCACATATTTACAACCCCCCTGCCATGGGCAGGGACACCTTCCACTGTCCCAGGCTGCTCCCAGCCCCAATGTCCAGCCTGGCTTGGACACTGCCAGGGATCCAGGGGCAGCCACAGCTTCTCTGGGCACCCTGTGCCAGGGCCTCCCCATCCTCACAGCCAACAATTCCTTCCTATGAATGGGGTAAAACAGAAGTGAAAAATCACAGCCCAAGTGACGCATTTATTGCATGTCCCAGATGCCTTCACTTTTTCCTTTCCATTTGAATTCTCTCTTCTCTCAATGTTACAGCTTTAGCTTTGATCCATCCTGGCAGAATCAACAATCTTTTGTAAAATGTTCTTTTCAGTCCAAGTCCTTTCTGTGATAACAACAAAAACAGTACAAAAAGAAGATTTGGATTATATTTATGTGTGACTTGACTATTGATCTCACAGCCTGGGAAATGAAAAATAAGATGAAATGTGATTTTTAAATCTGACCAGGAGGAGGGGATCAGGATGAAGCCAAGAACAAGTCAGGGGGGAGTGTGATTCTGAGAAGAATCCACCTCAGAAAATCAACTTGCAGTGTTTGTATGAAACAAATTCAGCTACTTGTACTCACTGGGGACCTGGTTTCCTCAAGGGAATATTTTCAGCCTTTTTAATTTACCTTACTCCCATTATCTATACATTATGGAGAGACAGTGAATGCACTCTGGCTTGCAAGGGAAGATTCCTGTCTTGAACACCTCCATTCCCACCTCTCCTTTACCACAACCCAGCTTTGATCCCACTTGTTTGACTGAGCACTTTCCTCCGGGGATGGTGGAGGACTCACAGCAGGTCCTTCTCTGAATTTCACTTTTTCTATGGTGAAGAAAACGTGCTTACTCCTGTCACAAGGTCCTCGTGTCCCACCCCCAGCTGCTCAGGCTGCTCCTCACTTCCTCCAGGACTTGGCTCTACACAGCAATCATGAGGCAGATTGGGCTGAAGGGACCATTCTGAGTACGCTGGGAGTTTTTTCCTTCCTTTTTCTACTGTAAAGCATTCTCCCTTCCCCAGCCTGCCCTAGAGAATCTAATTAGCGGCCTAATTACCACCCCCATACTATGCCCTGGCTGACCTTTGCTGGCTCGTGTTCTCAGCCTGCCTTCCCTTGTCAATACGATTTTGGGCCGTAGGTCTGCGGGGTCTGTGCCGCTTCCTCTGCGCACCACGGCGTCACCACGCTCCACTCAGTGCTTATTTTTATTCCCCACTCCAACAAAATTGAACTGTGAAAGCACTGTAAATTTTCAGCCTCGAGAGGCTCTTCATTAAGCAACAAATAACTCTCTGCACCTACTTGATATTACCCTCCTGTTGGCTGTTTGTCACACGGCGCTTCCCCCCGCTCAGCCGGCTGTGGCCGTTCCACTCAGCTGACAGAGCTGCTGCCGGCCAAAAAAAACGCACATTACCGCCTGTTTGCTGTGCCTCTGACTTCAATATACAAGAAACAGCATCATTTTTATCCTTATTTGGCTCAAAGGCTCGTGCTGTCTCGCTGTTCTTATCAGCTCTCAGCGGATCCCGGTGCCGTCCTACAGGAAGGGTTTTTATGGCTCCAACCCCACTGCTGTCGCTGGTGGTGCTTCCACACAAAGAGGTGCTGTCCAAAATGATGAGCTGCATTTGATGCCTCCATGCTCTGTCCCTGACACCAGGGTGCCTCGGCAGCCCAGCTGCCCCCCAGTCTTGGGAGCAGTCTGGGCTCCCACCCCTCTGCAAACCCTGCCTTGCCCTGGGGTTAAGCGGTGCCTCAGCTCCCTGATAAGTGCGTTGGTAATTTTCAAGCCACAGCGTGTCTAAAAGCCAAGCACCGCCCTGGGAAGGATGTCATAAAACAAATATTCCTTTCCTGCTGAAATGCATTATTAAAGCCTCCACCCCATAAATCCCAAGTAGATAACACTCTCCGTGGCACCTTGTAAAATAAGCAATTTTCTGCTACCGAGGAAACAAATTCTTTTTCTCATTCCTATCTAAACTCCACCAACACGGTGACAGACACAACACTGCATCTGAGCTGGGTTTTGACAGCCTCATACATTTCTAACTCTGGCAGCAAGAATAAATGTTGGAGGCTTTTCACTTTAAAGAGCTCCGGAGCAAAATGGACTTTCTGGGAGCCGCTTCACCCTTTGTGTCTACCAGCCATAAAGTTTCCCACCATTTCCAGCACTGCTTCATTGCGAGGCTGAGGTAGAATTGAAGCGCTGAGATCAGATCTGCACTTCAGAGAGGAAGTGAGGCTGGGAGTAGAAAGATAGACATTGTAGATTCCCAAAAATGTGGTTTTTCACCCCAGAACATATCAGGATGAAGCTCACTGTGTATCACACCCTCTGGGCGCTGCTGGGGCAGAAACAGGGGATACCTGGGGCTGTATCCAACAGTCCTTGCTAAGACAGACATGGAGCAATGCTTGGACCAGGCTGGGTATGCAGCAGCAGTGTTTGAGGCAACAAATGAATTTGGACTCCATTTTCTGGTTTCATGATGGATCTGTCAATGTCTCATTTCAATAAGATGTTACCTTCATTTTTTCTTTGATTTTGTTTGGGTTTTTTCAACTATAACACCACAATACTGCTACTCAATGGTTGTTGCACCAGCAAATGTTAACATTTTATTCCAATTTAGAACAAGAAGAGATTAAGGAATTTCAGCATTCACCTACAAAATGCAACTGCTGTTTTCTAAATAGCTCTAATCAGGTACCAAGGACACTGTGCTGTTTTCATCCATTATGGACCACGCAGGTTTACAGGTTTCTTTCTTGTATGAAAGGTCTGTGGGATCACTCATTTCAGAAACGTATGTAATGTCTTATATTCATTTCTAGAGCAATCAGGGGATTTAACTTAGTAGTTCATTGCTATTTTTCTGCTCTCTGGTGCATAGAGTGTATCTCCTGTGCATTGAGCAGCTGCCAGCAGGGTGTTCAATATCAACAGACCTTACCAAAGTCCATATGCGGCCACAGATTTTAAATACAGACTTTTTCTTTTATCCTTTCAAAGTTGAAGCTAAATTCAAGAAATTTTTTATCTACATTATCATATATTCAGAGATCAGCCTGAAGCCAAACTAAATTCTTTTCATATTATCAGTGAAAAAATGGCTTGTTCTCCAGCTCAGCAAAGATCTGTCAGCATAAATCCCTTGTGTTAAAGCCCCTGCTCCTCATTGCCAATACAGAATTCCCAGTAAGAAGGAAACTTTCCTTTTCCTCCTCATCCTCATGGGTTACTCAAGATGCAGCCTGTGCTTTGAAAAGCATTTCTATTTTAATATTTAACAAGTGGATAGGTGCTGAAGGAGGCTCCTGTAGGGGTGGAAAGGGCTGGGCTGGAATAAAATTATACTGGGATATGGGGCAAATTCACAGGCATCTCCAAGTCCATCCTGCCCTTGGGAGAGCTGCTGAAACATGTGAGGAAGATCCTCGTGGAGGTGATGTGCCCACTGAGGTGGGTGATAAGCAGTTTATCACTGCAAAGAGAACCTTTAGCCGTGGCTCTGAGGGACGGACATGAAGGTGACAAGGACACTGAGTGACCACTTAGAGCAAGACACTGAAGCATTCCAGGACTCAGGATTGACCACTCTCCAGTGGTGCTTTCCCTCTGATAAAACTTGTCCCAAGCTGCTTTCCTCGTGTCTGAGGAGGAAACCCAGCACCCATGCCCATGAGAAAGGACCCACGGTGTCACTCAATCCTACCATGAAAACCAGTTCAAATTCCTTCACAGGGAAACCAGCTTTGGGTTGGGTTTGTTTTGGGCTTTGGGTTTTTTTTTTTTCAGTCTGCTATTATAAATAATAGCAAGGAAAAATAAAAGTTTTTAATTTGTGCAAATGCCTTGACAAAGTTGTCCTTCATCCTTGTGTAAATATTGCTCCTGTAACACTGCCAAGGAATGGCCTTGAGTGTCTGCAGCCAAAAAAAAAAATCAGACCTGCTCCTATCTGAGCCCGTGAGACCTACGTATAACTCATGTTAGTGGCTGGTATTCCAGCTCTTCAAAAATTGCCTCTGAGCCTCTCCTGGCTGGGAATCCAGGCTGCTGTTCCCTGACTTCTGTGTAGCATTTCAGGAGTAGTGATGGCAAGTTTTGCAAGGAAAAATACTTCTATTAGACAAACTGGAAAAGCTGGAGAGAAAGGCCAAGGTCTCAAACAAGGAATTCCTTTCCAAACATTCAGACTTGCATGCCTGGATGCTTATCTGTTCTTTCAGAGTAATCCAATAAAAGATAAACTTTCTCCTCCTAAAAGCCTTTACTCCACTTAAACCCTAGACCATCGTGGCTGAAATTCCACGGCTAGCTCCAAAGATGATGGTGGAGATAAGGAGAAGGGACTCTGTTTATCTAAAGAGGGATACATTTGTACAGAATGAACAGAAATGTCATAGCTCTATTGCATAATCTGGCTGTTTTCCTCATTCCTGTTCCTCCAGTGGCTGGAGCCTGCATTCAGGTGGGGAGGGGAGAGTCTCTCCAGGCAAGATCCACGTGGAGGAGGTGTCTGTAGGATGTGTCTCAGCTCTGAAGCTTCCATTGGGTCTCTAGCTCTCATATCTCATTTGGTAGGAAAAGCTGGCCAAGAGGCACAAGGCTTCTCCCAGTGCCTCTGGAAACTGGAGGGTTCAGTAAACTCTCATGGAAAGGGATGTGAGAACGAACACAAGTCGCACGCTTTCCAAGAAAACAGGCTGCAGCTTGCAAACCTGCAGGCGTTTCATGGCGCTGACATTTCATAACCCGTGAGCTTGCAGATTTGGAGGCAAAACTACAAATGGAGTTCAATTTAAAAATCCTGTAGGACGAGATCCTTGATTTTGATGAAGTGTCCAGACTAGACCTTTCATTCCAAGATAGTTCTCACTTACATTCCAACCAAAAATTCCTAAATCTGCATGTAGGGCAAAGTGTTGAAGAACCACCTACTGCTCTCCTGAAAAAGAGAATCAGCTCCTCTCATGCCAGGACAAGACAGAATGGCTGTAAACTGCCAGAGGGCAGGGTTAGATGGGATACTGGGGAGAAATTGTTCCCTGTGAGGGTGGGGAGACCCTGGCACAGGGTGCCCAGAGCA